>CM073769.1:91054448-91654448 GCA_037158775.1 Hetaerina titia | reverse complement strand
GGGGACCAAAGGACGGCGTGGAGAGCTAGAGGAGTTACACGACGGGGGCAGGGCAAGGGGGTGTTTCGAAAAATGGACAAAAGCACGCACTCGCGTTTCCTTCAGCTTGTTGTTGTTATCGCGGAGGGCTTCCCGAGCGCCTCCCCGGATGGGACTGTCCTCTCCTCTCCCCAACACCGCTCGGCACGCCTGCACTCTGTATCCCTCCTCTCCCCGTTTCCCTCCCTCCTCGCGAATCCAACCCCTTCGTCCCCCTCAAACCCCCCTCATCTCTAAACCTCTCTCTCTCTGTAGCAACGTCACTCGCCTCCTCTCTCTCTCTCTTCCCTCTTCCTTCTTCCTCGCCGTGTATCCCTCTTTCTCCCTCTTTCCCTTGCTCAGGGAGCGTTTCCCTCGGCCACCGTTTCGATCCACAGAGGCGCTGGCATCGGTAACGTGCTGCCTCCTCTCCCATCCCCTCTTCCTCTCTCCCCCACCGTCCCTCCCGCTACTTTCCTCTCCCCTCTCCTCTTCCGCTACCCTCTCTCACCTCTCCCAGCATCCGAACTCGATCTAGACCACCCTCTACACACTCCTCCCCCTCCATCCCCCTCTACCCTTCCTATTTCCCCTCCGTCGCCCCCTCACGACACTCTCCTTCTCCCCACTCCGCCATTCTCCCATCCCTCCCTTCCTTTGCCTCGACACGGCTCTCCTTACCCTTCTCATCTCTCTCTCTCTCCAGGCAGTACTAACTGGATCTATGCATACATGTATGTACATTTTAATCAAATGCGATAACCTGACGTGTTTTACCTATGCGAGTCGAGGTATAAATTAGTACTTCTCCGCGGATTTTTGGATATCATGGCGTGACGCGTTTACCTCATCCTCCTTTTCCCCCATCCCCCTCACCCCCGCCACCTATCGTCCTGGCGTCATCGCCAACCTGATAAACCCTCCGTTTCGGTTGGTGACGTGAGCAATATCGAGGACGAGAGTGTGTTTCCGAAGTATTTTTTTCGTCAGAGTTTAAAGAAAAATATGTTACTCTCATTGCCATTTTTGCCGGGTTCAGCCTTCGTGCTCGGATGGGTGTGATCCCGTCCCGGCGGACAATCGTTTGTGGAGACGTGGGTGGGCAATCTATGGGGCAATATTGTGTCGGTCACCGACGATTCCAAGAATCATCGTGTTCGCATAGTGGCTTCGGCGAAGGTGAATTTGACGGCGCTCAGTCCATATTTGGAGCGTTTTGCGAGAAAGCGTTCCAGGGTAAAAGTTATATTTGTAATATTCTTTTCTATTTCTATCACAGGCCTATACAAATTGGTAAGAAAAAAGATATTTATTCTAATTTACAGCAACGGATTGCTCTAAAAAAATATTTTGGCTAATACTCCTTTAGCATGAACTTCCGTGAAATGAACGACCCTAGGGAATAAGAAATCCCCAGAATTTGCATAGGAGTAGTAGAATCCTCAGTGTTTTACGTGTGATCTACACCATGCCATGCAATTGAAGTCACATTAGTGTTGTTTTTAATACATATTTTTACCAAGTGCAGTTTTGCTTTAATGCCGTTAAGCAGCTTTTGATTAGCCTACTTTCCGTTTTCCACACTTTGGAGCAAAAAATTATTTCCTGTCAATCGGTAAGAAATTGGCTGGTGATATTGACCTGCACGTGAGAGAATGGTCACATAAATCAAAGAGTGCTATCCACAAGAATGAATATCAAAGAAATGGATTGGTGGCTAAAGGACACCGAATTCCTATGACAAATGATACACATTTATTAAAAAGCATGGTGTATCCTGAAGCTTATGCAACCCAACAATCAATCTTCGAACCACTGCCATTCCTTCACCGTGTTTGTCGTCTCGGCTCAAATCCGTAGTACCCTGACTTCAATTTGATTCCCTAGCGCTTCCTACCATCTCCTCATATTCTCCTCCTTGTTCCCTCTGCTACATAAACTCCTCGGTTACCCTTCACCTTCACTCCCCGTGTCACATATTCCCAACTCTCATATTCTAGACCACTGTTCTCCCGCATTCCCTTATCCCTACACTACTATCTACTCTGTGACCCCGCGTTCCCTTTAGTCGCTTTTCTCCAGCACCTTCAAAGACCTTTCTACCCTCATATCACGCTTCATTTCCACAATACCGGGCTCTCGGCAGAGAGGAGCCAGGAGTTTTGTCTAAACCAGGTAAATGAAATAGTTGCTAACTTTCCTGTCATCCAGTCGGATTGGGGTCGGCGCAATGCGAACTGATAGTCTCAGCATCGTCCTGTTTAATATGGTCGATCGCTATTCTGTTATCAATCACATCTCAGAAGGGGCCACCTCTAGGTGGCTGATATGTGTAATAGTAAAGCACAATGCTCTAGACCAGCATTTTATTTCATATCACACAAGATCTTCTCGATTGACTTTTCTTTAGACTATTTTATGGGTGTATTGAATAACTGACTATATAGAAATACTATATACATGTCTTGCATTGTTTGACTAAAAATGTGTTAAATTTGTCTAAAATTTTCCCTGCTGAAATAGTTTATTTAGAGAATAATAATGTTTTATTTTCACAAAAATACCCAACTTTGGTGCTTTTGAACTATTTATGTACCAAAATCAGCATTAGTGATATCATAAAAACCGCTCTTGAGCCTTTTGATTACATTATAATTGAAAATTATTACTAATTTCAAGACAGGTGTTAATACCTTGATACATCTGTTAAGGGATAGATGAAGAAAAATTGTCCTTACTGCTTATTCAATCAATGTTTATTTTAAATGTAGGTGTGTAATTAAGTTAATATTACAAAGATTTACACCTCAGAAAAAGGTGCAATTATCTCAAACAGAAGAAAGGAAAGAAAAGGAAAGAAGAAGGGGGAAAACAGATGACCCTTAAAGCGCAAATTTGATCAGCTGAATTCTTATTTCGCACCCTATAGTGCAAACACTTGGGTTCGATTTGAAACCATCTCCAACCTGCCATCTGCTCGGCGTTTGGGTCCAGTTTGGAAAACAAGGAGTATCTCTTACGATATCTTTCGCCGGTCTATTTTCTCCATAAACGAGGAACACTCTCCAGGAAATTATTATTTAGTAGCATGTATGGACATAACTATATGCAAATTAAGGTCAATTGTCATATAGCTATATACATATATACTCGTAAATAATATATCATTTTAAGATTAACACACACATCAGTGTGTGTTTCGTATATGTAACTTATTCTTTCGGCGTTGAAGGGGCTGTCTCATGGTACAGAAACGTTAGTTTCACAAAAGTCTCTATGTCACTTTTAATGCCTTTCTAATGGAACATATTCAGCTAGTTTAATAGACATAGCACTCATTAGTGCTTCTGTATTTGTCTGAAACAGAGAGAAGAAGAGAATAGAGGTTATTTTCGGGTGCAATAGACGCCCCAGTGACCTCTTATTCGGCGCTCTCTTAGGGATTTGGGAATGGTACTGGAAGTTTGGGGGAGGGTAAGTAGTACGGAATTATATCGACATGAACTTCACCCTTATATTTAAAAAAAATCATTATTATTTTCACGTTTTGTGCTTAAGTTTGTCGTAAGGACTATGGAATCCATTAAAAACCTGAATCACTACCCTACCGCTAGTATTTAAAGTCAATAAAATTTCGTTACACTATATATTTTTATTGGTAGGAGCGGGTACTATGGGCTGTCTTAATCCTCTGAAAAGAAATGTTAATCCGAGCAGCTCATGTGATATGACATAAATGTTTAGATATCGTAGTGTCGATCATCTATTACTCAAACCTATTTTTCATAACATATCATATTTTTGAGATAACATTATACATGGACATGATATTTTATCAATGTAATTTGACCCATATATGATATGACATAAATGTTTAGATATCGTAGTGTCGATCATCTATTACTCAAACCTATTTTTCATTACTTATCATATTTTTGAGATAACATTATACATGGACATGATATTTTATCAATGTAATTTGACCCATATATATTGCTCCATTATATGCTTTGCTGTCATGATGGTTTGTGTTGCTCTTTTTTAGCGAAATATATGATTATCCCTTGCCATTCTAAGGGAGGGAGATAGGAGGTAGATGAAATGGCACTAGGTCGTGGAAGATGGATGTAATTAGGTGAATCGAGAGGGAAGCCAATTTACGTCCGGCGAGTGTGTCCAACTGTGTCCTGGTTCCAGAATATGTAAAAACCGCTACGTTTTCGTAACCTCAGCCACCTTTCTGTTATCAAAGGGGACGGATTAAGGAGGGTGAAGGGGGGTGCGGAGTATGAGAGCAACGGGCTCCACGCCCTGCTCCCTTGGTTGGGCGAGAGGTGTCAATGACCCCGCGTTCTCGGGTTGCCCCGCCGCATCGTGTGGGCTGCCCCTTTTAAATGGGTGCTTGGGGTTGGTCACCCCCTCCCCCCGCGCACTCACACAATCCCTCCCTCGCCATTCCGTAAGTGTCATTTCCGAGAATACAACTTGTTTCAGCGTAGGGGATCTGGGATTGAGCCGCATTCACCGAGCTGGAGAGATAAAAGGCTGAGGAGGATATTAACACCCCTACCGTCCAAGACTAGCTGGCGACCTTTCAAACGGGGACGGGATCACAGAACTACTGGCGTCACAGCACATAAAAATTCTCTATTTATGCTTTTTCCGTTTTTGACCTTTCTGTGGGATTAGGCATAGAATAAACCCCGAAATCCGTGCTAAGTTCGTTGTTTCTTAGGCATTAATTCGAATTAATGAACTGGTTGATAAAGAATATTATGGATAATTTGTACAATAAAAGTGTAATTTACATCTAATGGGTTACATTACTATCGAAAAAAGTAAACAACCTGTGAGTCGAGCGATGTTTGATGAAGAAACGCCAGCCCTCGGTGGCACGTACTTAAAAATAGCACACACTTGCAAGTGAGATTCGAAAACGAGGGTCGCGAGACCCATTAAAACGTAGGCCGTAATTGGGGAATAGGCACTTGGCGTGATCAAGAGGCTGGCCTACTGGAACAGTGACCTAGAGGTCACCTGCAGTCAGTCGCTGCTGCTCGAGGAAATTCATTCCTAAGGTTCTGGGTCAAACCTTGAACGTTTCGCGTATTTTTAAGATGACCTGCGGTCTAATTAGTACATGACCGTCTCCCGACTGATCATAAGAGGATTAAGATAGGATATTTTCCTTTTCAAGCTTGGCAGCTCTATTTAAAAAATTGGAGATGGTATAATTTACTATGGCCGTAGAAATTTTTATTAAACGTGAAATTTACTGACATAATAATCGTAAACTTGAGGACTGTAGGTGTTTAGGCCATCTAATTCAGATAGATCTCGAGACTACACTTATAATTGCCATTGAAAATCTCTGAGGCGTTAGATCGTAGCGAGAGATATTTATATACACGCATAATAGGCATTGCTTTCGACTGTAATATATCATGCTGCCGTTGTTGGATATATTAATAAAAACCACATAAGGAAATTTGAATGATTTCTTCTCCATATATGTTGTTCCTGAAAAAATAGGTCATCATCGTTGAAGGTAAAAAATTGAATGAATAAGACCGACTCGTTACTTTTATTTTATCGAAACGGAAAAAAAACCAGGCAAATATAGATTTTGGAGTAAACAATGCAAAATCCTTTAGGATATTTTACGTAGCTTATCATTAATTAGTTCAGATAGCCTCCACAAGTAAAGACGACCAAGACGGTTCAGTAAGTGAGATGCTGGTCGATAAACTCGACGGGGAGAGTAGACATCCAGCATATGGTTTGGGCCTCTTGATTTGTGATGGTGACTCTTTCTCTCTCATATCACGTCTTGGTGAGTGTAATGTAATTTCGATTTTTACTGTTGATATTGTGACGTAAATGGTTGATTGATTTTCCTGTGCCTTCTACCGATTTGAGATTATCGAGCAATACAAGCGAGTAGAATTTGATAGAGACTGGACCTGAAATATGATCTAAAAAGTCAACCGCGCAGCGATATAAAATTGAAATACTGGAAAGATAGCCCGACTAGAGTAATGTGCAATCAATGTTTGGAATGCTGTATAAAGACGGGACTATGTGAAATGAATAAAAATTAATGCAATATCTATTTTTTTAAAGTAGAAACATTATATTAAATGTTTGACATGTTTGGCTTTTAAAAATAAGCGTCAAAATCAGTGTAATTCATTCAGGAACGTACAAGAAAATTTTTGGTTTCGGGATTTGATGAATGGATAGATGACCCTTGACTAATAAAATGGACTGTCGAGCAGTTTTCTAAATTCCTTTATTCGTTTTAGAATGAATTTATAGTCTTAAATCATAGTACACTATTCAATGATATACTACATTGAATAATCATTAGATATATCACCTAGAAGATATTTCGAGTATACTAGAATAATTTCAATGATTGAGGTGCAAGAAAAAATCTAATTTTTGGATATATTTTGGGATATTTCCCTTAACTTTTCACAGAGTTGTAAAACTACAGTTGGAATCGATATTTCTGCATCAATATCATATACGCTCATAGATGTATTACTTCCTCGTATGTTATGTCGTAACACCAAGCTTCATCCAATTGAAGGGCTTCTATTTAATGATTTAATATAAATCTGTGAAGCCTTCCGTTCATTCTCACTTTTGTCGAGGCTATTCAATTTTCTTTATATCTTTTTGTACGCTCAAATTATAAGTTTTACCTTGGTTGAGTCCGAAATTGTCGAGGCGTGTTCAAGATGTGATTTAGGGGGAAGACGTACAGGATGGCGGAGAATGTGAGAGGCAAGGGTGAGGAGGGCTAGGGTGGTGTGGAAAAGAAGTCCAATGGGCACGTGGAATTTGTCGAATTCCTTTTCGCCGCACCCTGCAATGAATGGAGGTGAAGTCCGTCCCAAAAAAACGCTCAGTTTTCCTTCCGTCAGGTCGATATTTACGATTTCGCCTTCGGGATGGAGAAATGGAAAGTTATTGCGAGAGGACGTTGCAGGATTACGATTCTCAGGTGTTTCTTCGTGAATTCCAAACCATTTTTACGGAGGCTCGCTTGATTCTTGTGGAAAATATCCTATGAAATAACTCTGCGACTGTTCGAGTGAGCGAGTGTCCGATAGATGTTATAGCTCGTCATTTCCCAGCAAACGATTGCGAGTATTTCAATAAAACGTTCTTGGGGTTTATATGAAAAAAAACAGTAAATTGTTGCGTCCAGATGACAGGAAGATGAATGAAATGGGTCAAAATATTAACTTCGTATTCAACTAAAATTATTTTGCAAAAGGAGAGATGATTTGAACTTTATATAAACTGCAATGCATTAAAATCGAGAATAATTTAAGTTACATATGTGCAGATTAAAAACCTTTGGGTTTTAATCATATTGTTTTAAGTTATCTGTAAATGAAATTTCTGAAAACAGCAGTAAAACTAGCCTTTTTACTATTAAATACATATTAGGGCGTGTCTAAATATAAACGCAGTAATTTTACCGATATATTATGAATATATTAGATTCTAAATTAAAGATTAAAAAAATACCGTGAGATTCTCAGGGGAAAGTTAAAAAAATATCAATAATGAAAGAAATGTCATGGAATAAAACTTCAGTCAAACCTACCTTGGTGTCTATGCTTGTATATACGGACTAAAATATTATGTCCCATATCATACTGAATCATTTTTATTGATTCGCAAAATTTTGCATGAGTAGATCAACAAAGTTATGGATGAACGCGGTTGGAATTACTCTCAGAGCAAGGATTATTATGAATTTGAGGAAAACAAATTGGTCTATAAAACCACGTTTGAATGTGACAATAGCTGACAGAAGGATCAAACCACAGGACAATGTGGAGGAAATCAGAAAATGTAGTCCATAATCATTCGTATTTAAATCCTAAGATTTTGAACAAGATGGTATACCCGTTATTTCCCAAACCCTCGGATAGCTTTACTATTTTACGTCCTTCTTAATATGTCCTTTGCACTTGTGTCTTGGTTTCCCCCGCGGTATTTCCTCTTCGCCTTTACATTTATTCTTCAGCATTCAACTCCAGCACCATGCTTCAAGGACTTCTATTCGTGGATAATCCACTTTTTCAATGTTTCATATCCCTGAACCGTAGAGTCTTCAATCCAACTCCGGTATTTAGATCCGTAGACATCCAAAAAAGAGTAAGACATACCAAATAAAACTCCTTTTGTTTTTGCGAAAACCGATAGGGAACGGCCCGAAAGGTATGGCGTGTATGAATTTCCCTTATTTGGCGTATTTTTTTATTCTATTTCTGGTCCTTAATCATCTCCTTCGTGCATGCCAAACATGCCTTGTGCCGAAATTAAAGTTGACAGTCGGAGATCATCAGTCTGGGGGAGGGAAAGGGTTTGTGGATTGCTAAGTTATGGAGCCTAAGAGGAAATAAGAGATAAAAGCCTGGAAAGAAGAGATACCGAGAGAGAGGAAGAGGAGAATGTCAGATGAAAAATTTAGCAACAAGGAAGAGATTTGGAGATTGAGAAAAAGAGAGGTAAAAAGGAAAAGGAAAGTGCAATGAGATGAATACAAAGAAAGTTATTGTTAAATCTGTTGAAAGGAAAGATTTTGGCTGGCACATTAGACAACGGGATAAGTGTACGCATTCAACATAAAGATAAGAATGCAACGATAAAAATTTTTTTCATCAGTTCTTGAGATAATTAGTAGCAAAATATTTTGTTTTTAGATTTTGCAACATCGGATTTGCGTTTATCTTGATGACATTTATTTAGTACTGTCAAAACATAAAATAGAATTTAAGTGCTAAGCAGAGTTACGCTTATTCTAGCAATCAATAAACCGTAAAACAAACTACGTTGTCAAGGAGAGAAGTAAACTTTGTTGAACCTTCAGATCTAAAGTCATTACTCTTTTTTAGTATAATTGGAAGGAAAGTTTTGTGCTTCACATTTTAAACCAGTGGGGCTATATGGCAGAAAGAGTATAACTCAGAGAATTATACTATTTCGAGGAATAGGATATTTTTTTAAGTTCGAGACTCGCTCAAATGCAAGAATATAGAAGTACATGTTATACAGAGAGTTAGATATAAAATATAAAATGCCCGTCTTCAGCAGCACAGCACGTACGCTTGGGACTACTATGATGCTGTCAATTGTTTAATTGTTGTGATGGTATGTCTTCCAGTGGTTTAATGCATAGGAAACCATTCTTTGTCCCATACATATATGTGAACTCTATAACCTCAACCCAACCATCAGAATAACACACTGTGCTTTTCATTTATTTGGACTTATTTAGAAAATGATTCATGTAATATTCCTGCGTTGTTTTAGCGTGATAGACGGGAGATCTTTTTTTTTGAAGATTTTAGCGGGTATTGATGTATTGGGGAAAATTCCTGCGAGGAATTTTAATATTCATAGCAGTACGTATCGTATATCTCTTATAATCTAACGATCGATAGTTTTATCTCTAACGTCATTCTATTCTTTACGATGAAATGATATTTTCGTTTCCTGAAATGTAAAATGTTGAACTATGGGTGGGACAAGGAACATTTAGTGATGAAATATTATTCGTCAAGAATTTCAGATATTACATTCATTCTTTGGTTTTTATATGAAGAATGTGGAAGAACTTATTGGTGCCAAAAATGTCGTTCTTATTATGAAGGTACCTTCATTTGTTTTTGCTGCCGGGAAAAATCGCTCGACACCGTAACGATGGAGAAACGGGAATGACAATGGAATCTCTTTGACGGTTTTGAAATTACGCCCTGCCCGAGTTAGGTCTCGTTCTGAGAGCCTTAGGGAGCAAATAAGAAAGCAAAAAATGAAAAAATAATGGAATGGAGATGCAAATCCTTGTTGATATGCGGAGAATGTCTCTAAATTGCCAATATAGACTGAAAAACAAGAGGAAACGTTTGTAGGAAATGAAGAACTGTTATCGTATCAAGAAGAACGAAGAAACGTTCAGTATTTACGTTATTAATCAATTAAATCACAAAAAAGCTCTAGTGAAGAATCTTACATTGTAATAAATAAAATATTGTAAATGTTATATATGTAGGTATGTTTTTTTCAACGCTTATATCAGTTTTTATTGCTTTTAAATAGCATAGTCGTAAAAATCTATAGTTAATATTTTTCAGGGAGATTCACATCTTAAATTGTAGAAGTAATAAAGAAATTGCCCATTCCTTTATGAAGACTATTACCAAATATATATGGCTGCATTTTATCTAGCAAAATCAGCCGAGTAGATTAGTAAAAGAGGATTGATGGGAAAGATGGAGATAGAATGCTGGAAGGTGAAAGGAATACGGATTAAGGATACTCATGCCTTTTCTCGTCGGGGCCCCAAGTCACTACGTTTTCCGAATGCGGTATAGGAAACCTTTAGAAAGAGATGTATAATGCCGCGCACCCTGCGGTGCTCGTGGATAGCGGGAAAGGATTGGCGTGCCGGGAATGGGAAGAACTGCGAATTGCACTCCGTGGATCCCAACCTATATTCTAACACTCTAGTGCAGATGCGGACGTTTTCCATTTTCCCCGCTTGCAAAATTTCCGTCAACGTCGTGGAAATGCAGCATGCGACCATTATGAGGATTGGGAGGAGTGGCCTACGGGTTGATCTTGAGATCAATACCGACTTTTTTCGAAGCATCCGCTTTTTACGTACATTGAAAAAATTCCTCATAATGGATGATTGACTAAAGCTTCTTTAAAATTAACTCCTGTTAACCTCTTGTAACTAACTGTCATTAACACTGTTTTTAAAATACGATTTCCATATATGCTTCCCAAATAATGATTGTAAAATTTCGATAGTTTCAGGCAAAATATATTGGCCGGACGAACGGTTTCTTTGTATAGGCAATGTCATTTTATGACAAACCTCAAAGCGTGAATGTTGGTCCATACAATTTCGTAAAATCAAAAATACGTACAATTCCCTAGCATGACTAAAAGTTTTACATTGTAAAGATTTATTTTAATCATTTACATTAATATCCTCTAGTCGGATCCTATTACTTAATTAAGATTTTGCATTGAAATTCTACAATTCACGGAACTTGCTTCTGTCCACTCGTACTTCTTAATAAATAGTCTTTAATATTTTTGAATTCAATGACACACTGATAATTATTTTTACATTTTTATATTTTACCAAACAAAACGGCAGTTTGGTTTGGTAGTATATGAAATTGAAAAATATTAACTCGAGGTTCGGTTTGATAGCTGAGTGTAGAGCTCACCTAGTATTCAGTACAATGGCGAGCGAAATTCACGCATCAAGATAAGACAGCAGATCCTTTCCTTGTGCCGTATATGGTTTGCCCGGAACTTTCTGGTACCCGAAATGTCACACAGGTTGAATGAAGCTGGTGGGTTCACAGAGGCCCTCCAGTCAGTAACCTAACGCTCTAACACTGGACTACCACGCCCCTATATAATACATCTTAAATTTATATATCTTAAGTTTATTCTATCAATGATCGCAATCTTTTGTTAAATATTTCATCGCCAGGGTATCTTCATGTTATTTCAATTTATTAAAATATCTGTCAAAAAGCCTCAGATACTATAGGAAATACCATGGATAGTAAAATCTTTTCGATTTGTTAATATGCCGAAAAGTTATACTTTCCTAATTACGGAAGCTGAGATAAAATGGATAGAGACCCAGAAATATTTGAAAAATACTGAATCGTGATGTACGCACAAATTTTCGTGAATGGAAACTAGCAACGAAGAATTGAATATGACAGACGGCACCAGACGAAAAAATGTCACAATAACAAATTTTTACCAATGCTTATGTCAATGAAAATTGAAAAATTATCCCTCCTGGGTTTTTAAAAATTGGAATCGTTACCGTATACAGTTTGTAAAACAATAAAAATTAAGACGTGTTCATTAATGTGGACTTAACGTAAAAAAAGAAAAGAAGGCATTTTTCAGTGTTATTAATAGTACAAATTGAGTAGTTCAAGGCGTGATGTGGTGGAATTCGAACATAATAAAGAAAAGAAGTGGAAAAGAATTACTATCCTTTCTTTACTTTATTATTTTTAGTGTATCCACGTACCTTGAAATAAAGAACCATTGAGTCATCCAATTAAAATTAGAAAATGTCCATATATTCAAACTTCACCAGGCAAAGTATTTTAAATTATAGTTGAATTTTCTGTGATTTTTGAAATGTTTTTGCCAGGACGTTTTTCGAGGCTAATTCCCGAAGTCAAGATACGCAGCTGAAAATGACATGCATTATTTTCTCTTCGAAGGCCGTTCCAGTGAAGAGCAAGCGGGGATGTTTTCTGGTCACTCTCCCGTGAGATCTCCTTCCCTCTTCAAGACTCCCTTATGTCAACTGCGCATAATGTACCAAAAGGTACGAGCAGACTCACCGTTCTGTTTGTTTTCCCGGGGCGTTAACGTACGTCCCAGCGGACGCCGTCCCTTGCTTATGCCCATCTGAACAGCGGCTATCGGCTCTTAACTCCCAGATTCCAAGATCCCTCGTGAATAAAAACACTCCCCCGTTTTTGCTTCCAAATTTCATTCTTCCCCGCACAGTGCCCATCGCACTCAATGGAATCTTCTCCATTATACTCGGCCGGCGTTTTTCGCACGAAAACATTTCACGCCGCCCTCATAATGTAATTTCGTAGAAGCCCTCGCAGAAGTCAGGAGGACATTTTCAATGCCACTACGTGTGCTTTCTTTTTCAAAACTTGTTTTTTTGTCTTCCAATGCTTTTGTTTCTTTACGAGACCATTTGTAATATTCCCTGTAACATCAATATTATCATATTTATACTTCTTTCATAAAAAAAATTTATAAGTATTCCGAGAGATATTCTCCAAGACGTCTTTCCCTGTAAACCATGTGCTTTTTACCTTACGTATCTCAAATTTCCCTAATGTCATGTCAATATTAATTTTATCAGTAATGAATAATTAATTCTTCCGCTTCTTTTCTATGAGCAGTTTATTCAACGATCTCACGTTCTGCATGATAAATGCCTGTGGTACAATTTTATTTCAGACTGAGCATTTTATTTTCACATAGAAGTATATTTCTTATATCCTGGAGAAGAACCCTCTCAAATGAAGATTTTATGTTAAGAGGCCAATGACGTTAATTCTTTGATCACAGTTTAAAACTTTCTGAACTGAGCGATGAGATATGATTCATCTTTACAACTCTATTTATAGGCTAAGTATAATCATTTAGTGTTCATTGAAAATCCGGGAATGCACAAGTAAGAGAAAATTGGGTTTGAAAGAATTGTTAAAGGTAATTGTAATCTTATGTTATGCGTTTGGTCGAGTCGATGAACGTTTTGCCAGCGAGTATGCCTCTAAGGAAATAAAGAAATTGACATTCTAAGCGATTAAACTAATTGGGTTTTTTTTAACTTTCAGTCGAATTAAAGGTATATTTTCATGCATTGCACGTGGCCGGGATTTGAGTTCAGTTTTTTAACGCCATTGCTGTCAATTAATGGTACCTAATGTTTAGTTCCACACTAATATCCACTTATCCTTTATGGTGTCATAGCTTTTGTTTTTCGTTGGTCTTTTTCTTCGTCGCAGATTTCGTACACATTATCCATCATCTCTATCTATGCAATAAAGTGTATTCTGTAAACGTATGAATTAATATTTAATACATCGTTATCAGTTCTCTTCATCGTAAGTTCGGTGCGACGAAAATGCTTTATCATGGGTTATGTTTTGTTTCTGCTTATGCACTTCACGACAAACACACACTCTCGACATTTGCGCATCTCTTGGAGTAGTTTTTTGGTTGTGAAAATGCCTTTATTCTAAGCCAACGCTCGTCATCTGGTAGCAATTATATCAAGTGAAGGACTGAAAACGCGATATTCCCTTCCATATTTCACGCCATCACCGAATTTTAAATGAGTTTCGAAAGGGAGAGGGGGGGACCAGCCGCACAATCGTACCTCTTCCCCCGCACCCTGCCCTTCCACTCCCCGCTTCCCGCAGGGGCCCTCGACTCCATCACCGAACCTCCCACTCTCCGCCCGCCACCAAATCCCTTCCCCCGGGAAGAAAAGAGAAGGCTCTGGAATTTGCGCGAGAAACGGAAGATTTGAGGAGCGAAGCAAATCCGCTTTAAGACGAATCCACTTTCAAAACTCGATTCCCGTCGATTCCCTTCACCAAATCCAGCTCCGAAGGCTTTCTTGTCTTCAATCCGCGTGTGCGTGTGGGTTTGCCACCGTTTTGTGTTTTTTTTTCTGACTGCGGGAAACTTCTTGCCCAACTATTTCCATCCTTATTCCCCATACTCTCTCGAACGTGAAAAGAAAGAAAAGGGGTGGATTTTGAGTGGTGGAATGGCGAGGGCGTGGCCGGGAAGTTTGAGTGGGTATTATGGTGGAGTAGGTGGATGGGGTGGTACTAGATAGGCGCTTGAGGTTGTCTCTCGTTCTCAGTCTCGGTGCCAAAACCACCCTCTCCATCTCACCCTCTCTCCCTACCATTTCCCAACCCTCATCCCTCACTCCACAAAAGACCCTCGACTGAGTTATCCGCTTCCCTCTCCATCCATTTCATACTAGTTTCCCCTTGTTTTTTCCAATTCGACGCGCCCTACTTACCCGCTCAAGAATTTTAGCTCCCGAAATAAATAAGGATAGACATACACGTATTAACATCGTTCCCATTAATTTCATTCGCTAAAGAAATTAAATACTGCAATTTAAGAGCACAACTTCGATTCGTCAATGCCACTTGCCAATGCCAACGTCACTGCCTTTACAGACACCGGTCATAGGATCGGGGTATGTAACGCTCCATGAGTTTATATTTCATGGCTCGTGAGTTGAAAAATCTTGTTGAGTTGCGTAACCATAGTCATTACACTCCTCCGCCGAGAGGTATAGGTCGTTCCTCTCTCTCTCTCTCACTCGGTAAGAATGCTTTGGAAGAAATAAAAACTGATGTACGAGTGCAACCTTTGAAAATTGAACCCAGAATATTGTGCAGGATAATTGACTCATTTTTGGGAAAATATTTTCCTGAGGATGATGGATACAGTTTTCCATTTCAGTTGCGTCAATTATGGAACAGGCTACGTTTTGCTGGTGTGATTTTTATTGCACCATTTTAAAATTTTCTAATATATCGTCGATGGCCCTTTAATATCATCATGCTAATGGAAATTACACAAAAACTCAGCCATGAATCTCTTTAGACAGACTTCAATTGTATTACTTACCATTATACACTCAATCTGAGTTTTTACGTTTGGGACGAGGTAATCTTATTAATGAATTTTGATTAGATTATTGATAAAATATCTAGTTTTTCTGATAGTTGTAAATTTGTTATTCCTGGCCTAACCTTGTAAAATTCTTTCATGAAAAGGGATAGAATATAAATATTTCGTTGTGATGAACAACGTCCTGTTTGCGTCTGGAGTCCTAAAAGAGTGATTTTTATGATATGAAACACTTGAAGGATTGCTATATAAACGCTTGAAATAGCTATTGAAAGTAAGGCTTTCATATGTATTTCAAATATTTTCACGTAAATGGAACTATTTTAATTGATCCCGGTCAAGTCGAATGCTTTTTACACTCTGCAATTGTTGCACTGAAATGCATATTAGAAAATTACTCCGTTAAAAGTTACTATTGGGGCATTTCCAGTAGTTTCTTGTAATTTTCTTTCTATAACGAGATTGTACTTGTTTACGTTCTAACATGTTTTTTAAGAGACCTTACAATTACATGGGCTGGAGTTATTATTCGATAATGCATTTACGAACTCATACTAACATGCGATAGGCTATAATGTTGGATAATATATTTTTTTTTAATTTTCATTCTCTATCGAGTTATTGACATCTCAGAGAGGTGATTTTATGATAAACAAAAAAAAACTCGTCTATTTAACTAAACGCCGAAATTGAAAATTAGACGGATTTATTTTTATGCTTATTTAATTGAGTGAAATAAATTTATTATAGTTGTTACAAGCAATTATTTAGTCTACAATTTTTACATGCTACTTGATCTTTGGTTCAAATTGACCGCAAATGTTTTCACGTCTTTGCAAAACCTGTTTGTGATGATTTCTTTGAACGAACTGGAAATACTCTGCACTGTGACGTACAGAATACAATTAACATTAAAATATGAGATGTACTAACGATCATATGTACCTATTTGTTACATACCATATCTTAGGAAATGAAATAATGCCGTTGAATGAAATCCAGTATACTAGCGAGCTTCCAAAATACAAATCTAAAAATAAATGCAATGGTTAGTGCATCATGTTCAGATATCAGACTTGAAGTGTCGTTACGTACCTATGAAGCAAATGATATAAGTCACAGTTTTTACTAGTCCACATACTCTATAGCAGAGTACCTTCAGAGGTAAAATATTTCTTTCCCAGATAACTTCAACCACTCACGCATCGTCCTGTGCTCGACTCTGGAGTCAAATGATGCTCACCTGTCGCTTAGATTTCCAGAATTATTGGTGTCACTAAAAAAAACATTTCAGCAAACGATGAGAACGTCATTTTACTGAGGAAAGATGAGCATTTAATTTCCAGTTTCCCGTGTGTCGAGTCCAAGGGCGTAATGAGAAAATAAACCTCGTGTCGAGGAGAATAAAACCGTAGCCATTTACTCTCGACTAATTCAAATTCCATTCGCTGTCTCTCCATCTCGTGGAGCACGAAATATTTCAATGAAACCGCTCCATTGAATCGGGAGCGAAATGACATTCGCAAAACGCTCGCGTGCGAGCACGAAAACGTCGATACGTGTACCGAGGAGCGTTTTGTAGTGCACCCACTCCATCGTGGGGAGGAAGGAGGGTGGGGAAATAGGATGGAGGAAACAGGGAGAAGACACAACCCGACGAGAAGTTCCGCCGAGCACCTCAAAATATGGCTAATTCGCGTATTAGCTTTTTTTTCCTACCGGATCCCATTCTCAGGAGCTGTGGAAGAAAACTTTCCGAACGTAAAACATTTTTCCGCAGATTTACGACGTGCTGCAATGTAGTATATCCTTACCACACACTTTCTCCATCCGCGCTGAGTGCCACCCAGTGTGACTTCTTTTCTCCAACTCTCTTCTTCCTCCATTGCATCCTTTTCCTCTTTCCCCTTGTCCATCCCCAGCACCCTCATTACCATCCTCCAGCTTCCCCTTCGAGTCTGCACACTATCCATCCCTGGCGCTCCTCCCAAACCTTTCCCGAACCCACCGTCACGAATGCTTTATTCCGGAGGTGCTTTAACCTCTCCCTTCCCTCTCCCAACACACCCGTGCCAGTTGTTCTGGCCATCTGCGGACAGAAGTATTTTGATGGCTAGGCTGAAGTCCATCTGTAACCTTGTTGGGCTGAATGACACGCTTTGTGAACCTCCGTCACATTGCGGAAATACGTGAAATCGGAAATACTTGTAATCCGTTTGTTTAATTTCCATATTCACTTTATATTATATAATTTCACGCTATGATAATTTGTAAACTTCCATCGTTATGGTGATGATTGCAAAAATTAATGAAGAATTAATGAAAATGGTTGGAGTATATGAATATTGATTATCAGTTTATGGAAAAGAGCCATTAAGTTCTTTAACCTGTTTTTTTCATAATAATCACGCGATCAGTGAAAAGACTGGATCCCACAAGCTGTTGCCGAGGACTATTTTTCGAGACTGTTCTATAAAAAAGAGATCATTATCTGTGCGACTGATTAATTTTCCTTGCAACTTAAGTGTGTGCTTCCCTCGACATTTTCAGATAAGTCCCAACCATTAGAAACTACAACTTTGGTGTCACCAAACCTATAGCTCAACGATTTGCATTTAAATAAATTGATGCGATTCCATCAAACATGGAATTTATTGATTCAATACCGATTTCCACATTATTCGTCATGCCGCGAGAAATTAATCGATAGCCAAACAAGCACAAGAAAACAGCTCGTTGGCAGGATAATCCATCATCTCTGTGTTGACTCAGGTTCACATGAATTCATTCCGCAATGCTTTCTTCTAGTTTTTAATCCAGCTATACTGAAACACTCAGTTTCAGGTCATATGCGTATCGGGAATATATTTATTTCAACTAACGTATCTTATTAAGTGTGTCACAATCTAAAGACCCTCCTGACCAGACCATCTCTCGACCGCTATCCTTGATCCAAAAGATGCCTCCAGATTTCTCCACCCATCTCGCCGTTTCCACCTCTCCCGGGAACCTCTCTCTCGGCCCCTTCACCTCCCTTAGTGATGGGGACCGTGACGGGGTCGGCATCATTCTCCACAAGAGCCAACACCCTCTTCCTAAACCTATCCCTCATCCTCTGCGTCTCCCCATCCTAGAGGGCGAGAAAGGAGAAAGGATTCTGGAGTGGTCTCGTCGTGTGTCGTTCTTCTCCTCGAGGGAGTGCGAAGGAGGAAGGTTAGCGTGGGAGTTCCTACTCTAGAATGGCAAAAAAATTCCCCCCTCAAGTGCCTCACGCCTTCTCGCTAGTGTAGGTGAAAAAATTCAATTTTACCCGCATCTCACCTCCACAATCACCCTTCCTTTTCGAACCCCTCCCAATGCAATTTCCGTACGTTTTTCACACGTATAGAGTTCCACTTTTACCAGAACGCAGTGAGGATACGTGACGGGAATGTGATGGAAGTAGGTTTGAAGGCTTGTGCGCTACTGTGATTCGATTTGTTCAACTTTCCAAATTCCTCGGGACGGAAAAATTGCCTCCTTAAGTGTTGGTTAATCATCTCAGCCTTTATTAAAGTTAAAAGAAATTCCCAATTCTAGCGAGATATGATTGGGTGTTAAAATATTTCTGAAATTAGGGGAAACTTGTACATTTAGATAGATACCTACGTATCATTGGACCTGTTTATGTTTCCTTGGAAAAATGGAATGAAATGAATATTAGGTATTCCAACTCATCAGTAATGTATTGAGGCGACCTATATACCTTTTATCATGACGCCCCGGGAATGCTTATAAAAATAATTGGACAGTCAGAATAATCTTGGTCTTTGACCTAGTATATATATACAGGTTGCTGTACTATAATTTAACTTATGATTTATTTTCACTAATAGACATTCAATAAGTAAGAGCCGTTTTCTTATATTTTAATGTTAATGGACCAGAACAAAGATATTCACTAATGATTCAATCCGACCCTCTAGCAGGTTTTTTTCGTTCCATCCGCTGATGCTAACGTATGTGGAATGGACTGTCAGTGATCTTCACGCTTACACCTCGAGTGGTACGTGTAATGTGAGGGGCTCGCAATATTCATCGTCTCAAAGCCAAAAATCAACTTTGCCCGTTTCATCCAACTTTTCCCACTAATTCTATTAAATAGTAACCTCCACATCTTTCCGCGTGGAAAGTGGAGTCAGATGATTGATTACATTGATGAGCGTATGTGAAGGATAAAATCGGTAATTTCAACGGTTTTCTATACCAACCTCTTTTTGCCGTCTACTAATTTTTAACGGTTTTTTCATCCAGGCGCTTTTTTGTGCGTTAAAAATGTCATTCAGATAGTGCAAAACGAGCAAAGGAGGAGGAAATTTAGTAGGTTCGTCTCCCCATAGCTTAAGAGAGACGCAGGCGTGAGGCATACAAAACTCATTCTGTTCTCTTTGCCATACTCTGCGCGGAGACGGCTTTTTACGATCTAAACACGGCAAATTATAATAGGTCACCCAGAAAAATTGAGATCTGTTAGTTTTTCTATCATATCCGAGCTTATTTAAACCTAAATGTTGCGGTTTAAAATGTGTGTCAAATGAGGAAACTGTCACACATTGAAATATAGATTTTATCACAAGAAATATGAAAAATAATAGTTGCAATACTTACAAAGCCAAAATGTATGACTTTTTGAATTCTGTGTCTTTACCGATTATTTCTCGTGTAGGATGTACTCGTATGGTCATAAATAAGCCCAGAGTTAATACATTTTTCTCTTTCCGCTTTATTATTGACTTATCAAATAGTTCAGGTTTGAAATATGTATTGTGGAAAAATAAAATGAAAGTTGTTTTAGGCATGCTATTTGCTACACTTAAGCTCTCGGAATCAATTTTTTACTCTTTAATGAGCAGAAAAAAATTGATAAATTAATTAACCAAGAATTATTTTTATACTTGGTGGTACCTACGAATATTTAATGCAAGCTGTGTCATGAAAAAAGCTTTAAAATATTAATAATTGACATTACTGTTTTACGTACCCTTTTCTATATTTCCCAGTGTCAAATTCATTTTCTTTAAGCTGGCTGAAACATATATCTATTTTGAATACTAGGAAACACAAATTTCTTGCTCCCACTTGTGTGTCATATCATCAGTATACTTACGAGGATCGTATAACTTGGAGGAGGACCGCGGCCACAGATACTGCTTAAGAGAGGGAAACAATTGAAGAGCAACGGCGATAGTTGCATTTGTGAAGCATTCACACCAAGATAGAAAATTACATAAAACTACCAATCTGCCAAGTAAGCAGATTCAATGGTTATCTACGAACATTTTCGATCGATGCCATTGATCAGTACTGAAGAGTAAATTTATGGTAAAACAATAGTTTAATTCGAAATTAAGCTTTTTGATTGTGTGTTTTTTTATAATTTAGGGGTGTGCCTTGGAATTAATTACTTAACAACTATAAAAAATCTGATAAAAGTTCTATGCAACCAAACGATGAGCACTACGCTCCACAATGCAAACTGCAGGAGTGCTATATGGACACAAATTAAGATTTCACGAGAACATTGGTATTCACTTCATCTTCATCCTGATGATTAGTGGATATTTTGGGAATCTTTAAATGACCTTTTGCGCGACTGTGATGACTCAACTGCTTCCCTCACTTTCCACGCTATTAATACCTTAATGACGAAGATAAATCTATGTTATTAAAGATAAAAAACTAAGATTGAAGGCTTAACAGGAAAACGATTGTTGACTCAATAAACCCTGGATCATTCATTATCATCAAAGCCAATGTTTACAGAACGATTTCATTGCTATTAACGAATTCCATTGTTTTATTGAAAAACTAATTCAATCTCGAACCACAAAAATAGCATCTAAGGAGTCTATATCAAAATTCAATAAAATATATTTTACATATTTTCTACTATTTCAAAAATCACATGTAAAAAATCATATATTTGCAAATAACCGAGCAATACACGACGTGTTCAATTTATTTTCCAAATTCAATGACATGCAGGAGATGCCACTGCTGTTTTTCTGACAGAGTTATCAGCTGATGGATGTCGTTGAGTAGTAAATTCACAGGGAAAATATAATTCGCCTTGACTGGGAAACTGTTTATACACTGAAATGTCTAAATTTCTCGTAATTTAAATACTCAGTAAACATATTTTGATGTCTCTCAGTATTCCCTAAAATGAGCAAAAATTCACACATCGTTGAGGGCTCTGATGTAGATCAAACAGGTTTGTTCATACCAGCCAATTTATTGAGAATTCAGCAGAGAGAAAATATATTTGATCAGTTTTGGCTCATTTGGTTCAAAATGGTTCACTCAGTTCTGATTCATTATATTGAGCTTATCTGGAATACTTATAAATTATGCGCACATTATACAGTGTCCAATATAACATTAATGCGAATTCCCTGGGAAAAATAGAGTTATTGATCGTACTTGTACAAGTGCTTAAAATTCTTCGAAATACTCTCCCCCCTGCAACAAAACACTTGCTGAGACGTGTCTGTGACCCCTGGAAAGCACCCTGAAACTCCTCGATGGGTATGCCTCTCAGGAACGTTGTACGATAATATGATTTTGGATATTTTCCACGGTCTCCCAATTCTTTCCTTTCGGCTCTCTCTTTAGTCGGGGAAACACAAAAAAAAATGTCACACGGAGCCAAGTCCGGGCTCTAAGGGGGCTGAGAGACCACCGGGGTGGTTCTCCGGGCCAGTAAGCTGGTAACGATGAAGGACGTGTGGCTGAGGGCATGTGGCGTTTGGCTGGGCGCTCCATCGCGCCGTCTTACAAAGTCGAAAACCGCTTCACGTGGAGGCACTTCTTTCCGCTCAGACTGCTCGGAGAAAACTGACGACCGGCTGCGTTGGAAGGACAGACCCTCCACCACATTTCCCGACCGCTTTTACCGCGCTGCCCTTGATAGTCGTGTCACAACAAAACCATGCGTATTGCTTTCATGTCTTTTTTGGGTGTGCTCATGTATTGATGGAATACCATGCGATAAATTTGCTACTTTGAGCATTTAGAGTGGTTTAATTCTCAAATGGAAATTTTTCATTTCAGACGGATGCACCTGCTTCGTTATCGGTCACGTTTGCCTCTCCCTGGACTTCGGGCACGCGTTTCGGTGAGTCCATTAGGAAACAATAACCTTAGGAAAAAAGAAGGGAGGGTCGCTTTTGGGCATCCACCGACAACTTTTGCACCTGTATCCGGCCACTCGCGCGCCAGGGTCAACTCTCCCCCCCCCTCATTCTTCTTCGCCTTCTCCCACGAATAGTACTTTTCACTTCCCATCTTATTCTTCCCTTTCGCCATCTCCCGCCGTCAGCGAAGAAACATCCAAATCTTTCGTTGAGTAGGACGAGGGACGTGTGCTATCGTCATCCCATAATATATCCGCGAACGCACGCACGGCCAAATACGCTCACCCACACACACAAAAACAGAGTCGCTCGGCACGCGGCGGGCTGGTTGACCTTTTCAAGATCTCCCCGCCGTGCCCTCCCCACCCTCGGCCCCATTTAACTCTCCGCGCCTCCCCCCCCCTCGCCTCGCGCAGTGAGAGAGGAGAGGAGTAGATAGAACGGGGGAAGTTAGGGGAAGGGAAGCGTAGCGCGAGCTTTGTAGGGGGTAGGGGGAAGTTTGGAGGGGGGTGAGGCAGGAGATCCCAACACGGGCGTGCGAAGGGGGAGTGATGGAGGTCAAGGGATGAGGACGGGGCAGAGAGGGCGGGAGGGTAGATGTTGTAGGGCAGGTGGAGGGGGGCTCCCAAGATGGTTTGGAGATGGGTAGAACCTCCCTTGGGTTCTTCACACGTCCCGTGTGGGCCACGAAGGAATCCGGCGAAAGAGGAGAAGAGCACGTCCAAAGGCTGACGGCAGCTGTCAACGGGAAGGCCGTCAAAGCTGATTTTCCCGAGGATGGGAATTGCGAAAGGAATTCCATCCATCCAGAGAGAGAGCAAGGGGAAAAATAAGTTTTCTTTCTGCGTGGCGTGCGGTGTGCATTGTTTGGGAACGCCGTTCTGTCGGGTTCGACCTCTTGTGGCACGGGAATCGGTGCCGTGTTTTCGAGGGTGATTTGTATCTCGTGTTGAGCGGACGTTCCCGTCTTCGGGACCGAGATATTCGGTGCACGAAACGCCAGAACAGGCGAGGATTTTACAGAAACGAGAGTATTCGAGGGTTTAAGTGGCATGGTGAATTGGTGGGAAAGATTCCTTTCGAATATACCGGAAGACAACTTCCCTTTTGTGACGTTGTGCTTCCCAAATCGCTGTCACCTCTCAAGCGTTTTAAAGAGTTTATTAGATTAGTTAACAGACATTTCTTGAAGGAATGGTAACTTCGATGGCCAGAGTCATTCATATGGTATGAACGGCCCACAGGAAGAATGGCTTAATTTTCGAAAGTAAGGGCTTTCCCTTCAGTTGGTTTCTGTCCTTGTGTTTACGGTGTTCATTTTTTCGATTTTCTCGTATATTCTCCAGAGCGTCTTATAGAAGGTGAATTATTATCTGCAAGATTGGTATAGGAAATTAAGGACACCTTTGAAATGAATACTTGTAGTCAATGTGAGGGAGAAACGCGATAAGCGTTACTAGTTTCACGTATTGGTTCATAGTTAATATTCATGAAATCGGAGCACTTGAAAAGAGAAAAATGATAGAAAACTGAATTAGTCTGAAAAACGATATTTCTGAACTAATATTTAAACATTCTCATTTCGAATTATAAAACTAAATATTCAAACAACTATTTTATTCACCGTAGTAGCAGATTTGACATTTATCCGTAGATATGAAAATTTACATCACTTAATCTGATGATTTTTAAGATTAAAATAACACCACCATACCAAATTTCACATGCGAAAATGGATATGAAAGATAATCCAACAACATGAAGCGTTCTGAAACATGGAACTTCTTTTCTCCAATTCTTAAAACTGTTTTCCCATTTATTTACCCTTACCTTTTAAAAACAACGCAGGCTATCAAAAAAGAGAATTCTCATTCTCATCCGTCGTTCAATCTTAAGGTTGATTGACTCCAGTCCTCCATCTTACCCTATTTGATGCTAATTAGCTTACTTCCTGGTATTTTTTGCAATTTACTTTCTTCTTCATTGGTTCCACGTATTTATCCCTTGGTCTTCCTCTTGGGTTTTTTCCCTCTTCTTTTCCTTCTTTTATATAGTATTCTTCACGAATCCATTGTCTTAGGGTGTGGTTGGTTTTTCTTTTCTCTATGGTGTTTCATAAGGTTTGTTCTTTGTCTATTCTTCTGTATACTTCTTCATTCATTATTTTATCAGTCCATTTGATCTTAAGCATCCTCCTCCAGCACCAGGTTTCAAAGGCTTCCAGTTTTTTTATGGTCTATTTGGCGGATGGATTTGGATGGTCCTTGCTTCCGATCCATAAGATGCCACGCTCCATACAAATGTTTTCATGCATTGTTTCCTCGTCTGTAGTTCTATCTTTGAACTCAGCAGTTGTCTTTTCATTGTGAATGCTCACTTAGCTTGAACTATTCTTCTAGATCTATTCTTCGCTTGATATCTGTAGTACTTCTTCCGTACCATGTGATGGTACTTCCTAGATAGGTGAAGGAATTCACTTGCTGTAATTTTTGTCCTTTCAGTGTAACCATTGTATTCCGCTTCTCTCTTTCAAATTCTAGGATTTTAGTTTTCGTCTTGTTTATGTTCATGTTGTATCTTTTTAGAACTCGATTCAATACATTTATTGATCTTTGAAGATCCTCCTTGTTTTTTGCTCTTATTGCAATATCGTCGGCGAAGCGTAGCGTTTAAAGAGAATTCTAAGCGTTTAACAATTAGTAGCTTGTAGTTGGACTCGCTTTTGATTTCGTAATATTAATAAAGATCCTCACTTGCGAGTAGTAAATAAGTAATAAAATAAGAATTCGTTTGATGAAAGCACAGAGATCTTTTACATGTGTGACTTACGCCCGGTGAAGAAGATTATATTTGGGACACACTTACGTCCTGTTCTCGGTATTAAACGTTCAATTAGTTCTGAAACACTTTCATGTGCAGTTCGAGTAAGGGAGGAAAATAATCGAGTACACTTAAAGAATCCCGCTCTCTCCGCCCCTCCTCTCGTCTCAAACCTAGAGACGAAACGACTTTGGTTGTGTTGAGCAACTTTCCGTTCTTCCTCGGCAAAAGAACTAATGGAATCCATTAGCGGAACACAAGGGCGGTCAAAGAGTCCGGGCCCACTTCGGACCCCATCCCTCCTCTTATGTATTTCTCTCTCTCTATTCCTCACCGTGTCTTCGCGGCTATATAAACTCATCCTGACCCAGAGAGACGGAAACAAGAGGGCGGGATGATGCCGGGTAGGGCATTCAGGGATGGAAAGGAAATGGGGGTCGGAGTAGAGCCTCGCCTGGGGAGAGAAAGCCGTCGAGGGTAGGTGAAGGAAGGACAAATAATTTATTGGTATTTTATGGATTCATGTTTTCGTCCGAAAATAAAAAAAAAACTTGTTCGATCCCAACAAAAGGTTTGAAAAAAAACGGAGGGCTCGTAATGTCGCTGTTATCGAACGAGACTCATGGGTGTTGCTTTAACTGGGAAAAGATATGATCAAATATTATCTGGATTGCAATAAAAATTTTTAATTAGCATTGAACATTTTGAAACTAAATAGGGAAGCAAATGCTTAATAATGTCGGCCGAACCGGTGACACTGCTCGTCAAATAGTTGAACATAAAATGATACAAGAGGTGCTCGAGCGGGATCGGTTGGTGATGCTACGAATAATGAACGAAACTCCAAACATTTTGGAAAAATACCGGTCAACAAAATCAAGACAAAAATTTTACTGATAGATTATGGATATTTATGATGAAATTAAAACAGTCTTAACTACCACTTATTTCTAACTTTCTAGGCGGGACTGATGATATTTCATAGTCTGAATTAAGAAAAATAAGAACACATAATTTATGTAGCAGAGCATACATTATTTTGGATGGGGTAGAATGTGAAGAGGCAAGTTTGTTTACTGAATATCCACGCTTGTCAGAATATTAACTTTTATGCCGTCTGAATGCAAGATCATGGACATTTTATTCCTGTGTGCATCGATTAAATGGTACTGAAAATTCCGCTGTTACTTCCGTAATGACAAAGTACAAAAATTATTTGTCATCCTCTTAATGTTGTTTTTTTCAGATTTCTGAAGGGTGATAATTTTGCTCAAATTTGGCAGACTTGTACCAAAATAACTTCTACATTAAGACATAAAACAATTATATTAGCAGATTATTTTTATAACTCATTTAAATTTTATAAAAATTTAACAACTTAACCTGTTGGTGGACTCGATAATACTGCATTGTGATTCTTTCACGCGAAATTACTAATGGTTGTATATTGTTTAAAGAATTATATTTATAGAGCAGATCGAGACTAGTAATTAATGCAAATGATAAGGGTCCTATAAATTAACATACAAATGGTATGAAATGGCAATTTTTTTAAAATGATCGAGGTAAATTGAAGATTTTATATTCTATAAGCTGGTAAGAGGAGAGCTTGGGTAAACATTAGAGGTAACATATTAGATGAACCCAAGTTACTAATACAGCCACCTCAAAATAAGCAGTTATTTGAAATAATAAATAATCTGTAAGATATCACTCGAATAAATCTATGCATATTATTGCAGCGTAATCCGTTATTCGTTTAATAGTGCCCGTGAGTGCTACACGGGATGTGAAAACTCGACATCACAACACCGTACCGAGAAGATGTAGGAAAGAAAATGTGGTACAAAATCTCAAGCCAAGTCGGAGTCAAGGACAAACGAAAGAGGGAAGAAGAGAAAAGGGTAAGGGAGAGAGCAGTGTGTGCTGGGAAGTTGGGGATATTTGACTTCGACAGCGTTTCCCTATCGTGATTGAGAGCGAGAGAGAAACAGGAGGAAGAGGTTGATTTGGGTTGTCGAGGGTAGCGTTGGAGATGTCTTTTGTTTCCTGCGTGGGGTTTTTCGGAAATGGGGTGTAAAATGGTCGGGAGGTGGAGTTGTGGATGGGAATCAGGCGGTCCTCTCGATGGGACGTGGGTAAATGGATCCGAAATGGGAGTCGAAGGACTCCGTCGAAACGGGGGTGAAGGAATGGAAGCGAAGGAAGAACGAATAGACCTTTGAGGACAAACGGATGGGCGTTAGAGTAAAGGACTTCGGAAGGATGGAGAGAGAGAGAGCGACTATGGGAAAGAGGGACAGAAGAGAGAGATTGAGAGGTATTTTGGGGTAGAGGAGGAGAAGAAACGAGGGTGGAGAGAGAAGGGGAGGTAGAGATGGTGCGCAGTGAAAAAAAATCATGGCCCTCCGGGTGTTCATTCTTTATCGCCAGGGAAGCCGCCCTCGAAGACGCGAGTGTGACTATTCTCCCTATGGTCTCGTCCCCCGGGTCAAATCGCCCATTTCGTTGGCGCTTTTGCCTACTTTTCGCTCGCCTCTCACCAGCCTCATCACCTCCTCCGGAATTCGTCCTTCGGGCTCTGAGGGGGATATTTTGCACTCACCGCTCTTCTCGTGCGTCTGTTTCCAAGGGGATGAAAGAAAAAATAAACCCTCGTTGAATGACCCTGCCGGAGGGTTTGGTAATGTGAAACGGGGGATTTTTTCCACCATTTCGATTGACAAATTTGAAAGCCTGTGCGCTGGAAATTTTCCTGAAGGGTTATCTTATCGACCTAACTCAAGGCTGTAGTTTAAATTTAGACTTACCTCACTCTCCCTTTTGACCAGAGATATGCCGTTTTGAATTTTTCGACAGAGAATCGATGATCACAAATATCATCTTCTTTAATCATCGCTCTAAAACCATTATCGAGGTATTAACTTCATTTATTTATTTTACTTTTTTCTCTCTGAAAGGTTGTAATTTTCTGAAAGAACTCAACATGTATTTTTTTAAAGACTGATTTAGTGACCACAGGTATTCATAAAGGACATAAAAATAATGCTATTTTTCTGTATGAGCTGGTCCGCAAAAATTCAGGATATTTTTTTGGTAAATAATTTTCTTGCATAAAATTCGATCGTGTTAAACTTACTTGTAATCTTCTCCAAATCTGGGTTTTTGTTCTATACTTTGTTTTTCAGATAGTTTCATAATTTAACTTTCTAAAAATATGGAGACGGAATTTTAATGAAAATGCTATCCCCTCTGCTAGAATAAAACTTCGAATAAGTTACAATTCTTGAATTTGTTCATGATCGTTTGGATCATGAGACATAAGATTTTCATATATTTCGACCATGTATGTACTTCATTTGGAGTACGCGTACTCCACATAATGGAAATTTTTGATGTTATTTGTAAATTAACTGATAGAGTATATGTAATATTAGGTAATAATAACAATAACGTTTGGCATCTTGTATTATTACAGGTACTTATGTGTGAATGAATAAGGTCATTTAAGGAATTAAAATTTTTGTTTTTGTAGGATTGCCAGTTTATATACTATACGTATTTAGTGACTCACTAAACACAAATTTGTTTAAATTTACTTAATACCACTCGAACTAATACAATTAATCAATCTTCGAAAAATCACAAAAAACAAATTGTAGTCTAAAAATTGTTGGTGAGCAGGCTCACAGAAAAATAAGATAAAAATTACAAAATTACCTTTTACTCACTTTCGCGTACGGAATAAGGTAGTGTACAAACACATGAATATTATCTATGAAACAATCTTCCTCTGTTTCACATGTAAGCACAAAGCATCAAGAAAATACACTCCCAAAGTGTTGGATGCTGTCGCTGATAGCTTGCTACATTGACAACTAAGTGATTCGTGTTCCTGGTCAATTACCAGAGTTATTGAAAATTTTCAAGTCAAAGGTCTACCCATTGTTGCATCAAGTTTTTAAAATCCTTTACCACTTATTTATTATAAGGCTAACGATAATTTATATTATTTCCTTTAGCAGAGAAAACTATCGCAATCTACATCCTGATATAACTCGATTTATTTTTCAACCGCCCGCCGTTGCTGGAGGTTCACTGGAACAAAAAAAAAGTTTGCCTATTCTTCAGGTTTTATAAGGTCACGACCAATGTTATTTATTTCCTACTCATGTTCTAACCAATGGGCTTCGTCAGTAAATGAGAGTTAGACATGAAACTAATCCTGTGTATCGCATATTTTTATTCACACTCACGGAAAAAGAATGAGCTACGAAAAATATAAATTATCACAGTTGTGTGGCGGCCTCTATTATGCTGTGAAATACATCATTTGAAGCACATCTTACCTGGTCTTCGTCTTGCAGCACACTGTACATGTAAAATGAAAATGTATTTGATTGATGGAATGTTGATGGGAGGGTTGGCGGAGGGCATTAGCATCTCACCCAGTCGCATTGCCATTTATCAACCGATTCCATTCCTTCCATTATGTTCACAATCTCCTTCCTTTTGGCAATAGCCCCTTAGAAATTTCTCACCCTCCCACTGCTTTCTTATTTCTTCCTTCCTCCTGTTCCTTCAAGCATTTAATTCTCATTTCCTAATCCCTTTTTTTAGTCTTCACCACATTTTCTGTTAGCGCCAGTCATTACTTTCTTTTCAATTTTAAATTCTCCCGGCCATTTTTTGTCAACCCTGCGAGTTTTTCACAACCAAAAGCATCTAAGTCGTTTGAGCGAAAAGGAAGTACACTCACCGGCTCTTAAGTGGCAGATGTTAGAAATGGCGGAGTAGTCGTTAAAATTCTTAGATGTGTGAAAAGCGTGACCGAATTACTCATGCGGATGACTCGATTTGCTATTCCATGCGCGCTTCTATCCTCATTCCTCAGATCATTAATGGGACGCATTGAAAAGATACGCCCCTTGATCAAAAATGATTAATCGCCGAAGGGAAACCCGAAGCAAAATGGTCTTAATAGGATCTTTTATAGCCTTTGCGAATGGGAAGTAAAGAAATTCTCATTTGTGAAAATCATGAAGCGACGAATGACGTTTTCCAATAGTTTTGAGTTCGTTTCAACTATCAATTATTTTTATTTTGTCTCTTTTTTCGGTTAAAAAAACTTGAGCCATTAAAAAAATTCAACAGACACGCATTTTATGTCAAGATGACGATTAATTTCAGTTGATGATTTTGATATTTTATCAAGAGTGGGCACAGTGATTTATTATGTGCTGTCTCCGATGACTCAAGTGTGAATTTAGACTTGTATATTGGACCTCTCTTTGAGTCAGATAATTCTTAGTGTCCCATTCATTCATCCCTTGGGATGATGAGAGAGGCGGGTTTCACTGCTGCTATTTAATTGGCCTCTCCTGAGGTCAATATCTCAAAATAAAATTTCCTCGATTGTGGCTATGGCACAGTTTTAAATCTTCGTGGTTTCCATTCGTCTTCACTCGGTCACCTTGAAGATTACGATCACCTCAAACCAGTCCACACGCATGTAAGAGTAAGGGGTCAATCTCATATTCTAGATTTAGTGATCTACAGAATACCCTGCAAGCTGTCATAAGGGCGTAGAGCAGGGAGTCTTAAATCCTGTCAATAGAGTAATTGTAGATTGTTTTGTCGTAAAACATTCTTCTTATTGTTGTGGCCTCTAACTGCATGAGAGGATAATGATTCCATACATCGATTAGTTCTGGAGACAGTATCCCTTAATTTATTACTTTGGTTTTCCTTATCAATGTTTTGCGGCGCAAGAGTTATTTTTATTAGGATTTTTTTACTATTTACTACCATTTATTATTACTAGGATTATAGGGACAGCTTCAAAGTTAATCTATTTTACCTTGCTTATGTTTAACCCACCGTTATAGTCCCAAAATTTGTTGAGGATCTCGTTTGTTAAATTACCTTGTGGAATAATGTCATGTTTTAAATGAATGTCAACTACATTTTTTTCAAAATTGCCTCTTTGGAAATATCCTAAGACATTTGCCATTGAAAAGAAAGTGTAAAAACCTCTTGAAAAGGACGTTTGAAGACCGAAACCGGTTAAGGTAAAGTAACGAATTGTGTGGAATGTTACAAAGTGATTCATTTATAACAACACACAATTTCCTTTCAGAATCGCATCCTTCTACTCGCCCACCAACCTTGTGCTCGTCTCCTTGAGTACTTTCCATCGAGATTTATTTATAATAAGTCACTGCACACGACGCGATAACTCATTTATTGATTATCACGCACTAGAGTGTCAACCATTCCTCTTCGGGGTCTTAAAACACGTTGATTTTGAAAAGTCAAATCAAGAATTAGTTGTATATAATGTGTTGATAGTTTATCGTTCGTTGAAGTACATGGAGCGGTCGTGACACTTTTTGAGTGAATGCTCGACCTGTGCTAAGCAACAGGTATATTGTGCACTTAATACATGGTCTGATTTTTTAAATCTCTATAGTGAGTTTCATATCATACCCGCTTACTATGACCCCAAGATGGAGACCATCATCCTCCAAATTCCTTTTATTCCATTACGGAGGTTTTAACTGGGAAGGATGGAAAGTCTTCTCTGCCACTCAGACCAATTGCTATCTTTGTGGAATTACCATTATTTTAAAAAAAATAGCAAAACAATTCGTCACTCTACATGAATCGTTTCAATACCAGTAGTCTTTCTAATTCCTCTTTTATGCAATATAATTTATTTCTAAGACCTAAGATAAGTTTTAAGCTCATATATGGCTTATTAAGAGAAGAGGCATATGCTAAATATTCCAACTCTAGAGGGATCGAAAGATCTGCTATTAGATCCAGTTTGTTTAGTCCCATGGGTGTAGTAGTGATGACATTGCTAAAAAAATGAAAAGATTGTTATTTCCTAAAACTATTTTACGGAAAAGATTCAGTTCCTAGGTGCGCTTAGACTAAATATCTTAACCAATATCTGTGGAAGAGACCAGAAAAAATGGAAACAATACCCAAGTGGCTATTGATTCTTTTGTAAAATTTTCCTTCCAATTAAGGAAGGTTGAATAGATATAAAAAAAACAAGAAATGAGGCCGAAAACGAGAAAATAGAAGTTTATTTATACAGACGCAGAGTAGCTTGAGGTGATGGAATCGATGGAATCATTTTCCCCGAGCTAGATTTAGATTATCACGTTTATGTGTATGGTTTAATTTAAAATTTCATGTAAGATAATTTTTTGTCCATCACTTACTATTTAAACATTTATTTCTACTATCCTATCAGATATTTCTAATGGTGTTTGCATCGTAGGCAGAAAACGAAACCCCGAAAGTTTTCACATAGAGCAAACATTTGCACATGAGAGATCTTTTTCAGTAACGATATTAACTTGGCAACGTATTATTCTTATCGTAAGGGTGACTTTAAAGAGAAAAAAATGACGCAAATAGGAGATGTTTCTCATGGTTAAAAATGCAACACACAAAATAATTATAAAATGAGCAATATTCTTTGTTTTCACTGAAAATTTTTACATGTACCTGTATTTCAGAATGGCGACAGAGAAATTATTTAGATGATTAATTTGGAAAGAAATATTTTCATCAATTATAGGTAATTCCTAAACAATTTTTATTTCCGAAAAAATCCATCAATTGCTTGAAAGTTCTTTTTTTTCTTTTGAACATACAAATCTCGAAAATTGAAAAGCTCAATAGATATTTGACTTGACCTAAATTTTTTGCACATATTCAGCGTGCAAATTTTCTCCCTTTGGTCTTTATGGACAACAGAGAGAGAGAGAGAGGTCGCCTGAAACTTGGATAGTAAGGGTGAGGAGAGCGGATGTCTGGACGAGCAGGAGTTGTTGGTGGGGGTCCTTCTCGCCATCCAACCGACCCTCAAAGTGCGTCGAAAATAAAAGGCCATCAAATAAATGACCAGACGCCGTCCCGCTGTGGACACTAGCCATTTAGACTTCTCTTGAGACGTCGGGGTCACACTCTGGCCACCTTAACTGTTCCCTCATCCTCCCTTTCATGCGCCCACCCCGACGACCCGACTCCACGCATTTACGTGTGCCCCCGTCGTGTTCCTTCTAGCTTTTCCCTTCCCCTTCGGGCGCTTTCCTACTCTCTTCCAGGCACTCACTTCCCCTCTAATTCCAGAAACCCTTTCTCTCCTTCCTTTTCTTTTCCCCACACATCCGTGAAAACACCACACAAACCTCTAAGGGGAGTAGTGTAAGAGGGGGGTGGGCCATTCCTCTGTAATTTACCGGAGCATCATCCGTCATGAACTCTGAAGGAGGATGCTTCTCCGCCGGGCGACTTTTGTGAACCACGTTAGTAGGGATAAGAACTATGTTTTATATCATCTCCCGTTTATTCGTAGTGAATTTTTTTTGCTTATTTAGGGATTGGATGACGAAGATTCTGATGGCTATGAACTGTCAGTCTACAATAAAAAATGAATGAATGAATGAAACGTCACGATAACAGTATGGAGATTGTTTATTCTCCCAGAAAGCTTAATTGAAATAAAGAGCCGTATTACATTGCCACGGCTTTCTATCCCCAAATGAAGTAAAAATCAGCGCCTGCATAAATTTCCGAATTTCAATAATATTGATTTACATATATTTTCAATGACTAATTATGTGTAATTGAAGTTATTGATGTCCATAGAGTGATGGTACCATTTTTATGCAATCGTGAACCCTGATTATACTTACTGTTTTCTCTTTGGTCGAGAATCACGCCTACGCCAGATAACAAGTGCGTGGGTGGTAGTGATACGAGATAAAAGTAATTTGTTTAGATTATATTGGTCGTTTTGACTCGCTACTGTAAAGAAACGACAAGGGGCGCAATCTTCCAATCACTGCAGCTTGAACCGTACTGACCTGCTGTGTGCGTCAATGCAGCGAATGCGGAAAAAACGGAGGTTACCTTCTGGACAGCCCTCGTGATAATGAGTCACACGAATTCTGAGGCAAGAAATGGCATGTATTATAAATCGGAGACAGAAATATTATCATTGAAGATTAAGCTTTTCGGATTCCAGTTCTCTCCTGCATTGGTTCAAATTTTAAAATGTATTCAAGAAGTTTTCTCGGGTTTCCCACCGGGTCAGGTTGTAGTGCACCTACGTTTCGAAGGCTGACTCTGCCATCGTCTTCAGGGTGAAGTGACTTCGAAATGTCGGTGAACTTCATCAACCTGACCCGGTGGGAAACCCGAGAAAACTTCTTGAATACCATACGCCGGGAAAACCTGAGATCCTTCTTTAAAATGTATGTTTCTCTGAAACTTAACCTGGTTCTCCAGAAAGGTTTCTGACCTGAAGACGGTGGGTCAAATGTCTACGAAGCTGTCTTTGAAAAAGACGGAACGATACGGAGGGTTTTATCGTCAATTACAATGGATTTATCATGAGTCAGCCCTAATTTTATGTCATTTTAGGTCTTACTATATTCTGTATAGTGCTTTATCTGCAATTTAACTAATTATATTTTATTTGGTAATTAACTTCTCACCTAATTATTGTGTCTTTTAATTTTTTATAACCATCTACGTATTTATACTCTAACAAATATTCCGCAAGACATTATTATTGCGTGACTTTTTGAAACGAATAAAAAGCGTGCTAATGCAGTAAAATAGCCATCTAGTGGATCCTGCTTCCTTGGAAAAATGGATTCGTAGATGTCAATAGCTAGGTGAGGGTTCACATTTTTTAGATTTATATTTTAAAATATGTTTCAGTTTTGTCATATTTATTTTGAACCCTAAATGAGGTAAATGTTTGGTATTAAATCGTTAACAATTGAAACACTTCCTAATTATGTTGTGCTCATTTACTAAAAAAATAATCTACATACAATTCCTTCTAACGAATTGGCTAATTGAACGTTTTAAAACATTCTTGTGATAAATTTCAGTTCGTATAACTTTGGAAATACATTGTTCTTGTCAACGAGATCAAAGTGATTTCCTGTTTTTTCGAGCCACTTGATTATGTTCCGAGTGTTGTACTAATGTCAGGTTTGGATGTGAGTGAATACGTAGAGCTCTATTCTGATATTCAAATCCATCTTTTAAACTTGCAGTTTGTGTAGGTATCTCTCGTTCAACAGTAGTTCTCTACATCGAGTCATACAGTTGAATGTCGATAGGACTGAACAGGAATGTATAGGTCACTTAAAAATTCGTCAGGCAGCAAACACATTAGATAGACACGAAGTAGCTCTTATTTTTCCTAGTAATAAGTTTAAAGAGATAAATACTGTGATGTAAACAACATATAATCATTTCGTAACTCTGTCCTAGATTGAAAAAAAATGAATAATCTCACTAAAAAGAGCAACCCTAGATGAAAACGAATATAGAAGCCTTAGGAAAAGTATCACGAGATGGAAGTTTTCATTACTTAAATGAAGAGTAGGAATTAAAATGTAACGTTACAAGCCAACGTAATCTATTGCCTATGCTATCTAGATTTAAAGAAGAAAGTAAAAAGAATTGACGTCTTGACTGTTATTCATTACTGGACAAACGCTCATAATCAATAGTTAATTAATAATTGGTTATTGGTCATCAAGAGCGGTAAATGAGGGAGAATAATAAATATTTCATTTGGCATTATAAACAAATAAATGATTATACATGTACGTATATGATCAATAATGATTATATATATGTATATATATGTTATATATATGTATATACATGTGTGTATATATATATATATATATACACACATATATGTGTATATAGTCACTTTCTTGGAAAAGCCACGAACGTGCACAATTAAATTCACTAAATAGTCATAGCAAACACAGAAACCAAAACATATAAAAGAGGGACTCACTAGTTCTCGAATTTTCGGTGGTGCAACCACCTTTCTCAAGAGGAATTAGGAACAGAACTGAGGCAGAGGAGAGCCCGAAAACAGTGATATTATCCTCTTTTTACATATATTATTCTCTCGTTTTACATATGACACTGCGAAATAATATACTCGTATTGTTAATAACCTTCTCTTCTGGAAAAAATAATAAATTAGAGTTTCAATCGTCACAGTTTCAAACCAGACAGCAGAAATTCCGTTCTCTCAGGGGTCCCTTCCCTTCACCACTTCGTACTTATCTGAATTTCGGCCCCCTTAACGCTCTAAATGCGATAAGAATACATTTCCATTCGGTGGATTTTGCCATTGAAAATTTTTATTTCTTGAGAAAACTCAATTCCTTACGAGGAGCTTCAGCGTAAGCTTTTAGGCAAGTCTGCATCTCCACTATTCTTAAGAAAAGTGGCGTCTCCATCTTCGTCGATTCACGAATCCAAAAGACGCGGAAGATGCCGTATATTTTCCTAGCAACTTTGGATAAATACAGTTCCTATTCTCCCACATTTGATACGACAACTGAGAGAACAAGATACACATCGATTCCATAGTGTTAAGTGTACCTTTTGTATTGCTATCATCTATAATTGTGAAATTGAATTTTCTCTCTTCTGTGAACTCATGGTAATATCAGTTGAAACATTTGATGTTAGTACCCGGTTGGCGAGTGGCTTGGTACTTACTTATTTCAAGTTTTTGGTTTAATTTTCATCCACCCAACGAGATCCTTAAAGGGCTAATGGAAAGTAATAAAATTATCCAGAAGAGTTAATATTAGATTTCATCCCTCCGTGTTCTATATTCAGATTAGAAACTGTTTATGGGGTGCCTTTGAATCAGACGATACGCTTTTGCGAGAAATGAGAAAGAACATGAATACGGGTATTAGCCGACTTTAGAAGTGTTTTTCAATTCTCGAAAAACGTAATAATCTCCATTTAGATGCTCTCTTAAGGTAATGGCTCATACAGTCATATAAAAAACGCATATGTACCAGCAAACAATACTATGCCGTATTGTTGTAAGTAAATCGAAACATTTGTCATATTTGGTACCTATGCGCAAAATACGGCGAAATACGGCAAAATTCAGGAGTGCACGAAAGGCAGAATTGCCAAATGAGTGGATTGAATGGAAGTAACATTCATATTTTTTTTGGAAACAGCCATACAAAAACCTAATTGGTGTATCGTCAGCTAATGGAAACTTTACTTATTCCAATGTACTTTTTTCAAAATCTCAATGCCCTCGACGGAGCGTAGTCAATGGCAATTACTGGCATTTTGTTCAAATACCCCAAGTGAGAGAAACATGATTGGCACTCTCTCTAAGAAAAATATTAAAACGTCATTTTTACCTTGAAAACTTAACAAATATTAAAGGTAGATTTTTGACGATCCATAAGGACTACCATCTTCTTCGTACCACAAAATATTCCTATTATTTTCCATGCTTACTTTTATCTTTAAATCATCGTAACTTCTACCTGCCATAATTCTGTCTAAAAAGTGAAATACTCTTCCCTTCTCTCCCTATCTTCTTCCTTTACTGACTCAAAAATGGCACTAATTTCAGTCTTGGTCACCCAATTTTTTCTCTGTCTTTTCTTTCTTCCCTTTGTGGATTTCTCCCGGCCAATAACCCTCTTTTCCCTCAATACTTAAAACCAGATCGTACCGTCTTTCTCTCATTTAACTAATTTTTTAAAAATTCTTCTTCAGTTTTACATCTCAAAAGAATCTAATCTACACTCATATTCTAAGCTCAGAGACCAAATTTTAGGTACATACCCTCCATATTCTAGTCTTAACTAATCTCTTCTTCATTGAGCGCATCTGTCATTTACGGAATTGAAGTTAAAAAAATAAAAATAATATGAGATAATTTGTTGATTAAATTTGTCCAGTTATCAATTAAAAATGTACTCTATTTCTCTTGAAAGACCTTTTGCATATTGTGGGAGATTAATACATCTCTACGGCCTACGAGAATGAATTCTGGCTCATACAAAATGCCTCACCACTCCTTAACCAGATGATCAATGACGATGTGGCCTAAGCGCACCATTGAAACTTTTTTATTGATTCTTAATGCAACAAGGGAAGTCCTAAATATGTAAATTTAGTTTCAGCATGTTATTTTAAGGTCATCGCCATTGTGGGGGTAAATTTAGCAACCCTCCAAAATTTTGGTTTCCCAAGTAATAATGGTTTCAAATTCCTTAAATCACTCCTGTTCTCTTAAACTCCCTCTACATTGTTTGGGCGAGTGATGGTACAATAGTTTCCGTCAAAATTGAAAAAAATGGGAAAATTTCTTTTCGTCCCAAAGGTACAGGGGTTGTCCTAAGATTATATCTTTTCGATTTCCAGTTGTAAAATTGAAAAATTAATGCATTTTCAGACGAGAAGTCTGTGTGATGAAGAGCCTAATCAAAATGGATTAAGTGAATCTGTCAATTTGTCCTAATTCTAATCTCCGTGTACGAGATGCATCGGTGTTTGTGCAACCATCTCTAGCCGACCCTATCCTTCATCGATTTGGCGCACATCTTCCTTCACCCCGGGGAGCATCATCTTCACCTCCTTTTGATGGGTGCGTGTGTGTGTGTGTGAGAGCTTTCGTCGGTTGGAAAGTCCCACGATCCTCCTAAGGGAAATAGGGCAGGGGTGTGGGGAGTGCAGGCCGTCGAACGGATATGAGAGGCGGATGCTACTCAGCCGATGATGTGATTACGCTTCCCCCTTTTCCGCCTCCCCCTCCGCTTCCCACTCCTCCTTCCCGGCATCTCACGACCGAGTTAAGGGCGAATAAAGGAGGTGAATCAGTGAGAGAGGCAGGACGACAATGCATCGTTACCTTTGTTTTATACGTCCCCTCACGGCCATTATTCCTCAATTTTTTGGCGCCAAAACTTTTAAGGATTATGACTGGGAGTGCTTGAGGAGAAAAGGCTAGTGAAAGAGTTCGCGGATTATTTTACTGAAAGCGAAACCAAATTTCTCGACATCAGTTCACCGTTCGATATGTGAAATCAACTTAGCGACACATTTTTCCCCGTACTTGAAAGACTGCATATTTAAAGGAGCTTTAACTTAAGTTTATTTCGAGACCTTAACTTTTTCCATTTTCACATTGTACAAGTTTTTACTCCTTAATGATACGTTCCTTTCTGAAAGAATTCTGCTCGAAAAAACTTAACAAGTTCCACAATAATAATTTAATGAAATTTTCATGGCAATTCACAATCTTAATCTTGATATTTACATTTTCCGTACTCAATAGAATTCCAGAATATTTTCCGTCAGAATCACATTCCGTAAAAATTAAAGTTTAGGGATATAAGCTAGAACGGATGTAGTCCTATTAAGGAATTTTTAGGAAGAGAGTTTGGCAGAGTAGCAGGGGCATTAAAATAAGAACTGCCCTGTCTAAAGAAGCACAGTGATGCGCAGAAAGTTTTTCTCAAGCATCTTATGTAAAAATATAAAGAAAAGACTGGTAAAGACTTTAAAATGGAGCGTAGTTTTTTATAAATTGAAATCATGGTCGCCGAAGAAAGAAGAAATGCAAAGATCAGAGATTTCACGATCCAACGCTCAAGATATTTTGACGGCTTAAAGTCTAATGTTCTCAAATTGTGTAGTGGTTCAGCTCTGTAGACATAGCTCTCATGCAAAACTAGCATAGTCAATAAGAGAGTATAAGGTACGTAGATGAGGGATTGCGTGAACTATTAGAGTTACTAAGAAATTAAAAGAGTCTCTGAAAAAAATTGAGTGAATAGTTGCACCCAGCCTAATTTTGGACCGATTATTACTGAAAATGCTGCACAATATAGACTTAGGGTTTTAATCGTCATTAGGAACTAATAAGTATCCTTTTTAACATAATAAAAACGAAGCAGCCTTTTCTCCCTTATGAGGCCTTCTCTTTAAAATTCCTACGCTCATTATACCGTCCGATGACATTCTTTATGGATCTCTCATACCCATATTTATGTTCTTTGTGTGTTATTCTGATTGATTCGCAATCTGTGGTCTCCTTCAACCACATCTCTTTCCAAAGAATATACACATGTCTTATTCTCCTTTCAGCTTCAATTTTATATCTTCAACGAAATTAATTTCCCAAACTTCTCTAAAGACATCCAGTTTATTAATGACACAAGGCTGCATAGAGCTTAGTATTTAGCGATGACTTTATATTTTATGTGCATTTCAGCATAAATTATTTCATCCGGGTTGAAAAGATCTTAAATCCTATTTTTTTAGAATTTCATTATTTTTATTTTATTGTGATTTACGTAATTTATGTATCACATGCAGAATAACCACATCGATTGACTATTTAATGTGTTGTTTGTCTTAAATTGCAATGCCATTCCTAACTGATTGAATACAGTTTAATTTTATCAACTATGAATTTAAATGGTTGTATCAACTTTTATCCCATGCTCTCTCATTTCCAGTCCCTGTTATGAATGTTTACCTTTTCTGTTTCATATTTTTCACAAGTGCTATCCAGAGAAAATTCTCTCTCATGCGGTTTCACCACTACCTATTTTGAATTTTCATCTTCTATACTACCGTAACTTGTGCGCGAATAAAACATGTTGACTACTCTCAAAATTTATTTTCATGTGAAATATATGATTCTTGAATGATTACCTTCTTTTATTCCTTAACTGATAACTTGTCTGAATATTCTTCAATTATTCACGCAATGAAAAAAGTATATTCTTCGATAATACCAGTACGTTGTGTTAATTTGTCCTAAATTTTTGCTCATATGATCTTTGTAGATGTTTTCATTCTATATAATAATTCTCAATTCATTTTCTGTTACATTTACACCTCTATTGGTAATGTCAACTTGCATTTTTTATGTTTATAATGTCTTGAACTATATGTTTATTCCCCAGAATTAATATTTTAGGTTGTTCAATTAAATGATAGCATTCGGCATTTCGGTGGTCAATTTCGAAGCGTAAATTTTCAACGATGGGAAAACTATGGACTTATCGCATGCCGTTCAAACCTTTCATGATGTCAAAGGCATCACCGCAGAGCTATTCTGCCTCGGTTTGATGAGTGCTACTACTAAACTCCAGATATTAATCATGTGAATATGAGCAAACGGGAATTTAAAATGGAATCCAAGGAGGAAGAGTGAAATATTAAAACTTTTGGACAATATTTTTAAGAGGAGTTAACCGATAGAGACGAAAAAGACATCGTTTAAATCTTGTTAACCCCCGAAATAATTTTTAAATATATATAATCAACAGATGGAAGGTCTACGTTCCAAGACACATGGCGCGTCCGAAGTTCTAAGATCACACGATTTTTTCCATCAAACTTGGGGTTGTTATAAAGTGGAGCTTAAAAAATAATGCCACTCTTTTTACGTAAACACAAGTTCTAGATGCTTGAATCGTACAATGCACAAAGTTTGTACAGCTACCACTGGAGCGAGTAGGATTTTCAATGCTTATAATGGCTTCATTTTGTGTACAAGAACAGCACCCCTCAAAATTCACAGTCAATTAACTAATACATTTTGTGATGGTATTTATAATTTGAAAAAAATGCCTTCTTGGGTGCGATAGTTCAAAGAAGACCGAACGTCATGTTACCACGAATCTAAAAGGCATCGATCACAGAACGGCCGATTTTTCCAGTGAGCAAAAAGAGCCCCATACAGAAGCTTTGCCATAGGAGCAAGGTGTTGACGTTGTAAAGAAGGTCTACAGAGAGATTAGGAACTTCTGTTGTAAGAAGTGTGCCAGGAAAAAATAAGATTTTGGAACTTGAAAGTACATTTTATGAACTAAAGTTGACATAAAATGTGACATTAGACCACAATACCTCTTTATTTTATGCAAATAATAAGTGTCCCTATTTTATATATTAAGATATTACCGTCAAAGCAAAATATATATAATAATAATGAAAAAAACACGATCAAGGTTTCTTGTTAAAAAGAGTTAAAAAACATGGTGATGAAGTGTTACCTGTGAGAATATTCACCTGGATTTTTCGTGTTATTAATTGGAGGGAGTCATTAATAAATTAATCACCTCCTTTTTTCGCATTTTATACTTTCTATTATTGTCATACAGCCGACGAAAGTCCCCGCATATCCTTGTGCAATATTTCTCCGTCACATAATCCCTCTATCCCAGATTCCGTCTCTCTGACCCGTGGCCTTTTTGCATCCTCTCTTCACCCTCGACTCCCCCAGCCCTCGAGTCACTTATGATTTTCTGGATTACGAATTCCACCGCTGGTTGGACACCCCGGGCAAAGTCGGACGCGAGGCCTGAGGTTCCCCCCAGTGGCAGTGGGTAAGGGAGCGAGGCGATGTCTCGGGGCGTGGCGGTGACGTCACCCGTGCATCTTCCGCGGGCTCTTTCAATTAGAGCGGAAGCCTCACTCCTCCCCATCCTCATTTCCTCCTCTGCCGGTCCCCTCCCCCCGCCCCCAACCATCCTCCCTGCCTCCCACATCCTCTCTGCCCTCCTCCCCCATCCTCAAAAAACCCTTCCTTACTCCCTACGTTCCTTTCTCCTCCCTTCCGTTCCTTTAGCTCCATCCTCCTCTCTTCAACCCCACCCATGCGGCTGGCTCCTCGGAGCAAGACTTCATTTTCTTTTATTTTTTGAACACACTCCAGATTTTCCGCCTTATCTCTCTCGTAGACGCCTTCCCGAACCACCCATCTTTCGGATCATTTTCCCCCCTTCCCAACCCGCACATCGTTTTTTACCTTCCACCAAACTCCCTCTCTCTCTCATACCTTATTTCCTGCTTTCAGATCTTGGAGAATATTTTTAATCTGGCATTTTCTTGTTTTGCGAACCTTATTTCCGCTCTCTATTTCCCCATGCAAGGTTCACCTCGCTCCCTTCCCTCATCTCCTAAAACCCCTGGCCGTCTTTTATACCTCTTTCGGTGAAACTATTTGGGTCCCTGCTTGGACTTAACTTATGGGCTATCTGAAACTAAACCTGCCGTATACTCACTAATCGTGATTTCATCAATACAAATATGCATGCCCGCACCGGAAAATAGACTGTATAATACAACGGTATTTTTCAGGGAACAGAAGAATTGTTGTTTTTTGATCGACTTGGTGGAATGTCAGTTCTTAACTAAGCAAAACCTGTTCTCACTGTTAACTTCTTCAGTTGCAATATTTTACGATTCTTCATCTTCTTTTATCCGACTAGAACCGACGTCTATTATGTCCCGTTCATTTATAAAATACCACAATCAATCATCAAAAATCACTTAAATTTACGGATGATCAAGCTTTATTTTGTCAGCCAAGGGCTCACAATTATTGATGAGCGCATTATAAAATCGGTGTGATCGTCATGGACGGGAATCAATTTAAATAAACAATATTTTTGAGAAGAAAGAAGGCTAAGTTAACCGTTAAAAATCGAGGGCAAACACTAGAACAGTTAGAACGGTGTACCTATCTTGGTGTTTTGGGCAAAGACGTTAAAGATAGTGGGGAAACCGGAAAGAGAATTGCGTCAGGTAATAAAGATTTCACAAATAGAAGAAAGTTAATGACAGGAATATTAAATAATTATCTTAAGAAAAAAATTATGAAAGCATTGATATTAACCGTGCCTTTTGGTCCACGAAAACTTGCTCATTGATCTAAGATGATATCCGTAGATTGGAAGTTTTAGAGATGTGGGGTTGGAGAAGGACGAACAAAGTAAAATAGATGGGAAGTACAACAAAGGAATAAGTACTAGGTATAATGGGGGTCGAGAGAGAATTTGTTAAGGTTAAGAATGTTGAATAGAATGTACACGGAGGTACGGGAGGTAGATTGTACACGGAATTGAAGAAGAGTTTTATGTTATTTTAGCTATCAGGTTGTGTATTGTTAGATGGGGATAAGAAATGCAGTGATGTTAATTCGGTATCCGACCAAATAATGCCTTAAACGATGGAACACCAAATTATAAATAATCAGTCGATTGCTCAGTTGTAGCCTTTAATAGAACACAAAATTTTGTAGTTTATTTTCTTACAGGGGATTTTGAAAAAGAAGAGATCGTAGAGTTCTGTAAAGGTACTAGGAGGCAGTATTATTTCTAACTATTATACTCTAGAATTCGCTTGTATTCAAGCCTAGTTGGCTCATCGCTTTTGTGTCGTTAATAAATTCCGTTGCCCTTCCTCTCTGCTGATAACCCTGCCATTCAGCCAGCTACGGAACGCAATATTTGCTCTTGAATCTGTATTGCTACGGATGCCGAATTTAAGCAAGGTGCTAATTGAAGGGATTATCTTGATGTATGGCGTGTATAGCAGCCACAAAGGTCACGGGATCAAATTCTGTCCCTGAATTGGGTACCGTGCTATGATAGTGCATAGTTATGGGGCTGTCTTGGTTCAAAATGGCCTCAATAATTCGAACATCCCACAAAGCCATCATGTATCTCTGTCGTTTTATGTTTTTTTTAACTTCTATCCTCTCTTAATTATCCGTATCTTTTATAATTTTGACAAACGTCAGCGACTACAATTAATTTTCTGTTTTTCCGGTAAAACGTTACACGCACGAGTACCTCGTGACGGGTAAAAGCTTCACTGTCAACTTTGACCTTAACCCTGGAGTCTACCTAGAAGGTTAAGGAACTTTTCAGAGAAAATTATTTAAATAAAAGAGGCTCAAGAACAGAATAGCACAGAGTAAATAAAAACAAAGCCATTAAACGATGAATAGCCCCAATGCAAAATACTACAGCTTCAGGTGATGCACCGGAAAATGTCAATTTCTATTACAAATGGCTAATCATCGCCATGCGAAAAAGATAGGATGAAGGTAGGTTTATTAAAAATACAAAATGAATGTACACTTGGCAAATACTTTGAGGATGTTCCAAAGTTACTATGACATCCTCCCATCAGGTACCACAAGTTCGCCATTTGCATGGATTTACTCAAATGTCATGAAAATGTATAATAAAATGAAATTGTTTGGAATAACTGCCTAAAGAAGTCTGCTAGAGGTGTCCAAAACATTTCCAGAGGCGACCAATTTTTAATCACATACCCTTCATGCCGAAATTGCAGATAGACGAGTAAAGCGAGTAAAGGATATAAGAGTAGGTAGGGAGACAAATGCTCTCATTTTAAAACTATTTATTGAATCTGTTCCATTTTTTCAGCGGTGTTAGTAGGCAACCGTGGGATTGAGTTCTGACAAACCATTTATTTTATGTGAACAAAACCTCAAAATCTTCAGTTCGCCACGGAAAAGTGTACTGGGACATTGCAATGAGAAAGGTGGTGTGTTTCCACTTCTTACTTTTTTGGTCTCAGAGTCATGGTGATGGATCCAGGCCCCACTGAAAGACATTATTCTTTCATAAAAGCGCCTTCCTTAATCAAACTTCGTTGCTTTAAGTCTTGACTAATGGAAAGTCTCGACTCTTCATAAGCATAAGTAAGTTGCCTGGAAACCCATCTCGTACACGTTTTTCTGTACTTTAAATTGTTATGAATGATATTTTGGACAGTTTTAACTCTTTATTGAACTTCTTTAGCTATCATTTCAACAGTAATTCTTCCGTTGTCCCGAATAAGTCCATCGATCCTAGATTCCAACGAGGGACCAGAAACTTTGACTGGACGTCCACTTCGGGGTTTATCACCCACACTTGTTCGGGCACTTTTTAATACTTTTAAACATTTCCACGGTTGATACAACTTTTCCCATATTTGATCAATATCTTAGTAAGTATATTACTCGGTTTTACATCTTCTAAGATTAAAAATATAATGACAGAACGCTGCTCTTCTTAAGTGAAATCTTCTAGTTGAATTGTCAAGGTGAACTAAAGATTTTGAGGACATGTTGCCATAATATACTCGAACAGTTGAATTTCTCAAGTGAATGAGATAGGCGTGTTTTTGCCACAAAGCTAATATCTATTAAATGGAAAGAATTGTTTGAATGAGCAAATTATTCGTTTCATACTGCTTGCATTTGTCTAGACGTTTTTCTACATTCTCTATTCCTCCAAATCAGCAATGAATTCTAGTATTTTACGAACACGAAATGAAGTAATATTACGATTTCCATAACTGTAGGTAGAAAAATATTTTAAGGCTTTTGATAAAGTTTTAAATAAATTGATAAAGTCCATTTAATGTAATGTTTTGAGAGAATAGTGAGCAAGTTGTAGCGAGTATACAGCTCGAGAGCGAGCTGTATACTCATCATCAGATAGGCCGTGAAATTTTGATCGGCAATATTGATTCGAGGATCGAACAAATGACAGATAGAAGTTATATGGCTCGTCGGCAACGGGATTTAAAAGAACACAAAGCGTTGTGCAAGTACCTTGAGGTGAAAGACTCATTACTCAATATATATATTTTACGCCGCGATCGCCACGCAATTTTAGGATTTCATTATTATTATCATGCAGACAAAAAAAATAGGATTAGGAATTCGCGCTTACCTCTAATATAAATGGCGACTATTACAAAATCAAAGAGAAATACGCACCAATACGAATCCCCTTTTTAAAGGTTTGTTCAGTTAACCCATTCTTATTTCATTATTATTATTATGTGTGCTCTCACACTCTCGTGGTGGCTTGTACTGACATTTTGCACCTGCAGATTAATCTTCAAAAGCATGCCCTGTCTAGGTGACCGCGATCTGGTTTCGAGCATGTGATCTAATACGTTCTACGTCCCGGCCAAGAAATGACCATGAACTAACCCAGAATTCGTGAAACAGCGGCCTGCTGACCCGCGGTGACATGAAAACGACTGTCTGGGGCAAAGTTCTTCGCAGCTCCCTCAAAGCACGTACCTTTCACACTGCACCGCCTCATAGGATGCATGCACAAATACGTCCGAAATGTTTCCTCGACCACTACACGAGAAAAACTCAATCCAGCTGCCTTTGGTACAGTCAGTTGGTACCGGCATTGGCCAGGCTTAAAGCATTATCCACTGGAAAACCTGATTCATCGCACCAAACAAATCCACCTGTCCGTCTTTTGCACCATATTCCCCTTCTCATTCTCCATTCGCAAAGACTCCTCCTCGTTCCATCTCCCTCCCTCCCCGCCCCCCGACCCGTTCGATCCTTTCGGAATGCTCCCCGCTCTCCCTCGATTACCTCTCTCCCGTCCTTTTCCCTGCCCTCGCCTCTCCATATTCGAAAATGTTGAACGAGCGACCAACCTTTCGTTCATTTGAAATTCAAATGAGACTGGATGTGCCTACGAATGTTGGGTGGAAAAGAATTCTCCGTGAAGCTGCCGTGTTAGCTCTCTCGACTTTACGTTCCGAAAACAAGTAGAGGCCTAATTGGGGCACGGATATGGCGAGAAAATTTATCGTACGAACTCAGTCGGCGCGAATTTATTCGACCTAACGTATGCGATATTATTTTGCAAAACATTCGCGTTGTTGAACATTTTCATTTTTTGGTGGGTTGTGAGGGGTGGTGGTGGAGGGAAGGTTAACGGGAGGGAAAATAGGGTTCGTGAAAAATATGGGCGAAGTGGTGAGATTATGGAGCAATGCGATCCGCATCAATGTTTGACAACGAAGAAGGAATTATAATTAGATTCCACGAGCGCTTCTCTCGAACGCAAGGTCAGCCGAGGAGTAGGGGTTTCATGGGAATGTTGAATTGTCATTGAAGCCTCCATGATGGTTTCCACACACACACACAATTTTTTAACAGCTATTTGCTGCCAATATTCTTGCTCCATTCTTCTTTTTTCTTGCGGTTGTTGGTATTCACAGAGGAATGAAACTTTTATGCATAAAAAAATAAACTCCTCCAAAATCAAAGAATTCGTATCTTCCTTTTTTGCTATCAATGCCCCTTTTTGGACTAACCTCTACCCTTGCACTCGTTACGTAGAGACGTCACTTGATGATGAATAATATTTTGGCAATAAGAACTTTTCTGCTGCCTTAACTTTAGTCTCTTTTAGAAAGTAATTAAATAACTTCAACTGATTTTATTTCAGTAACTGCTATAAAACATTGATTATTGTGAAAAGATTGCCAAAATTTCAATATTTACTAAATATATAACCAGTTCTAAATTTTGTGGGATCCAATGACTGAATACCATGTCAACTACAATTGAGGCTTGATGAAATATTACAGTAGTATGAAACTACAATGATTTTATTCCAATGCACAAGACATTGATTAGACTAAAATAGTATCGTAATTTGCACAAAGTATGTAGGCATTAATTAGTAAAACGTGTTTGCTGTAATGTTTACTGTTCCAATATGTAGTACGTAACTTCAAATTCATGGGTAGAAAACATCATACCTTTTGAAAATTAATCAGTATGGTGATGTTTTAAACAAATTTATTGAATAGATAATAGAATAAAAAGGAATCAAATGATAACTGGTTCCACATTCTCTGGAGAAATATTTTAGGTGAGGTACCTCACCACGGCTAATTAAGGAGAGCAAATTAAGACGCAAGTAGTGCGGAAAAGAAGAGGAAATAATTCATAAGAAACTTTTGCCATATCAGATTAATAAATAGCTAGAACTTTACTCCTATAGCTGATATGAACATTTTTTTGCGCAAATAACTTCGAATTCTTTTCTCTTAATTATTTACAGTCATTTTGTGTGTGATTGGCAGACGTAACATCAATCCAGCATTTATTGGCCAAATTAAATTGAGGTGAATAATTTATAGATCCATCATGCCCATAAACACATCCAACGCCACGCAACATTCGCTAACAACAGAAATGTTTCTCCTTCGCTGTCAAAAATTTGAGTACCACTATGAATGCTTTTGATCTCATTCTTTAGCTTTGCATTTAGATTTTAAATCAGAATATTTTCTTTCCCATTATCTGGGATTTAATTCCAATAAGATTTATGCAGTCATATGTGATATGAATTTTATGATAAAGCATTGCACAAAATTTTTAAATGAAATTACAATTCTATATAATATCTTAAGTTAGGAAGATATGTACGTGCATGTTAAATTTGCTCAAAAAAAAAACTGGCGATAAACGCAAAATCAATATGTAATGGCAAGAAAAATTAAATATGAGGCGATATGTTTAATTCCAATAAAAATCAGGTTTACTATACCAAAACCATAAAATTCATTTGGAAATTGAAATTAAATCAAAAAGGTAACCTAACGCACGGAGTAGATCTAAAAAATAAAATAATTTAGTTTCCATTTTACCATATAGAATCCAACCCCAGAACTAGTAATTCAGCATCTGAGATTTCGTCTAAAGTCAGTCAGAAAAAAAAACAGAAAAATGTAATTTGCTACTTTGTGAAAAACTTGCTTTGCAAATCACCATGAAATGTGTCTGTTAATTGTAAAATAATCAATAGTCACCTAACGATTCAGAATGAGACACTGCAAAACTAATGAAACCCTCAATGAATTAATTTCATGTGTGAAACCCGCAAGAAATACCCTTCCCTCGCCATAATTTAGGGATACAGATTGTTTTTGTCCTAGATCTCTAATTAAAAAAAGATATAACGGTAGAAACTTTCAATTATCAACGAAAAATTATATATCTACATAAGGGTTGCAGAACTAAGTTCTCAGATTTTCCCTAAATTTTTTCAATAATTCAATACTGTATAATTTAACGGTACAGGCAACGCCGCAGGAAAGGGAAACCTTTGACTTATGTGTCATTAGAGAAAATTGATATATGATTCGTACAACAATTTTACCCAGGTAACTTGAAACTCAGGCGAAAACAATTAAATGTTTCTTGGTTAACGAGACAGTCGTTCCATCTCGCCTTGAACGATCTCCCTTCTCGGAAAATGAAATAAAGTTTTGAATTTTAAAAGGAATTCCAATATTTCCCTTTCTCTTCCGCCGACTGCTCTCCACTTTTCCAATCTCATAAAAAGACCCGTGTTTCAGAAGTGATGGGAAATAAAAGGAATCAAATAATTGGAGCGTTCATCCGAGGGTGGAGTACCTCTTGTCGGCCGACAGCGCATCCGCTATTTCATTATTCACCATCGCGTGTAGGTGCCTTCTTTTGCTCGGTTGCGGATCAGACAATTTCGGCCCTTACTCTTCGAAGAGTAACAGAGGGAGAGAGAGAGGGGAAGAGAGAAAGAAAGAGAGACTAGGCTTCCGAATCGAACGGATTTCGCTTCGTCACGAGTGAGTGTAAGAGGAAAGATGATGATTCATCTGATGGCATGGCGATTCGTTACACAAAACAAAAGTGTCAACATGACTCTCTCAAACGGTAATCGTAAATTATTGAGGAAATTAAGATTGATTATTACTAGAACTATAGGACAGTTTATCGACAAAACTTTTCGTTTGTCCCAGGATTAGTAACATTAGTTGAATATGGGGATATACTATAAACCTGGCCGTTGGAGGCGATTACCATTCAAATTTTAATTAAACCTCATTTCATTCTTACTTCTCGGACCATGAATATAATATTAGGAATAGAGATACCGAGTTCAATGGATTCTAAGGTTTTGTTTTTAAAATATTACGAAAGGGAATAGTTCATCACTCGTAACCCAATCCATTTAATCTCTTCCCAATTTGCCATCCTTTTTCGTTTCGTCTTTCCCTTCCTGTCCCACATTCAGTTACGTGCAGCATAGATATTAAAACGATTTTCCAATTCGCAAATACATACAGCACCGGATGATTCCAAGTCTTCTTCTTCTACAGCCCACTTTGTTCGAGTGTGCTGCCCCCTGATTTTTTCCGGCCAGTACTCGTAACTTCTCCAGACTGTTGTTTGCCTCTCGGCAGTGTCCACCCCATTCTTCTGAAACATTACTTAAACGTTTCCCACCTCTACTCGTAATGGGTTTCACTTATTTTTCTAGTGCACCAAAGCTATAAACCTTGCTTCTGGTTATACGAGTAAAATAAAAAAAAGTTTTCTTCATGTCTCATACAATCAGAGTGTAACTTTTGTGCGCTTTGAATAGACCCGAAAAATCAAAGTTTTTCTGTAGCCATGTGGACTAGTATATACTTAGGTACAGATGTCACGGAAAGAATAGAACGTCTAATTAAAATTTTTAGCGGTAGTTACAACTTGGAAAACAACGAAGAAGCAAAACACTTTGAAGATCGCGGATTGAGTGTGAGGAGAAACGAAATGTGAAAAATTTTAACTTCAAATTAAAAGTCCCTTTGTCTGCAAAATGTTTCTCTCACATATCATCATATAATAGCAGAACATTCAGCCTAGCTAATCCAGAGGAAAATATTTTCCAAAAAAATGGCCTGTGAATTAATGTGAATTGATTAAATAAAATGGCGTTATTGATTAATTCAGTAACGCAATAACGCATATATTCGAGTTAGATCTCTTTGAAAGTACGAGTAACATTTACCTAAATAGGTAGAAAAAGACTCTTTACGAAGTAGATCTCTTTGAAAGTACGAGTAACATTTACCTAAATAGGTAGAAAAAGACTTTACGACCGGTGAAAAACGACGCTATATTTTCATGCAGTATAAATTTTCTTCTGATGTCCTTTTAACGTCATAGCCACGTTTTACATATACATTTCGAATATGGAGTGCTGTAAGAGGATGATTTGATTAGTCAATAAAAAAACCATGCCCAAAGGTCACTATTTGTTCTCCAATGCTCGTCTTAACCCAAAACAATGATTGATTGTGCCAAAACAATTCCTAAGTTGACATCTTGGTGTTAGAGAGAATAAATGATTGCAAAAGTGACCAAATATTTTATTTTCTTCCTCAGAAAGTTCATTTCAATAGTATTTATGAAATAGAAAGTTTTGTGAGCAAAAAGTTTCATTCTCATTTTTACTCTAGTGGCTTGTTGAGTTCCGGTGGGCTTGGAAGGTACGCTCGTTTACATCTGATGACTCTCTCCGTGCAAAACGTGACTGCAAGTGGAGTCACTTCAAGATCCCACGACACATTCCGGAAATCAGTATTAAGTCCGAGAGTAATAAAGTAGGGAGCCATGAGGGTACCCTGAAGTGCGTTACGCAGCATTTAAACGATGATTCCGGTGTAAGTTGACCACAGCCGCAGGAAAATCTAAATTAGGGTAACCTTCACTCGGAAAATAACTCGACTTCCACTTGGAGGGAAAATATTTGCGAGGAAAACGTAATGCGCACCCACACCTAGCTCCATCCTATTAACAATGACTCCCAACTCACAAAGTTTGCCTTTTCGACGAAAATCCTCCCCCCTCGCAACCTTCCAGACTCAATTCCAAGGGTTCCAATTCATTTCCGGATACCGTTTTTCTCAATTTACCCTTTCCCACAACCGACCGCTCTCGAGATCCGTCTCGTGTACGAGTATCCACTCTCTCCCCCCATCCCCCTCTCGCTCTCCCCCCTCCCTCCTATCCTCCTACGAGGACCCTCCACTCTGGCCTGCCCCTTTCACTTTCTCGCTCCCTCCTGCGGATCCGCTGTACATTCCCCGGCCCTTCACCTGACCGACCTCCGAACCATCTTTTACGATCAACTCGGGACGTGCGCCTCAACGTCCCTCGCCCTCGGAACAGGCGGTGGCTGGTGCGAGGACGCACTGAGGGCGGTGTGATAATTCCCGACTCGAGCCACTCGCACTCTCCCCCTCTTATGTCTCTCTCTTTCTCCTCCCATAACCACCTTTCTCTTTGGAGGCAGAGTCGGTTTCCGCAAACGTGTTAAGTCGCTCTCACGACGAGGTGTGACCAACTCCTCTCCCTTCCCGTCCAACAGCTCGAAAACCCAAGGGAAAAGAGATGCTCGTAAACAGGCAGGGAAAATAGACATGGGTCGGACATCCGAAGTTACCTCTGACGAGGAGGTGATTACACAAAACCAATACTATGATTACGCATTGACAGATTAGGCTACTACGACACTTGAAGAAGAGAAACTAGTACTTCCGATGTGATTGTCTTATAAGTACTCGGTTTAATCTGGTCCGATTCGTTATGGCAATAAAAATAATGATGAACACAATTGATATAACGAGATATAAAACACTTATTTTCAATTTACGAGCATTTCGTCTAGTTATATTCTACTTTTTCTCGATTATGCAAAAGAAAAATCATAATTTGCAAGGTTACAAATGAAATACTTTGAAGAGTTGATGCATATACGGGAAAAATAAAATAAAAATCCTTCGAGGACGTTAGCAATAAACAAAGACAAGCTCATTGAATATGCTGAAGGAAAATAGGGTACTGAAGACCATTGCTCAGGGAAACAAAGTGGGAGAATAACAGAGAAAGGTTGAGGATTAATTATGTGGAGTCGATGATGGAAGAAGAGAGGGAAAATAACTAGGAAAGAATGGAAAGATTGGCAGAGAACTTGATAATATGAATAGTTGCTACAAATTTATCCCCAGATTGACAACATGTGACATTGATTGCAAAGTTGTTAGTCGGTGTCGTGAGGCTCGTTATCTGTTCATGATAGCAACTCGATAGTAATAGTGTGGAAAATTCAATAAAATATAACACTTCATTGAAACTCATTGATTGAATCGCGATTCTTCCCTAGGTATTTTTTAAGCTATGAATTTAATTTAGGTATTTACTTTACAACTCTGCTTATTAGAGACATAAAAACTGATGTTTCCATGAAGTTGGAAACGTACGAGGAACTCTCTTTTCGTTTGAGGATTGAGAATAATAATGGGTATAATTTTATGTGATATGGTAAATCGGAACTTGGAAGTCAAAACCGTGAAAAATAAACTATACTTTATGGGAATAATTTTGATTTAGCACTAATTTTGGAGAAGAAAGTGTAGCTGTATGCCAAGGGAAATCAAGAACAAAGTTTGAATCGACATTTAGATAACCTTAAGTTAACTCTCACCCTTGAGTAAGATTTCCTTAAAAGAAATATTGTGAAATCATTCGTATTCTCCCAGTAAATAATTGATTAAGAACTTAAAACTGTTTCCCTATCAAGCACGCTAAGGGAATCACTTATAAACAATTCAAGAAGTTAAATCCTACTAAGAAAGTGTATTTCATAAAAACGTTTTTACCTTTGAAATAACTTGGAAGTTTAATTCGAACAAAGGTTCAAATAAATAAGTATCTACATATATAAGCTGAACTCTGAGGTGAATGATTCATACTGCGTACCGATTGTGGCTTTGAAGAATTCTCAGCGAGATAGTTACTACGATTAATTCTGGAAATTGATAGTGTCATAAATTTTTGATCCGATATGAATCATATTGCTCTTTCAGGTTTGCTACTTTTTAAGCTTCAATATAATTTCTCAACGCTTCAATTATCACGCAGTTTCTGCATCTCATTCCACCCAGTAATCGCTTTTTAATCGATCACTTAACGATTTCCTTCGGCCAAATTAAGATCTCGAGTTTCTTGGGGCACCGGAGGAAGTAGGTGTTTTTCGACGTTTTGCTTGAATTTCCATTTAACTTCTTAGTGACTATTTTCGTCCTTGGGCATCACGGCAATATGTCGCGGAGGATGGGAGATAGGGGAAGCAACTATTAGCCCCTTCGTTCGCCACAGCGGGCCGTTCTCGGACATTGTAACTCTTGGATTTATTGATGCAGCGGAAGGGGGGAGGGACTGTTTCCGGCATCGGTTTACTTCTTCGGGCCTGTCTGCTGAATCCTTCACGACCATCTCCTCTCCTCACTCTCGGGCTTGTCCGCATAACTCAGGCGGTGATTAGTGTGGGGGGGTTCCCGCCCCTCTTCCCGTCGTTAGCAATTCCTCATGAAGTGGCCAACTTCCACCTAAGTTAGCTCACGTTGGAGGGAGTAGAAAAAAAGGGCATGATCGATATTCGCCTTTATGGGTCAATCAGGGGGGACAAAACGGAAAATACTTGTTTGATGGGATGAGGCCTCTGGAAGGATTTCGTTGCCAATCGGATGCTATTGTCCGAGGCGAAGAAATGAACTGACACGAAAAACTGATAGATTCCCTATGGTTTTACGAAAAGAATTATCAAAGCAACTCGATGCTGTTTATTCATCGAATAAGTATCGATCGAAGTAATGGGCCAACTTACTTCAGTGACAGGAGGTAGGATTTATTGTCAAGATTACGTGAATAATTCGATTTATTCGATATCTAGCTCTAGTCTAATTCTTGAGGAAAGACTGTAGTGAACTAAATACATTAATTAGTTGATTCAGTTGAACTTATTAGATTCGTTATTAAGTTTAGCTAAATCAATGGTACTATTATATAAAATATCAAAGTACGTTTTTTCTGGTGAATTTGGTTCTTTGTAACGAATAACAATTAAAGTCTTATGTGCGGCGTGCAAGACAAAAATTATCTGCCGGTCCTAATGCAAATATCGCCCTTATACATCTCTCTCGTGATAACCTTGTGTATCAGTTAAAACAATAATGGGGTGGATTCAAGTTTCTTCAAGTATAAATCAGCTTATACACAGTGTAAATTTAAGTCAATTTTTACCATGAAATTTTCTTTTCGTAGCTTCAAAAATATGAAATACTTGTTATAGGAGAGCGCAATCGAATTTATTTCTCAGAATCTTTCACATTTTCTCAATTTTCTTGTTGTACATTCCATGGGGAAATTACGACTGAAAAGGGTTACTTGGAAAGAAAAATATTTTTAAAAATCATCAAAAACGAGTAATTAATTCTTTCTGAATAGTTTCCGAGATGAAAAGGGTATTAGTTAAAGAATTTTAATGAATTGTTTGGAGGGAGGGGGGAAGGAATCATATTCTTCAAAGTCAATTTAATTAAATTATCTGGGTCATTCCGATCAACTTTTTGAAAGGATATGTAATGGTTTGGGGATGCACAAGAATTTGAGAATTTAGCTCCTCTTGGTATTTTTCACAGCCTGACTATTATAGAATGCGTTTCAATAAAAAACGTTGCCTCCAATGGAAATCAAAATATATTACGGTGAACTGTTTGAAAACCAGGACATTCATGGATAGTGGTTCATCTTTTGTTGAAATAATCTCCGTATGTTTTGTTTATTGATTAAAGATTGGGAAGTATGAACAGCAAAATTTTCTTCCCAAGATCCTAAAAAGAGTTTTATCTTTATTAGAACGATTAGCAAATTGAGTTTGAGTGTAATTGATACTTGCTACCCACAGTTTTACATGCTGACGAATTGATTGTATCCTTTTATGTTTGCAAATAGCAAATATATAAAAAACAATGTATTTACACTTTAATGAATATTTTCCTTATATTAAAGAATCGGTTGTGACGAATTAGTTAGACATATATTTCCTTGTCGAAATAATCCATCAAATCTTATTTTGAGACATATTAATTAGTATTTAACGCATTAAGGTACATTTTATTTAGGTATTACACTAATTAAGGATTAAGGTTTATGTTTTGAGTACGTAACGAGGGAAATGAGATGTGAAATTATCTAAATACGGATTACGTTTGTCTGAAAAATACTAAGGACCTAAATATCGCGGAAACATATTTTCGTTCATCCTATTCACCTCAAAGTTGTTCCTGGAAAATATCTAACCTACTCCTACTTATTTCTCGTGTGTCTCGCCACACTCCTTCAACACAGATAAGCGACATGAAAGAAGAATTCACATGAGACATTCGACCCCAGATACGTTCCGAATTACGAAGCTAAACAGGTTCCCAGCCATCAAACGCTTCGGGGCCCTCTCTCCTTCATTTCCTGTTTCTCCCCACGTCATTTCCTCGTCTCTTCCGTGCACACAACCTCTCCCAGCCCCTTAATCCTCTTTATTTTCCGCCGGAGTCTATGGAGTCGGAAACTGCGCACGCCAACCCTTCAAAATGAGACTGAAGGGGGCGTGATACCCCGCTCATCTCGACGCGTGCACCAGTTTCTGGAGTTTCGCGCATTCGATTCGCTCTTTCGACCCCTCCCCAAAACTTCTAGGTGTCCGGTTGTCGCCTGTTCACGACCTCTCTGGTCGAATCTCATCCATCACCCACATTTTGTGAATCTTAAGAGGTGAAATAGTTCTCTAGTGGAAGATTCGAGTCCATAGACAAGCATTGGTATTTGAGAAAGAAACTGCGCGAGTCTGCCAAGCAGAGGGTCGTAAAAAATTTCCCTCTAGTTCAATGAGTTGCAATGCCTACTTCCCAAAGAAGTATCGATCACTCGGGAAAGCGTTCTGGGTACGAGTTCTCCTAATATTTCAAATGTCAAACGCTGTGGAACATTTCACAAGGTTTCATCTTTATTTTAGTTCAGTTTGAAATGAGTACCTGGCGTCCTGAAGTAAATTATTATACCTAAATTTTTGTGTTCGTGTAAGTGTATATATTTTATGTTTGTTTCGTAAACACTACAATATGCACTAAAAATGCATCCTTTGTGCATTAAAAAAGGTTTATTGATTATATACCCAATAATATTGACAATTATCCAAAGAAAGCACCATTTAACATAATTCTTACTGTTATTTAGAAAAAAATTAATTAATAAAATAACTTTTTTCAAGAAACTGTAACAGTAACTTTAACGGAGTCGCCCGCTATGTGTTCATTATAATGCAACAATTTCAGAGAGTAAGGCGAATGATTTTTACTCTCTAAAACTGTTGCATTATAAGAAAATAACTATTTCCTGCGTTCAATAACATTCGCAAAACATATGAATTGCTGGTAATAAATGTTATTGCAGTTTTATTTTTTATTGTCGACAAAGAAACATAAATGAAAAATTATTAAACGAGTTCAATTTCACATTGTACAAATATGTAATTAATAAGTAATAAAGTAACATAGCTCATTAAAAACCCTCTGAAATACAAAATTCGTGTACCGTATTTTCGGCGATTCAATTAATTTAATCAGTTAGACTCGCGTAAAAACGTAAAATCACAATATTCCTTATACACTGTCATGAATAGCACTGGCATTGTTTTATTAACGACAAATTTGGTGGTAATTTTTATATCTATAGCCTTAGCACTAAGGTAAAAATAAAAAATGTACAATAGTAGCAACGACTAGCATTTTCCTTATATTTTATCTAGAACCTTCTTGGTAATTTTGTCTAAATACTTTGATGGTGAACTTTTTTTTGCTTTGCACTCCTGTACGAAGACTTTAAAGGAATCATTTCCTATTTAGGTTCTTCGGCACAATTTATTATTTTCTCTCTCTCCAATTGCTGTCTCAATCATTCGTTAACGTGACCGTGTGTAGTTGGTGTAGGAGGGGGATTTGGATAAAGGTTTGGAGTCGGGGTGGTGGTCGGAGTGAAAGAGAGAGAAGGATGGAGGAATCGCGCTCGTAGAGCGTGTGTGGGCGGAGATGACAGGGTGGCTTGGTGAGATTTCACGCTCCGAGGAAAACTACCAAAGAAGCTTCACTCCTGTTAAAGGGTAAAGGTGAAAGGGAAAGTGAAGTGTGGAGGGTTTTGCAGGTGAGGAAAACTTGGAAGGGGTACGGAGTGAAGGATTATGGAATGTTTAGAAATATAAAGAGAGAAGCCTTAGGCGAGGGGAGATAACATTCATTCGTTACCCGGAGAACCTTTGGAGAATGAACGCCTTTCACTTAAAATTCTGTAACTAAATGAAAGTTTTCTTGATTTAATTACCATACCAGTGTTTGAGATCGTTAAAAAAATTGTACAACATAAGAAACTAAGCAGTCCCTGCTGAGTTAAAAAATGACATGATTAATTCTGAGTTTGAAAATCAAAAACGTGTTACGTACCTGCCTAAATTTAATAATTAATTTAACAATATTGATGTAGAAAATTAATCTACGGCTTAAAATGAACTTGTATGAAACAATTTACAAAATATAACAAGTATGTTACAAATTATTTATAGTATGTGCAAAATAATAGAACGTCTCGATTGAAGGTATTCGAAAAAAATAGTGGATATGAGAAAATAATTTTTGGATTATTTTTTTTTCAAGAAACTGTAACAGTAACTTTAACGGAGTCACCCGCCGGTGTCTCGTAAAAATCATTCGCCTTGACCGGGATCCCGGTCAAGGCGAATGATTTTTACTCTCTGAAATTGTTGCATTATAATATTTGGATATTTGCTTAGCTGCTGATCTTCCTTCTTCCAGTGCCTATGATTACTGCCCCGTCAGGGACAAAATATACATTGCCGGTTATGAGATAAAAGAATACCAAGTTAACTTTGGCGTAAATTTAAGAGTCGGTGCTAAATTATGGAAAAATATTTTATGGCATTCCGGGGAGCTTAAGTTAACGTGAAATTAGCTTATATACATGTCTTGACCTCACTTTTTTGTCGCAGTCCGTTGTTTCGCCATTGGCATCAGTCATCTTCGGGTTTATAAACCTTTTACCCTGTGCGAATCTCGGAGATAGGAAGAGAGCGATATATCACCAAATATTTTTATACAAAACAGAAGTCAATCTGTTGTTTCAAATGGAATTCGGGCCACACGAGAGTCACCATTTTTGAATAATGTGTCAATCAACCATTACTGTAATACTATCAATATTAGCACTAGTTGGTGTAATTTGCATTTATGAAGCTCATATTATTAATTATTGGTCATTAATTGAGACCATAAATTAAACGGTGGAACTTTCTTCTTTAAAAAAATTGTAACGGGTTATGTACATGGAAAGCAACGGTTTCCTCAAGTGAGGAATGTCCTATTCATAGTTACATTGTCTCAGAAGTTGGTGTCGAAAATCCTTGAATCCTTTAGAATAACTAAGAGAAGAGTATTCGAGTGGGACAAGATGGTTCGAATGATATTTAACTGGCTTGTCGCCAACGTCGTGCTATAGGTCCAGCAGTCTCGTATTGTAAGCGAATGAATGGGGCGAGGCGCGGAGAGATATGAATGGAAACTGAGAGAGGGAAGGAGAGCTGTACACGGAGGGCATATGCGGAGTGGAAAGGGAGGCATTTTGAAAAATAAGTTGAGTCGCCTGGGAAGGAAAGGAGAAGGCAATATTCGTACAGTGACGTAAAATAGAGGCGAGTCGAATGTCTCTTCTCTCTTTCTGCTCTGCTTTACGACTTTTCAGACGAACTGGATTGAATCTGTGAAGCCGTTTGCTCCTCGGCTGCCATCTAAGTCCTAAAAGAGGAAACAAACAAAGAAGGGGAGAGGAAGAATTTAAAATGCGTCTTCGTTTATTTATAATGATCCTGGTTGAGAAAGCAGATGTATTAAAATGCTGTAAAAGTTTAACCAAACGCTCAGATGTAACCTTCAGATTCATGAAGGATGACGTAATTGGAAAGACTCCTGAATATTTTAAATATATTCTGTTGAAAAAATAACTAACTGCACTCTCCCAGGGTTAATTATTCAATTGAAATGGGCGAAAAGTGTCTTTATGTTGTATTATTCTTTTGATTTCATCTGTCATGAATGCATATCTTGATATCAAACTAGAAAAACCCAGTGTTGAAAGAAGTTCAAACACAAAACTGCCTCTTTCTTACCTAAAATATTCACCCATAATTCACATAAATTGCGCCGTTAATGAAATACCGCCCAATATAGCTGCAATTGATTTACTGCTTCAACCGTGAAAACATATTTTTAACCTTCTTTGTATTTTCAGACCGCCATTCGGCTTGTTGTTTGATTAATCTCTTCATTATTCCTTAACAGCTGGCCTCCTAAGAGCGGCATTTTGTCTTAAGTACTAATTTAGGGCGTTGGGTATTTCTAGTCATGGAATATATACAGCATGGTTTCTTATTCTTTATTTGTTGAACGTATTTTTATCTGGCTCTGTAAGAAGTTTATATTATGGTTTAATTTTTTATCGTCATGGTTTTGATGGGGATTGAACACATTTGCTTGAATTATCCGTCATTGATGGAAAAAATATGAAGGAAATTGTTTTTTTTCTGGCGGAATTGTTTGAAGTAAAAGGAATGACTGGACCAAAAGCTATGAAATTTTCATAATCTATATAAATTGTGCCAAATAGGGAGAGATTGTTATTTTGTCAATAAAAGGACTACTACATTTTCTTGTTGGATTCAACTTTCAAGAAGTCTCAAGTGCCCATAAAATATTGGCAAGTGGATTCAGATTTGAAGTTACAGGGTGCGTTCCGAAGGTAATGCAATTATTTTTTTAGAGTAAATTATTGAACAGATTTGCACAAACACTTAAAATTCTTCAAAGTACTGTCCTTGAGCCTCTACACATTTTTTCAGCGACTCTGCCATGACCGCTCCGGAAGCCATGAACACGTCTTCAGGGACCTCTCGCAAGGTCTTCGTTACGGCTGGTTGGATCTCTTCTATGGAAGAAAAACAGGTTCCTTACAGGGCTGCCATAAACCGAAGGAACAATAAGAAGTCTTCTGGACGACGTTCGGACTATAGGGGGGGTTGGGGAGTGTTGGCACCTGGTGTTTGGCCAGGAACTCGAAGACTCGTAGCGCGTTGTGGCAAGGCACGTTGTCGTGATGGAGTTGCCAGGTAGCCGGGATGTAGTTACTCGTCCTGATGACATCCACGTAGTAGGCAGCATTAATTTTCTATCCTTGAGGAACAAACTCCGTATGGACCACTCCTTTACTGTCGAAAAATACAATGGGTATTGTTTTCACTTTTGATTTACTCATTCTTGCCTTTTTGGGCTTGGGGGACTGGTCGGTGTGACATTCAGAGCTTTGGCGTTTTGTTTCTGGGTCGTGTTCAAAAACCCTGGTATCATCACCAGTGATGACGTTGTCCAAATAGGCTCATTTTAAATACGTTGCAAAAGTTCACTTGAAATTTCCCCTCGATTGGTCTTTCGTGACACGGTCGGCGCGCAGAGGTTTACAACAACTGACGTCCTGCCGCTGCCACAGCTTGGAGAGAACTGAAACCGGGTTTTCGTCAAATCTTAAGAGTTTTATTCGCCTATTCCAAGTAGTTTGATCCCACTTTAACTTATGGGAGCAACGTGGGAAATTTAACTGCATTACTTTCGGAACGCACCCTGTAGTTCACAGTAATAATGTCGGCCTTCACGGAGGAGATGGCGAAAAAAGGTGAAATTCTGGTGAGAATTAGTTTAACAATTATTATTTATAGAAAATACATTTTTTTTCTCTCCAACTTGATCAAAGATTCGAGTGTATAGATAAATTGTAATTAGGGGTCGAGTGTAAAGATATCAAACCTCAGTTTAATACTCGGGATAACTTAGAGCGTAGAAAAATCAAAGAATGTACAGGATAGATTACAAGAATGTTTACTTAAACAGAAGAAGAAATGCGAGATAGATAAGAATTGAAATCTATTGAGGAGGGAAAAATATAACATCAACGGCGGTTGGGGAAAGTTTGGGCCAACGAGAAGAGTGGGATGTTGAAAGGACTTAAATTACTTCCTAAATCCACATCGTCCGATGTTTCTTTTTTATTTTGCTTTATGAATTTCTGTGAATTTGATTCGCTACTGAGCAGGGAGAGAATAAAATAGCTAAGAAATATTTTACTTTTTGAAGAGCGACTTCCTCCTCAATGCCGCTGAGGGAAAACATTTTCAATAGATTGGTTATTTTGTGTTCATATCGAAAATATTTTTACAAAAAGAATCGAGGAAGCAACTCATTCAATGACGAGAGACTTATTGGTTTTATTAGAGGCTATATTTTTTATCAATTTAGGAGAAGTTTAGTTATATCCGTAATCATACTGAGTTAATGACTATTGCAATCAAAGTTTTAATGCTGTTGAAAAATCCAAAGGTTTTTTGTATATGAGTAGTAGAAAGGTTTTTATGTACGTTTGTTAATATTAGTGTAATATGACGCGCTGATTATATACTCTCTGTTTGGTAAAATTATTTATTTAGCAAAAATTGGCTGTTTCTTGAAAAAATTATTTAGAATCGATGGCAAAGCTGAAAAGAATATATTATGAGAAAAAAAATCTGCACTCCCACAGATTTATTTGTAGCGCACTACGTTACAAATACGTTACAAGTATGTTACAAATAAATCTGTGGAAATGTGCAACTTTGTTTTTCACATAATGACGAACTTCGACTGGATCTCGCCCTAATCTGTTGAATATATTGAAACCAATAAAAACATTTTTCACATGTACGAATGTTTCACAGGCAGGCCTGAAATTTAAAGTACTACATCAAAAACCGTCTTTATGGATCTGCGGTGATATAAGTATTGATGCTGACACAAGGTTATGGTGGGCTATTAGTCAGCAATGCGGGACAAAGAAGTTTGGCCTTGATATGTTATTTAATCGATTCTCTATTAAATGTGGAGAATAATTGGATGACAGAAACTTTGGAACACAGAATGTTACGTCCAGAACTCACATGGGTGCGGCTATCATTGTCCATGACCATTTAAATTATATTCAAATGTGTCTTTTATATTCGTCATTGTTAATAAAAAGATTATGTAATAACAATTATGCATCGAAGTCTCTTAAAGGATGACCCTTGAACACTTAGAGCTGAAAAAAATTGGTTGCATCCTCACACTGATTCTAAGTGAAACAATTTTTAAATTTACAAATGTTGACATGGCCTGTGAAAGCCTAATATTTCTTTCCTCCACTCTGTGTACATCCTAATTTAACTTTCTAATTAGATCGTATGAGGCAGCTCAACTGTCGATCACCTGACGAATGAAATAGGCGAACTTTTATCTCCGTCATCCGGATCATTTCAGGAAATAGGCAGATCGGTCGTTCACTCCATATTTTCATCCCCATCCCAGCGGGGATCTTATCATCGCACGTGATTGTCAACAATCCCTAAATCTCCCCCGGAGCGCCCATTTTTTTTCTCTTTTACTTTTTAACTTTCATCATTGTCAGATCGACGCTTTTCTTGCGCTGGAGCAGGGGACACCTCCTTCCCACCCAGGAATCCCATCGCATTGTTTACGTCCTCTTCCAGAGTTGCACGACGCCCAACTGAAACGGGAGATGTTTTTTCCCGATTCCAGGCGGCCATCTCCTCCTCCTCCTCTTTCCATCCCTCTCTCTCTCTCCGTCCCCTCCTCCCTTACTGCCCTCATCGCCACAGGATCCCTCTCGCCCCCCCCCCCCAACCGAGGAAGTGTGCAGAGGGCGAGGAGATGTACGAGTGAGGGAGTCACCTCCACCCCCACCTCTCCCTCCCGCCACCCTCAGAGTGCCTTTCCCTCCGTCCCATCCCCCGACCCCTCCCGTCCCGCCCGATATCCCCCTCCCCCCGCCCCCACACCGCCCTCCGCAGCCGGCGCGGCGGTCGATATGGAGGCCCACGCCCTCCTCCCGGGCGGCGACAAGAGTCACCAGGAATGGAGGAGAGGGATGCGGGAGAGGGCGGGCTTGGCATGGGGTGGGAGTTCGAGAGGAGGTTGGGAAGGGAGGAGGGGGAGTGAGTAAGTGGCTTAAGGGGACGGGTGTGGGGATTCGCGTGGGAATATTGTTGTGGGAGAGGTGAATATATTGTGTGGGGACGGCAGGAGGTAATGGGCGCAAAGAATGAATGCAGTTTACCGTGGATTATATACTGGGAACGTTTGTTTCAAAGATACACTGAAAAAATGTGGCCGCATTTGTATTATCGTAGGCCAAATTTAAAAGGAATTTATCCTTTGTGTTATAAAAAAGCGAAAAAGACGGTAGTACAGAATACTAGAAGTTTATAATACGGGGAAAAAGGAGGTCGTAAGTAAAAATGGCGGTTCATTGGTGTGAAGATCGCATAAATCGGATGCTCGGACAATGGAATATATTTTGGCATAATACTCCTTAAAATATGCTGAAAAATGATAACGATGGGATATTCATAAAATATCCATAAAGTCTACTTTTATGGGAACTTTATTATATAAATACTGTTGTAGGTAGAATAAGAGGGAATATATAGTTTGGTGGAAGTATCATAACGAGATAAGGGTATCGGGAAGGGATTAAATGCGACAGAGAAGGCACGGAAGTAAGGAATAAACGTAGAAGACTGCGGAGAACATGAATGATTACGAAATTATTTTTGGAAGTGATGGACGCTGAAGAACTTGGCCTGTCAACAAAACTGGTAAAATAAAACTCCTTGCAGTGGTTGTAACGAAATATTGGGAAAGAAATGGCAAGACGGAGGCTAATGGGAGTTTAAAGGGAAAGGAAGCTAGGATATAATGAGTATTTTAGGACCTTCTCCAGTTAAATATGGAAAACTTATGAATCGAAGATCTGCACAAAATAAGTAGAAGCTAAAGATTAATTCAGTAGCTATATTTTAAATAAATTAAATAATTAAAAAACAAACATTGACCTACTTCAATAGACTGCGCATAAACTTCATATTGGAATTAGAATGAAACAGTAAAAGTAAGAGATGGAAAGGATGAGAGAAAAAATGCGGGTATTGAATGCTCTTTCGTTTGCCTCGCAAAGCTCTTCAGAGATGAGAGCATTTCAAATTGGCTTCTGGGGATTCAATGGGATGTTGGGATTGGAGTTGGGGTTCAGTGTGATGAATGATGGGTGCAGGCGAATTGAGGCGTTGGTGGGGAAGAGACCATGAAAATTAGAGAAGAAAAATAAAAAAAAGAAAGTTGTCTGAACTTTTTTAAACTTTGTGGAAAGAATTGCGATGATTCAAATGGTTGATTTGGAAGCGGTTGAAATCTGAATCGAGGACTAATAATTAGAGAAACGGTGAAGTGGAATTATTAATTAATTAGGCAAGAGCGGCCATGGGGGTTCTTGCACAACGCACTGTAAGTAGGATATGCGGCAGCTAAAACCTTTCCTTTTCAAACGGCGCGTTCTAAAATAAAACTTTTATCAATCATATTAGAGTTGTAGGCATGTTAAGATATCAAAGGAATAGTGGCGTTCAATATGGCTGCCATAACAGGTATTTTAATTAAATATTAACTCAAGCTTTACAGATATTACCTTAAAACTTACTAAGTGTATAAAATGTCGGGCGCACTTTTTATTTGATTAGACTTTTCCTTCTCCAGAAGTGTTCCTCAGATTTTATGTTATCTTGAAAGATGACCCATTGCATGATGTTGGTTAAAGAATATACACGAGGTAAAAGTACAAAGCTTGCATGTCACATGTAATCTTATTTGATCGAACCTCGGCAAAAAGAGTTGAACAAATACTAAGGAAAATATATTTAATGGAACTTTACCGCTAGTTGATAATTTTTATATATGGCACGGAGGCTAACTGATAATGACTCCGAGAATTATTGCTTTGAACTATTAAAAAGGATTATTTATGAATAAATATTTTTATGTAGAAAGCGTCACGGTCTTTTGGAAAATATAGGTCATGAGCCACTAGAATGACGAACATAGCGTGCATGACATAAGTGCTGAACATATTTTTGATCTAATGATTGAAAATATGGTATTAGTTTAAACCTTACGCAATGGAATAATGCAAAGCCTACTTAGAGCAGGCGATACAGCCATCATGTCACAAGTCGTTTAAATTTGCACATACGGAGTCTGATGATGATTGTATAAGTATTTATTTATTTTCTAAGGAATATCATTCATTCAGTCTTTCAATCAAGATTATTGTTTTTTCCTTGCCTAAATTACAGAGTACGTAAGTTTGAACATTTTATCTTGCAGTCAAGAATGTTTTCAGAGAGCATGTGAGTAGATTTGTAACTTTGTGAAAAAAGTCCCAGAAGCTATGGAGTATTGAATATTGTGAAAACCAGTATATAAAATCTATTTTAGCGGGTACAGTTTGTTATTACATGAGTAGAAATTAATAAGGACAAAAATTATGATGACTGTAGAGTAAATGTTTATGCTTTTAAATTCTGCGATGATAAAAAATCTCTCCATCTTTTACTATCAAATCTCGAGCTATTTGAATCGATGGTGATCTCAGATCCTCTGTCGCAGGCCCATTTGGCGGTTTGCAGGAAAATCTGCAGGCATGCAAAGTTTAACGCATTAGTAAGGGTTAACTTTTTGGTTATAATTTGAGGACTGACCACCGACTGATCATTTTATGGTCTCAACAATTGTCGTCGTGTTGACGGGGAGAAATAAAAACAAGGAATATAGCAAAAAAATAAAAGCGAACTGAAGTTTCGAAAGGTTCGGGAACTCGGACGATCCGTCATACTGTCCGGGAGACAAGGGCGGGAAGTTGGTTAGCCTGCTCTGTGGAAGAAGGCACGAGGTAGGTGCGAGGAATGGGTGATGGGGATGAGAAATGGAGGGAGTGATAGATTATAGGGAACGGGGTTGGAGAAGTGTGGGAGGGCGCGGAGTGTAACGAAGTGGGCGTCCGAAAGGGGTCGATTGAGGAAAGGAGGAACGAGGAATGAGATTGGGATGAAAGAGCAAAATATTTGAAGGCGGAGCGATGACATCGGGAGGGGTGGGGCTTTGAAGAAGAAACAAGTTTTGGTGATCAAGGTCGAAGGAGGAAGATCGTCACTTGACGCACAGAGTAGAATGAAACTTAAAAATAAAATTTTCGAGGTCTTTCAAAAAATTAGTTTGTAAATGATCGAGATGTAATTAAAGCAAGTGTTATGGCGTGATAGTGGCATGGGCGTCCGAAAGGGGTCGATTGAGGAAAGGAGGAACGAGGAATGAGATTGGGATGAAAGAGCAAAATATTTGAAGGCGGAGCGATGACATCGGGAGGGGTGGGGCTTTGAAGAAGAAACAAGTTTTGGTGATCAAGGTCGAAGGAGGAAGATCGTCACTTGACGCACAGAGTAGAATGAAACTTAAAAATAAGATTTTCGAGGTCTTTCAAAAAATTAGTTTGTAAATGATCGAGATGTAATTAAAGCAAGTGTTTGTTGTAAATAAAATTTCTGTTTCACTTACCATTATGAACAAGTTTATTTAATGCTCTAAATAATTTCACCAAAAATGAAAAAAAAATTGAAGAATGGAAAACTTAGTTACATTTCTATGCCTTCATCATATTACACTTTTCGAGAAACGATCGAAGTTTTTAAGGAATTGTATCTCAATCTCATTCCACATTCGTAAAGTTGCCCACGGGCTCGTCCTGATCATGCCATTTAGTGCGTCTAGGTTGTAGTCTTTGCATTAATGGCAGGTGGATAGGGGTTTAGGTTCTCGTGCGTCAGAGTTTGTTTAGCGCCGTAATGCAAACTTTCTCAACGCAAACAACTCTCGTGATGAAGTAGGATTCGAGACCACGGCCTTCGAGTTTGCAAAGGAAGACACTACCGCGCCGACTAAGAAACGGCCTACTTACGGAATAGGGTGCTAGGGAAGAGTAATGTGTTGACTTTGAATCGGAAGGAAAGGAAAGAGAAATTAACGCAGAGACGATGGGATTACTGAAGGGAGGAAATGCCGAGGGTGCAAAAAAGGGAAAAATATTCGGCGCGAAAGAAACAATTCGAGCGAGTAACACCATAATTTTTCCAATTTATTGATCACTCCATTTGGAACTAATTTGATTTGATTGAAATAGTTATGTTTACTTGTTAAAATTGTCTCATTGACTACATGAGAAGTAGGAGTAATTTCCCAAAATTAGGTCAGGGTAAACAGAAAAGCATTAAAATCATACATTCATAGTTTATAAGTTATTATTTTTAATTTCTCTTTGCACAACACTATGTATGGAGTCTCACAAGTTTTTATTTTTAGTGTTCAACCAAAGGCTTTTTGAATGAAAAAAGAATACTAAACTTTTTATTTGGTACGACTATTTTTTAAGCATAGGGGCCGTCCTCCGATACCTAGGCCCCTGAGGGTTACACCTATGTGTTGTAAACTAAATGTGCCAAAGAAAAAATTTTGTGGAAAATACCTAGTTTTCTTTTTTCATCCAAAAATGAATTTCCACGTAGCCAAGCCTGATACCTTCGAGTGCATTCAGCCAAAACTGTTCGGGAATAATGATAATAATTGTGCACATAATAAACTTTTATTAAACCTTATGTTTTCGTATAATTAATTTTTTGAATGCAATCTATGTGTTCACAAATACTAAACAATCAGGAGAAATGAACATGAGTCTTAATGGTTGTGTTTTTAAAGTGATCCGAAGGCGGAGATCATTCCAGAAAAAATACACCGCATAAAAATCGATCATGTATTGGAAAATGCATTTTCATGGTGCAATTCAAAGGTACGCCTTCTTTCTAAGTCGGAGATCTTGAAATAATCGCACTAACTTAGTCTTGGGTAGAATTTAAAGATATTAATACATGTGAGAGAACTATCAGAAAAAAGGTGGTAAATTTCAACTTTAAAAGATATTTCATGGAGAATCTATGATTCCCATTGTTATAGGTTTGGCTTTTTATTATTAGATATAAGTATCGTTAATTCTTTAAATTGATTTTGTATATTCCTGTAAAACTGAATGACCAATGTATGAAAATATTCATTTTCTGGATACCATATTGCCCCTTTTATCACCTGGGGTCTATGCTAAAAATTATTCAATAGAAAATATTGCTGACAGGTGATAGGTGTCGGGAAAGAATTATTTTCATTAAAGAGATTTGTGTGAGCAAGCTACCAGGGCTTATAAATTGACTTCTACCTCTGAGAAACGGGCCCGAGGAGGTCGATGAGGAATAGAGTAAACGGGCACAGGTGAGGGAAAGAGAGACGGCGAACCACAGGAGAGCGATGAAGCTTTTTAAGTATAGCCATGCGTCTTCGTTTTCCAAGATTTCGAAGTACTATCTTATTAGTAAGCGTAGACTTTTCAGAAAAGTAACTTTATTTCCCTGTAAATATAATGTGTTAAATTTCAAAGACGTAATTTATAATTGAACATCCAACGTCATAATCCAACAACAATACCTTTAAACATTTAATCGGGAGTTCAAACGTTGAAATGACCCTTGAATTGGGTAGTACTATTGCGGTGGCTAATGCGTACGATTTAAAAAAAAGAAATTACGATTAAAAGAAGTACGATTTTAAAAAAAGTCCAGAAATAGACTTCCAAAAATTGTGGCAGTGGTTCGTAGCAATTTGGAGAACATTTCAAGTGTTCTGCGTATACTATCAATTCGGGCACATAATGGCGATGCCTCGTATGCCTACGAACCCCGTGTTTTATTTATTATTTATGCCTAAGCCCAAGAGTCGGCGACTACCGACGCTAAATGTTTCACCATGAATTTTTCTACTCTGTAATGCCAATCCCTTACGAGTAGTCTATTATATCTGAGTGGCACAAAGGAGCAGGCTTTGTTTCCCCAATACTTAATACCACGGTCATTTCCTTAACAATTAGGAAAACCATGTGCTTTTGTGATCGGTGAGGCTCTCGCTTTATGACAATCCGTATTTTAATCCCTGCTAGGTGGATTTTTAAGTAGCTTCTCTCGATTCCCAACCTTCATGTCATGTAGAGAGTATTTTCAGTGCAATCTTCAGTCAGCCAGGTGGGACGTTAAAACTTCGAAAACCTTAGTTTTTATTCAGGTAGACTTAAATAACTACTCCAAAGACCTCAAGCCGCGCATAATATTTGGAAGTGTTGGATATGATGAGCAGAACTTGCAAATTCTGAGGTCTCCATAACCCAATTAAGAGTTTTTTTGAGGACAACTTCAAATCTCCAACTCTGTTTTTCTAAGGGAAGGTGCAAACGTTGATCTAACATTCCTTTTATTTAGATTGGGATTTTATTTAGATTTATTAGATTTTATTGCAATACAATTCACTCTCTTTCTATCACGGAAGGCTCATGATAGCGTAAACCACATAACATTTGAAACGCCTTCCACAACTGATACTACTGCCGCTGAGACTATTCCACAGTATGGCTCTCCACAATGAATGTTTTTGACTAAATTGAATTTTGCGTCTAAGGACATTTCGTAATGAATGAATCCCCTTGCGCGTCATTCCTTCCTTCCCCAAATTGTTTCCCAAATGAACCGTTTCCAATAATCTTCCTCTTTCAATAAGTTTTTAGTTTAAATCTTATTTGTATGCGCCAATTTAAATACTTAAGAAGGGATTATACTTCTTTCTACTCTCTTCTTTTATTGAGTTTTTCTGTCCTTTAGCAGATTGTAATTCAATTTAATGGATGCAGGAAGTATGGGAGTAAAAAAATTTCAAATTAGATGGAAAATGAATATGACAAAAAATTAAATGAACCGATTTTTCTTTCTAAAAGTTGTATTTTTTCTCAAAATATACCCTCACCCCAGCCGTGTGATTTTTCGAGTACGAGAACAATGGAACCATGGGTGGGAAAAGAACTAGTTCCCCTACCGTGATGTGTGAATCTACACGCCGCTGGGCTTAGTCCACTCTACCATCACCTATCAAACCGATCTTTTGGTTGATATCTGCGGGTATGGCTTTTGTATATATCAAGGCGTGGTGCTGCTCCTCTTCTGCCATAAGTTATTGTCAGTATATCTAGCTGGTTTATCTAAATTTCTATTCATAGTTCACGAGAATGCATTTGTTTGCTAAGGATATCGAAACTTTATATTATTTTCTCTCACACACACAGAGTAGCATTGTTTACATTCTTTTCTTTAAACTTTTGTAATTTAATGTATTAACATATTCTTTTCTTTAAGTTTACCTTACTCTTACTTGAGTAGAGGAGTCTGCCAGCGTGCTCTTTCCTTAGAAAGTCCAGCGTGGAGATTTAAGACGACCTTTAAAATCAGGTGGAAAACTACGCACATCCCTGAGTTCAGGGAACACGCAAGCCTTTCTACGTGCCCCTTGCCTTTGGATTACACGACTATTCAATTTGCGCCCGCGAGCATTATTCAAGAGGGAGAGAGCGGTGCAAGGTGGCAAGGTGCCGCGGAGGAGAAGGAGGGACCTGGGGATGAATTTCTCTCGGACGGCAAATGATACCGGGGCGGAGAAGCAGGAACGAAACCGCGAGCGCGGAGCTAAATGTTTCGATGGGGAGTGACGGCGACACCTCTGAGGGCCCGATGCTCCGTGAAATGTCGAGGGATCACACGAAGAAGCTTTCGTCACACGGTGCCGTTAAATATCTAATAATATTAATAGTACATCAAAGAATTTTACTAATGAGTACGTAACTTATCGATATCAATAATTAAATTCTTAAAGCCGACCTACAGGTTAATTCATACAATAGTTCATCTGACTAAACATTTGTACCATCTAAAGATGAATGTATTTGGTAAACATTTTTGGATGAAATGAAACAGAAAATTTCAGAGAAATATTTATGTAACATGTAACTCTGATGAGAATTTTATTCCTAAGCATAACGTAAGTAATTTATAGAGTTATTTATACTTCAATATCTCAATATGGAAAACAAATGACTATTACGCTGGATGAGTTTCTCTTTGTTACACAGACGATTTACTTGAGTTAATGGAGAAAGAAGCGAAAGAAACACAATAGTTTATAATAATTTATATCTAATGAAATATTATTAAAGTTTTGAAATTTAACATAAAAGTACTATTGTTTTAGGTTGTAACAACAATTAGAAATGTATGATAATGACTGCGAGTGTATTTTCACAACGCTTACAATCATTATCATACACAGTGCACCTAATTTGAACACAATTCTGATTGATCGTTTTCAAACATTGAATATTGTTATGAAGAGTAAACATTCAAATTGTCACCAAAATATTGAAATGCGAAAAACAGTATCACATTTTTGGAATATCCATATGATACTAATATTTTTGGGAGAGCATTTCATGCCAGGCAGCGAGAGGTATGAATTCTTGAGGGTGCAAAATTGGGGAAGGAATTTTAGAATGACGCAGAAGAGAACTTCTTATTTTCTCTCTCCAAATGGAGAGGCGATAGGAAATGGGTAAGGGGAATGGTGAAGAGGGGGAGTAATACCCCTTTGGGATGAGAGTTAAATGGTTTAACCCTCTGCGCTCAGAATGTAATACAAGGAGAAACCCACGCGTATCCACCGTGGGCGAATTTGCGGGAGGCGACCTGTCGCGAGTCGCTACGAAGAGTCCTTCCCCTATCCCGAGAAGGAGGTCTATCAACCTCCCGCCATCGCACATTCTCACGGAGATAGTTACAACAAGAGGACGGGAAAAGGTTTTCCCTTATGACCAGTAATTCCGATCTAGGTTAGTGCGGGGAACGAAAGAGGGAAGGTCAGTGTGGAGTCGGGAGAATTGAATAAACCAAGGCACGATGGAAAAGACAAGTGTGGCGACCAGAGGATGAATGGGCTTTCACATGGATGAGATTTGTTGCATCGGTTGATTTGACTCCGCGAAGCGATCGGAAACATTTGAGAATTTGAGATATGGTGCGTCGTCTGAAGGTATAATTTGATTCGCGTTCAGATTTCGATTGAGACGACCTAAATTTGACCTCAAACGACGAGTGAAACAAACAAAAAGTAAGCATATTTGAGCGGCGGTATACGTGCTCATCTCAATTATTCCTGTTTATCTCACCCTTGATTCCGATAAGCAAGTACAGTTTCTGAATGGGGCGCTTTCTTTTTTTAATTCAACGACATTCTCTATTTTTTTCACTGTCGGCGAGATGTGATTATCCTGTTTCAAGACTCCTAAGAACGAAATAATGTGAAACTCAATCATTCTTCATCCTTTGATCGTGCGTAACAATCAAAGGTGGGTCTCCTTATCCTCCTGATGTAAATCAGAGGAGGATATTTTAATTGAGGACACTACCTTTCATTTATCTTTCAATACCTTTCCAAAGGTTCACGTGCAGAAGGTATTTGTGGTTTTGAAATGTTGTGCGCGATATCTTTGATCACACTTTCGGGTATCTAATATCATTCCGAAAATTTAATTTCGTGGTTGAAGTTGTGAGACCTTATGAGACACGTAGGATTTACACTTCACCAATGAAATATATGGACGCATCCCTATGAGTAAAAAAAATCAACCGCAAAAAAAAAGAATTAAAAAAACGGGTCATTTTTAAAGCAAGCGGAAACGACAGCCACGGAAAGCGAACGATGTGTTTCATTTCTTGACCTTGGTCTTATTCTCAGCATATTCCCTACTGGCACGAAGACATTCAAATTCACTCCCTTTCATGCATTCACTTATTTTTATCGTGATCTCACAGAGGGGGAGGGAAAGGGCGAGGATACTGTAAGACTTTAGAAGAGACTGAGAAATGTAGTCGACATGTCCGGTGAAGCGGGGATGAGCGGAAGAAGAAAGACCTTTGCGAGGAATTGGAGAGGGAGTAGGAGTTGAGGAGGAGACAAATTCCTTGCACTGCGGTGCTTCTTGACACCATGATTTTTTGAAACCTCTGGGTCGAGAAGAATCCTCGAGAAATGCCCGAGAGGCTTCAGTGAATGGGCGAACGTGTTGCCGTGGCGAGGGTGAGACTGCTTCCCGGCCGGATGGCCGCAGTCTACGGTCTCTCGAATTTCCCTTTACAGTACACCGATTCAATGGCGTCTTAAACGGTTACTTTAGACTCGTTTCAATTAAGTTTCACTTAAACTTACCAAAAGCTATTGCTTTGAGTCATATCATAAGAAATTAAAGGACTCATTGTTTGGAAAATGACAAGGGTGAGTCATTTTTCGACATCTTGCAACACCTGTACCAAAAGTATGCGCTATTTTATAATTTAAAACTTGCTTTCATCAACATTATTATTAGATATTCTTAGAATATATCTGTGCCTGATATACCATTACTGTAATATATGACTCACGTTTCATTTCCGCAAGTAGGTAAATCATTATACCCTACTATGTTTCTTCGTTTTAAAGAATTAAAATATTTCCGTCGCCTTCTTTAATCCAGAATATATAAACACTTTAAAGCTGGCTCTAATGTTCGTTAATATATTGCGTACTAGTGATACATATTTAATTTTGGCATTAGTGTTCCATGAAAGTTGAAGCAACTTCGTTATAGGTTTTAAATAGGGAGTTCCTCAAAAAGTAGCATTCCTTTGGTAACATATAAGTTTCCTTAGAAAATCTCGGCTTCTAAAAAATGGAAGAGGGCTCGAGAGGTTCTTGGGTGGAGCTAGTGATTATTCATAATGATAATCGTTCAATTTAATTATTAAATTTCATTATTATGAATATAAAACTGTTAGAGTACTAAATTTTCTTCCTTACATTCTGTAATACGTCACAACGGATCACCTGTTTCCTTCAATTTTCCTACAGATAAACCTCACAAGTTAACTTAGCTCTTTTTTTGTTTTGTCTTACCATAATCCATGTCCTATTATAATTTGCATGTGAAGCGATTATGTAGTAATCTCATAGCTTATTGTCACAGATTACGATAAAAAATAATGTTTTATATTTTTCTATTCTTCCATGCACTGCCGGTGTATATATGCCTCGAAGACTGAACTGGACGTGGAGAAAGGCCGTTTTTTCTCTGCAAATATTCAAAGTCTCAACTTGTCATATTTTGAAACTTATTATTCTTACAAAGAGGGTTGGCAATTTGCTGCTTTTGGATTAAGGGAGTGATCGTTTATTTAGAAAAGATAAATCAATTATCGATGCAGCACGTTGTGTCTCGCTGACCGAGAGGGCGATGGGGCAAGTCATGCCAACAACGGAAGGACCCCGCCTCGTTAGCATCAGAAAACCGGGCGAGGATGAAAAGAGGACGGAAAGGAGGAAACAAGGGTACAGGGAGCTGGAAATGAAATGGGAATGCAACACAAGCCTCCAAATTGCCACTACCTCCCAATTCTCCCGTTTTGAGGTCCGCCCAAGGGAGGAGACGCCTCCTTTTTCTCTCGGCATCCACCTTTGCCTTCCCTGCTAGAGCCACACCAGCAAACACTTCACTTTCCACCTATCCATTTTTTCATAACCTGATCACACCAACCATTATGTCTTTCAGCTTACCAGGTATATACGAAACATGAAAAACAAAGACCGTTTTATTGTTTCCGATGTATGCGGTGCACCACCACAGGCTAATACGTGTTTATTTTCACTATCAAATTCTGTCGTATGCACATGTGATCTTTCCTCTGGTTCCATCTTGATTTCATGTTGTTGTTATTTGGTAATTATAGCTTAAAGTATGTTTTGAATAGACACCAACGGATTATCCATATATTTTGTATCTACCACTAACAAAACACAAATTGACAGCCTTTACTGTGTCCCACTTAATGCTTCCCTTACTCGATATATCGTATGATACCCTTATTCATTTTTCCACACGTTCTACCTGCCTACATTCATTCCATTCCACATACCTATCCTTTTTCTCCCTCTACCTCGCTTGTGTAGCGTTTGACCTCTATCTCAGTCTTGAGATGTTCTCAGTTTCTTTGTTTCTTTCTTTCATCTTACCTTTTCCATCTTTTCCACGAATACATATAAAAAACCACCAATGTACAACCTATAATGTTGCTCCATTGGCCAAGTTTTTGAAAGTAAAATTTCTCGCTGCATATTAAAGTTCTCACTAATACCGCCTTAATCAATTACCCATCAAACCCCTCCTTGTGAAAATTTTTGTGCCTAACAAAATAATTATTTTTACGTCATGCTACTTTGATCTGCTTGGTTCAAAACACTTCAAAGATGGGCGAACTGTTCCACCTGCTCTAGTTTTTGATCTTTCATTTTTTACGTTTCACTTAGTTTTCCTCCTCGAATACTAATAAACATTGTTTTATTTAGATTGATACTCATCTCATACCTTTCTTGTGGTCAGCAATGATTGCAACCTAGTTCCTTTATGTTTGTCTAAATAAATACTTTTTAAACTGGGGAGAACTAGGTGCTACTATCAGATAATTGCCCAATATTAGTTTTCAGATAAGACGGAAATTCGAAGCATTTTTAGGGTAAATAGAGTAGTATTCAAAGGAAGAAAAAGAATACCCTTCTAGCACCATGCTGTATTAAATATTAAGATTTTCACTGACACTTAAAATATTCAAATATAAGTGCATTTATATTTGTTTTTCGGTTGCTCATTGTGCATTTCTGGTATCCCAGTAAGGCGACTAATGTTTGGCACCTGATTATCGAGCAACGAAACCATTGAAATTTTTATAGTATACATTGGCTGGATATGCCTAAGTGGTAGAAGTTGGATGCCTAGCCTACCAGGCTCACCAGGCGGGTATTTATAATTCGAAGATGCCGGCAAATGGGGAGATCACAGACCATTTAACCCAACATATCATGCATACAAGGAAAACTATTTATTTGTTCGTGAATAATGAGTATACTAAAACGAGTTCCGGGGTCGCAATAACGTTCCAACTATCATTGTAATAGATAGAGTTTTCTCTTTCTGTTCCTGATTTTTCTGTCTTCTCTGTTTCAGCATTCTCGTTATTCTAAGTGCGTTGCTTTTTCTTTCGCATTTATGTGGCAAGTTGCCTTAATTCCACCTCTAAACTCCGATTAGATTAGTCTTGTAAATTATAGAGAAGAACGCCGTATTTATATTTTGTTTTACTTAATAGTTTCATGAATAAAATATTGGCCTCTCAATTTTAAGCTAAATATGAAATTTAAAAATCTTAAATTTTTGGAGTATTAAGTATCTAATCGGCTTGCAAGATACATGCATTTTCCTTTGTATATTTTTTAAATGTTTTCTCAAGTTATACAAATAAGAGCATACAAAATAATTAGCAGTTTACGAATAGTATGAACTAAATTGATGAAAGGAATTTCTTGGGTCGAATTCGCAAAATATGCCACAGTTTTCAAAGATTTATCTCGTCAGTGACTTTTTTCATGACGATTGAAATGTATTTTGTTCTGCTGTGTTATTATTACCTTCTTTGCTTTAGCTAACATTTTGATCACCTCCGATGAAAAATGACAAAAATTTTATACAGCTTAAAAGTGGTCAGATGTGTCATAGTCGGTAACTTTTTATTCCTCATGAAAAATGGGACCAAAATTTTTCATTTATGAGTACGACTCAGGGAGCAGGTTGAATACCTTCTAATGGAATTTTTAATGTCACGGCAACGCAACTTCGTGAGCAGAAGTTCCCACTTCAATCATCCGTCCGGCTCGGAGCCATGTGTATTTTTACACAGGGAAAATATACCAATTTGCTCTCGATGAGAAAGGACGTGGCGCTTTTTTTTCTCTCTGCGGCAAAGGCAAAACTGTTTGCTGTCATGTCGAACCCAATCTCAAATGTTTCCTGTGGAGACGGGGACAATGGGACTGGATTCCTCTCATCGGCCTTTTCAGGACTCAAGATTTTTAATTTCGCTTGCCCCTTTTCTCTTCCCACCCATTCTTATTTGACCTTTCCGCAGAGTTGGGCCGTTCCCGATGATTTCCTGCGAGGGATCGGAAACCCGTACAATCCTCTCACCACCCATCCTGGGGTCGTACCCCTCTGACTCCCGCTGTGAGCGATCGCGTTTTCCGCCATCGGCCATCCCAGCGAACCCTTACCCTCCGCCATCCCCGCGACCCCTGCCCCCACTTCCGATCCTTCCTCGGGCGGGGTAATGTACTTCCCTTCCGTGAAAGGGGGGCTCTCCACTGCTCGGGTGATCTCGGATCGCGAAAGAGCGGGGAGGAGCGAGCGTGACCTCCTCCAACTCTCGTTTCTGAAGGCGGTGAGTGACTGGTCCCGCACATTGTGACCGCTCGATCACCCTGGGGAGGAGGGATTTTGACGACGTGTGGTCCTAACGGCTCGAATGAGTGATTAGGGTTTTCCCGCATGTGCGACTCCGGTCCACGCGTTGATCTTGGCAAGAATCCGCTCAGAAGTAAGAAATTTGTGTGACTGCGTTTTTATGTTTTTTTCTAAGCTGTGGCGACACTTGACTGAGATAGGGCGACTGGCGACGGATAATCTACCATGGTATCGTTTATCGCTGAAACTGCTGGTTGATTCATCGCTGGTTAGCCTGCTGTGAAAACTTCCATAGGATTCGGAAAGCTCCTGTGATTGTGACTTTATTCATCATCCAAATAATTTTCTTTATCTTTTTGAGCCTCATACAAAGATATTAATTATTCTTTAGAATTGATTAAATTCATGTCCGAATGAAGCTGTTTTCTCATATCGAACAAGTAAACATAGCGTTGTGATAGCTTCTCCACGCTTAGTATGATGATTTTAGATTATCTGTACAATTGTGGCCACTGCACGGCCAATCCTAATACCTCAAGGCAAAGTTTTAGACAAGTTCCTAGAAGCAGCGCTTCGATAAATTTATAACTCGCCAAAGTGAAATAATTATCCTTATGGGGGATCGATATATTTAAATGATGTTACAAAATGGCCTGCTAGTGCTTTTTGAATCTACATTAATTTTTATTGTGGAAATTACAAGTATGCCCCTGCACGGCATTAAGGATAGAGATTGAAAATATCACATCGAGGCAAATTTCGACGATGAAAGAAAATCATGGCGAGAAGAATTGACTATTGATGGAGAAGGATAAAAAGATATGTGGAACTCCTATATAATAAATAAAATTATGACATTATGTTAGCTGTAGTGTTACTTTTAGTACATTGTTGCCCCTTTTATCATTTTACACACCCGACTTCAGCTCGAGATATTGAATTCTAAATTATATTTTCGCTTTGATCTTTCGTACCATATGGTGAAGTTTGAACAAGCGTGAGGCTATTCAAAATCTACTGAGAAATTTCATAATTTCCCCATCCCTTGGTACTCTTGTTCCCCTTACTGATCATGCCTAATAATGACGAAATGTCTGCAATATTAATACTCTTGAATACAAGGTTTGCTTTTGACTTACATATTCCTACTCTTCCAGTTGGTTGTAGCACATGTTAAAGAATTTGAATATTCCTTCGGTGACATATTGTATTCATAAATCCAAGGGTTAATTTGATGCAGTATTCCACTTCACTTTCACAGCTTGCTGATCCAGTCACGTGTTTGGATTTTTTTGTTTATATTCCTTCGATTACTCGTTTTATGCTTCGCATCCGTAGTCATCATCTTCATCTCCTCCCGTTCTCATGTCCTTCAGCAATTTTCAATCCGTTGAGAAAAATTCTTCATAATGATGCGAGCGGGTTAAAAATTTCTTCCTTTCAGCTCTTTCTATATACTCGAATTTCTTTACATTTCATCTCTTTTCAGAACTTCTTCGCTATGTAATTCAATCCGTCAATTTGACTTTCTCATCATTCTTCTATTTTGTCATCATTTCCAGTTTTCTCATCCCTGCCGCCACCACTGTTCATATCTAGCATTCATCGAGGAGCATAAGTGACATTTTGACATGTATATTTTGATTGCATGCAATATTATCTCGATACTTATCTGCTATGAAAAAGTTTCATCTGTGTGTTTTTTTTTGTTTTTCGTAACTTTACCTTTGCTTGTGGTCTTGAAGTACATTCATAGTTTACCTCTGCACCTTTATCCCTCGAGAAAAGCAGAAAATAGACCAAATCGTGTAAATATCCATTAATATTCTTTTAAATATTTTGCGAAAATACACATTTAAAACATTAAGACCGGAGAATATATTAGGATTCTGAACCTGTGTCTTAACTCTTCGTATTTTGGTGGGTGATACCGTTCCAAACGAATTAAAGTGAAAAACTTACAATGAATGTGTTTCCTATTTTATGCTATTTCAGCTGTACATAATTGTGTCCATATAAAAGTAATGACAGATTCAAGTCGTTAGAAAAGAGCGTGTAGAGGTAACGAAAGGAATTTGTAGAGAAGAATGCAGTGGGTTTAGAAGGGCGTGGCAAAGCGGTAAATCTAAGGAATCCCACACATTCCTCCTCATTGTTTTGACAGGAATTTATCAAGAAATACCACCTCGACCACCTAAATATGCAAAACCATATCGCTAGCCACCGACTTCCTCTGGGGAATATTCAAAGCGCAAAGCACATTCCCAGGTGAGGGCCACATATTTGAGCAGTCTTATGCAGACCTTTGCCTTTGTGGGAAGGACATATGCTAAACGGGAATTCCTACGTCAAACTCCCTCCCGCGAGTGCTCAGTATTCTTGAACCCTCGGCTATCGGAAATTCCTGGCCAGGGAAGGAAGAAGTGGGAATCCACATCCTACAAGAAGGGCTGAGGGAATTCACGGGGATTTTAAGACGAGGAGAAGGTAGGTAAGAAAAAGAGAAAAAGACATACACGGTTTCAATCAAGGCCAAGACAAGAGTAAAAATACATGACCGTCGGCCGTCTTGCGCTTGCTCTGAAATTCTCTCTCCAAACCTTATCCTTACCTTTCCTGATCGCGTTTATCTTTATTCTTTCCAAAATCCAGGGGTTCAAAACCATTGGAATTGAATTTGGCAATTAAGTGTGGCTGGAACCGCTTTAGCGTTTCTTTTTAAGAGAACAATGAAGATCGATATTGGGAACTTTATTGTTCTCAATTGATTCGTATCCATAAAAGGAAATATGAGTAGGTTGTCATGTAGGGAAGGTTTTTATTAATGTTACACCGATTCTAATAATATCTGTCAAGACAAACTGCTATGTTGACATACGTATATTATCATATTAGTGGGACTCTACCGGCTTAGTGTAGATTATTGATGAACCCAGGCACTACATACTACGGTACTCATAATCTCTGATTAACATAGCATGAAACATCTTTGATATACTAACTATAAATATATATATACTTTGACCCCATGCTACATATTATAATAAATTATTATTTATCCCTCTATACTTTTTATTTCTATTAGTTTAAAAACAAGGTCTACTCATTTCCTTCCTCTACCTCGCCTCCCCAGCATTCTCCCCTCTATTGCCGTCCTCTGCATCCCATTGCCACGTACCAAATCCTCGATAAATCCGTCTACAAGAGTGATTGTTCTTCGCAAATTGCGATCCATTAATACTTTTCCAGTTTGTTCTTCATATTGTATTAGAACGCTTTGCAAAATTTTTACCTTGAAAAATAATAGTTATACTTGCAATTGATTGTTTGAATTACTTAACACATTTTCTGATTACGTAAATTTTCAAAGCAACTGTAATGAAGTCAAAAGGAAGATACTATTTCCTACATTTAAGGCATTAAAATTCCATCTTTGGACAGTCTAATGCAGACTGTTCAGAGATGGAATACTACAAACTATTTTGCTTATCTTTATTCGCGGGCGCCAATTTAATACGCGTATATCTGAATCTTATTTTTTAAGTTGCTTAATAATTTGTATTAATTTCCATTTGGTATAGTGGTTCAAATTCCTTTTTTCTAGGTTTTCTTGAAAATTGCTAATTGAAGTTAATTACCACCCCTTCGCCAAAACTTTTATATAATCCAGAAAAACCATAATTTCATTTCTGATGACTTCTATCACTTAAAATAAAATTTCTGAGAGCATTGACTAGTCTTAATAACTTTGTAAGTGGAAGAATATGGCCTCATTTTACGGTCATTGGCATCAAAATAATTTGGTCCCAACTTCCTAAATGACTCGAAATCAAAAGGTTTATTCTGATGCATGATGCTGACTTTTAATTTTTTATATTAGAACCTAACATAATATTAGCTGTATTATGGTATTCTAATCTACCAAACCAACTGAATTCACCTAACCTATCAGTTCAGTGGTCTAACTGAAAACATTCCTTATGTGAAACACCCGATTAAAATTTAAAGAATACCATATGAGAATATATAAACTGAAATAAAGGTTACTGTATGTATATATATACGAGTATACGATATCGTGTGTGTGTATATACATATATATACATTATTTCAACTGTAATAAAGGTTCTTTACGTTTACTTTAGAAACACTAGAGGGGCTTATACTCTTTATTATTATACTCTATTACTCTTGAACTCCCCTGGAAAGTAAAAAAAAACTTGGCTACGAAATGTACTAACACCAGAAATAAATTCTCTCTGGCGGCAGTGTAATGGGGCAATTAACATTTAGGAGCGGATATCGGTGGCCATGTCAGGAAAATATAAGAACCCAACGGGTAGTAATTCACTTTATATCGACACTTTCGAAAGATGAGGAACTTAGATAGAGCGCCGCTAAAGAGTATGAAAATGGCCAACAAACAAATGCAGTGATAGCACAACTGAATGCTGCTTTTACGAGGTAAATAATATTCCTTATCTGGGTAATAAATATCCCTTATCTGGGTTTCATCAAACTAAGGAGGCGTCGGCACTAGTGCGTCAGTTTTATTGCGCTTAACTGCTGGGGTTGGGCGAAGGTATCGTAATAGACAGTAACTTTACGTTACCGTTACGTACTTAACTCGTATAGTGACAACCATACCAACCAACCAACCAAAGTATTTACATGGTAATATTTCCAAGTTTCCCTCTAAATCCAAACCTCTCAATGTTCTTTCGAGTACTTAAAAAGAAGTTTTAATACATTCACATCAAATCTTTAATATTTGTTTTTAAAAATCTAAAAATTTAATCATCAAATGTAATTTCAATTACTCCTCCCTTGTGAATAAATTCTTCATGATGTTCTAGCATCGTACACTTTTAAATAAGGACAGTTAAAAAAACTAATTTTAGATTTTTTTGGTATAATTTTCTACGCTTGATTTTGTTTACTAGCGTTTTTGAGTGAAATATACCTCCCAATCTCTTTTGATACATAATATATCTTCACTTAAATTTTCCTCAGAGAAAAAAAGAAACACATTTAATATTTTATGATATTTCATGCATAAAAATGAAACAATTACTGCATCCAACCATTCTGCTGTCTTTTATTTTAAGATGAACACTTCGCTTACGACTGAGCACTTATCTATTTTTTTGGTGTCTAATGAAGATGTTAGCCAAATGATTTCAAACTTCTTCCGCAAGAATATTTATCTGCTTCGCGTAGAAACCATCAATCCAGCTCATATATTTTTTGTCGCTATTCCCGCGACCCCTCTTGAATTGCTGGGACGATGGATTGCGATGTTGGTGCACGTACAGTGTAGAGGGAGGGACGGAACGTGTTGTGGGAGCGAGAAAACACAAGTAGAGAGCAGGGAGGAGAATAGGTGTGTGCCTGGGGAGCGAGAGAGAGAGAGAGGCTCAAGCAGTTTGAGACGAGATTTACGGTTCGGAGATAAATATGCGAAAGGCGGTGGGGGGGGGTAAGGGGCGGCGACTGTGTGGCGGATGGCAGAGAAGGAGAAAACGAGACGAGAAGAAACGGGCGAGCGGAAGCACGGACCGAAATCGCGTAAATCATGATGGAGCGAGGAATAAGAGGGAAATAGACCTTTGTATGGATCTGGGGCATTTGATGCAAGCCTTACTTTTCGTTAGATCCGTAAAATTTCAAAGGTTTCCAAAAAGTCGGAAAGAAATAATTTCCCCAAAGTTATATATTTGTAAAATCCGTGACCTAACATTATTATGACCGTTCAGGGATGTATAAAAATTCTTAAGGAACACAATGAAATATGTAATCCATGGCATTATGGAGAATCTGTGAAGTCATTCAATGGGTATTTTTAACTCGATTTTACACATTGCAGCACCACAAAATCTTATATTTAATTGTCATCTTATTCCCAGGAAATATGGTAGGACACCTGGGCTTTGATTGTTAAATTATTACCAAAATGATAGTTAAAGGATTACTGACCCATAAAACCTTAGGAGAATGTGAAACACATGACTTATTTAACTATGGTATCACAATTATGGGGGCCATTATTGGTATTACAATCGGTGAAATAATTGAATTTTCACTACAAAGCACACTGATTTAAATCATTGTTGTATGAATTGAATACCAGAAGAGTTTTTTTTCGCAATAAAGTTGTCTTTCATTAAGTAGTTGTAATTCTGATCCAAAGTTGTTCACCTAAATTGGTTGGGAAACGAGAACGTGCCTCGTTTTTTTGTCAGAAAATACGGAAATGCTACTACTACGAAGAGGGAATTTTTGTTTGCATTTGCTTGTTTATGTGCGTGATCTTCAAATACGTTCCCATCGTCAATCTTGCACTTATGGCCGCACGGCCAATACATTTCACCCCGCTGAACTCATTTTGTCAGTCAGCGATTCTCAGTTTGTTTTCTCAACAATCCGTCCTGGATATAAGGAAGCAACTCATTCGCCTCCAGTGGGAACAACTGCTAAGCTCACATTTCTTTTCTCCTCTATCGTAACCTGTGCGATGTCGTTACACTGCTCAAGGTTTTGCGCAGAAAAAAATATATCATTGGTTTTCATTAACTAAAATACTCTAAGTTATGCATACGCATTTGGGCGTGGTTGTTCAATGGGTAGAGGGCTGTACTATCCACCGGAGGACCCGTGTTTAATTCTGTGTGATGTCTCTGGAAACCCTCAGCTTCACTTAAACTGAGGGACTTAACGAGTACCAGATCTTAGGTTTTCTTGGAAACTACAGGGAAAGAAACTATCCCCTCGATTTTCTGAATTGTAAGATTTAGTATTACATAAACTCTACCCTAACCTATAAAATCAACTTTTGGGCTAATTACTATGGTCTGTTACTGATTTCCTAAGCCTAATTAACCGTTTGCAGAATTTATCTATCTTTGGGATAGAATGATGAACAGCTTGGCGCATGCCATCGTCCTATTGGAATCCTTCCCATCGTTCTTTGGACAAATGCGTTATGAATTACAAGTTGAATTGTAATAATGGACGAAAATTTTGTCATCAATTGAAGCATAAACATTTTTTGAGATGGAAAACTGAAAGTTAAGCGTTTTCTATAAGCAACCAGAGGAAATGTTTTGCAAATAAGTTGGTAGTATAGAGTAAGAGTGAGGAATGGACAAAATTACCTACGGCGGAGTAGAAGCGGAGAAGTTACTCCAGAGAGCAGGAAAACATAACAGATTGATTTGACACTCAATAAGGAAGGATCCCTTAGAAAGCGTAAGAAAAAAATAGAAGATGAAATTCTAAGTGGCGAGTACTTTGGGAAAATTAAAGGCAGAAGCTGTATAAAGGAGTTAGTTTCAACGGGGATCATAAATTAGCTCGGACACTGAAGGAGAGCTGAAGCCTGCATATGCCAATATTAGGGAACCAATTAAGTTCAGATAAAATAATAACGAAGGCAAGTCATTATCTTCCCGTGAGTTACATGAGAAGGGTTACGTGATGTGCGTTCCGAAACGCTCCGAGTTCAAAAGCTCTGAAGCATCTAATTCAACATTTAACGTGGGAGGAGACTTTTCAAAGAAAAGAAGTCTCATACCTTAAGTAAGTGGGGTTAGGTAATGTTGGATTTCTCCTGAATTGGCTCTCTCAATTCACGAAACCCTAAGGCTGGGCCTTCTCTCGTTAAAAGTTACGCTCGGGCGAATGGATGCATATCGTAGTGGCTTAACGGCTCTCCATTCCTAAGAGGTTCGCACAAAAAAAAACGGCATGCTTCGATTTTTTGTATCTTCCGCACCAAAAAGAAAAGAAGGGATAATTCTTCTTCCTATACACTGATGAGGAATAGCTTTAGGAATGCGGTATGATTTTTGAATTTTCTTCATAAAATCTTAGATATTATCTCATCATTCGAGAGATGAAGAAGGACAGGCTTCCACAGAACGTCTTACAAAAAAGAGTTAACAACAGCTCAGATTGCTTTTTCGTGGTTCAGGTGACATGACGGTTTTCACCTAGTCTCCTCCCATGATTGGAGTAAAAGAGCGATTTCCTATGAAGAAGTAGTCACTTCCACGCGGGGATCGGGATAGTGCATTGGCTAACATACTGGATTCCCACGGAGAGGGTCCGGATTTGAATCCTGGAGACGGCAGATATTTTTCAGCAGTATCCCGATCCCGGTGTTTTGAGGAGAGCACTTTGAGTGAATGCACCGTCCGTCGGATGGGACGTTAAACTGCGGACCTTCTTGGTGCCTTTCGTTAAGAGTAGGCTAATACCGACGCCGGATTTCTCTCCACCCTTCATCCTTTCCCATCCGTCTCTAATGGCGCAAATAACCTTAGCTGTCGGTCGCCTTCCCTAAAACTACTACAACTCATTTCCACGCTCTCGATTGGCTTACAAACCACTTTCCATTTCCTCAAAAATAAAGAAAATAAGAGTAAATCATGCCAGGCAGATGCGAAAATAGTCGTTCTTGGCACCCTGTGATGTTCTACGAGTCGTATAATTGGGCATTAAAAGTTTTGGCAGTGCCTCCGAACAAATAAATACCCCAAAATTACACCCTTTCTTAGATGTGGCATATTGGAACGTTGGGGTGGGGGAGATAAAATGGAATGGGATGATTGCGTTGGAAGATGGAAAGCTAAGCGTAATTGACCAATCTTTCAGTCTGTTACATATTTACATTGGTCGATTGATTTACGCTATAAGAAAATTAAATTTAATTTACCAGGATGAAAAAATGTTTGAGAAATATATGATAAGAAAAAGAACTGAAACTAGAGTGTCCATTGAACAGTTGGATGAAGACTTAAACGAGAGAAAAACTAGCAGATAGTAGTTATCGAGAGTTGAAATAGTGGGTTGATGAATCTTTATTTAATTTCACGGCTGCTTTATAAACTAATCAAATTTACTCGTTTGAAATAATTGTAATAAAATATCTCATGAAATTCAAAATGTACGAGTCAAAAAATTCAAAACAAAATAACATTAAAACAAAGAATAAAACTATAAAAAGGACTGAAAGTGAGTAAATGAAGAACCCTAGTAAAACACAGAGCAATATACATGTTTACCCATTTTAGTGATCCATTTCGGTTCTTTGCTGGCTGCTAAAATATGATATACCCTAACGATGTACACGTATCACCTGTAATCGCATTCAGTTGGGATTCCTTCTAAGTGAAGTTTAATTATTATCATAACATTAACATTAGTAATGTAACATTAATTCAGCGTGAAACTTTAAGTCTCCTACTCTCAAATCATTCTTAACAAATTACAAAGGCCAGCACAGGGCATTTAGCAACCGATACGCAAAGCATAAATAGAAACGTAAAGGCTCATGTTGATGGACGAGTCCAAGGCAGTGGTGCAGAAAACCAGCCTCTTTAGGACGATGGCCGTGATTAATGATTGTAGTCTCACTTTCCTGAGCGGAAGTTCCCGCGACCATTCCTCCATTTTACTCTCTGAGCTTTTGCCTCATCTCTACAAATCCCCTTGGCTCATCGCCCGCCGCTCAAATCGGCAGTCTTGCTGACTTGCAGGGACCCACTCAAGCGCGTGGCCTCGCAGATTAACTCCCGATTCTCCTCCCCGCGCTTCTTCCTGCCGTCCCATTTTCTTCTCCTCCCGCTCACCCCGCCCCACATCCGTCCCCCGTCCACTCGTTCGGGGAGCGTTTTACGACGCATTCCGACGGGGAGGTGCCGCATCCCTCTCTCCCGCCTTTCGAGCTCGTCAATCCCCGCCTCTCCTCCCCTTCCGCCTCCACCTCTCTCGAAAGGGTTTGCAGTGCAGCTCGAGCCAAGCGAGCGACGACGCTTGCACTCCTGCGAGGGGGCGATATCGGGCGACGGGTAATCGCCCTGCTCCCGCTGAGTCACGTCGACCCAGTCGACAACAAGTCCTGGTTCGCCAGTTGCGCACTTGCATGGGATTTTTTTTTGCTTTAACGCCGAGACGCTTTAAATTTTCATAATGTCACTCCAAAGCGATTGCATTATATATGTGCGCACTTCTATAGCAGAAGACGAAAATCGTCGTGTAGAGAAATCTAGGTCCACATGTACTTGAGCTTGAGTTATGGAATGTGAAGATGCTGATAAAAACTTGACTAGATTAAAAGTCGTCGATATATCACATGGAGGAAGTTGTCGGCACAAAATATGTCGACCTTTGTGTTGGCGTTAGAATTGTGCTCGTTTTCAACGCTCCATTCTGGCTTCAACTACAGCAGAGTTTTACAAGAGCACAACTGCAGGAGATAATGTTCCAAATTATTTTTATGATAGCTTGTGAGAGAGAGATACGTGTGACTATGGGAGGCTGCCGAGAGTAATTAACTGTTGATACAATGCAAACCATGGTGCATGTAAAAAGGCAGGGAGCAATCCCGTCGCTGCTTATTATAAACGTCTAGAACCTGACGATATTATCAGAACGTATGTACCTGAAGTTCACACTGGACGTTAACACGCGTCTTGAATAAACAATATTTTAAAGTAGAAATATTTTTGCCTGTATGTTTTTTTCGATTCAGTGTCATATAAATAAACTATTCGTGGTTTAGTAATTTAATCAGTGGTTATTTATGCAATAAATTACATTTATTTCCTTTTAAAAATCTAAAATAATGATTCACAAACCTTTTGTTGTTCGAAAATCACTTGATGTGGAATCTTAATTTGGTATTAATAATTTATTATCATCAGTTAGTAGCAAAAATCGCTCATATTCATTGATTAATGGCAAAATGGATATTTTCAGCGACAATTGAGCAATTTAACCACTAAATTAGTGATCATCTTGGTTAGACACGAGTAACAGTCAATCATAGAGTCTTTGTATGCTGATCTTCTTACCGGAACTAATCTATTGCGTGTAAATGCGGTGGAATAGTACATATAGCAGCTGCTGGTCAAAAGATCAAATATGAGTCATGTTAGTACAGGCAATCCACTTCCGTGGATTGCCTGTACTAACCTGTACTAACTAACTTGGGATCCATTTAATGACATACGTCATACATGACGCAAGGGAAATACTGGCATACGTACGCATCTTAATCCATGAATTCACATCTCATAGTGCTTTTAAGGACGTGAGTGGAACCCACAAGCCTAGGTTAATGTTGCCGGCGTTCGGGCCAGTAATTCTTTTGGCATGTTCTATCAAAGTGATGCGACTACACACATTCCTGATTCATTAAAAAGACACAAGAACATTGGAAAGCGTGTTCCGATTTGGAGTCTTTAAATCAATTATTGAAACGAGTCCGCATAATTTGAAAATAGTACCTTCCATTCTGTTTCAGCCTTGGAAATCAAAACGCAGTTAAATCAGAGAGTCCTTTAAAGGACTAAATGTAAGTTATTGTTTTTCACAACCTTTAGTATCACGCATTTATTTACTCGGTGACGGTTTTCTCTCAGCCGGTATCATGATTCTTTCCTGTTATCTCGTGTTACTTTTCACCCATTTTACAATAGGTACATCATCACCGTCAGTGACTTTTCCCTGCATATAATTACAATAATTCTACTTTTCGATTACTTCTCAAAATCCTACAATGTCTCAAATTTAATCAGCGAGGATAAACTTGCATGCGCGGGAAATACCAATGATTACCGGGTGATGGTGATAATGTCCGTCCCATCTGTGAAGTCACGTTCGAATCAAGATAGTGAGTTCATAAGATTTTGCCATGACTCACGGCATAATGCACGTTGGTACTGCATACATATACCTGCACGGCTCAGGAGCATCTTGCATTTTTCACAGCGAAAGGTTTGGGAAGTTGGGACGCCTTTGAATGCGTTTCCGAGCATACCTGTAACAAGGGTTTGTACTCGTACCTAGGATATGGTAACGGGGGAAAGGAGATGGTCGCAGCGGTGACTCGAGACCAGGTGATTAGGGGTTAGTAAAGATCACAGTATACTCTCATCAGCAGAAACCTCTAGGCCCCTAGCATAACCTTACTTTAAGCAATTATATTACAAAGTATGTTCAGGGTCTAGGTTCTCCTAATTCTTTTCTTACAGACTACTCGAACTAGATGGTTGAAAACTTCCCCGTTAATTCTCAATGTATCCTACCTGAATGCTGGCACAATTTATTATAACGTCGTCGCAATAATTTAATTAAAACTAAAAATAATATTATTCCAACAGCCCAAATCAAATATTGGTGACTGATGTTGATTTTTCTTTTTCCTTTCCTACCCCATGTCCTCTCTTATCAAATACCCATCCCAACTGGTGCTTTTACCCCTGCCACATACCTTTCTGGTAGATTTCGGGGTTTATATTTAGTTATAGATGTACATGATGATGAAAATACTGGGGTGACTATATTAATAGTGCCAGGGAATAGCATAAAGAGGAAAAATTAATACTAAATAGGGTACAGTGCGTACATGATGCATTAAATAAGAAAATTTAAATTGTGGTTGAATTTTTATGAAAATTTTATAACGTGAATAGGTCAATTACATTGTGTTCCCAAACTACGAAACTATTTTACTTGACGAATATGAAATTAAAAATATAGAAAACTTGATTTTACACATTGATGCCTGCATATCTTATTATATAAATATGAATGTTCATCATTTAATTAAATTTTTAGGAAAGTACATTCACAATCTTCTTTCCATTATTAAGTAAAATATTAATCATATTTATCAGTGCTTGCAACTCCATTAAAAATTCTTTTATTTCCCAAGTATAAATTATAAAACTCAATGCAAGTACGGTTTTATAAAAATTACGAGGTTGGTCAAGTATACTTACAAGCACACCTTTAAAATACCCTGTTCACGTGCTTGGGTGCATTGCGATTTCATCAGGTTGGAAATTGTCTGTGCAGTGTATTTGAATTCCGCATTTCGATCGCATTTAATACTTAACCCACTTCACACTAGCAAACACACATGGATATTAATCTTTTTTTCATCTAATTTACGAATGATTTTAAAATTACAGCCTGAACAAACAATGCTGTATCATTGAACGTCAAGGACTTTCCGATTAGAATCTGGGAACTTTTTTTAATGTCTGACAAATTTGGTTCTTCGTGTGATGTCATGAATTCAAATAACTGGAATTCCTGAAAAGATTGCGGTCAGTTATTCTTTTATAAGCTGGAGCTAGGGTAGTTTTTCAATAATGCCGTAATCACTTTCATTATTTTTCCTGAATTGATTTCTCTAACAAGTATACAAAAATTGTTGTTTGCTTTTCCAAGGCCTAAATTTCACGGTTGATACACATGTATTATAATGAACATACTAACACAATATTTACACTCAGAGATTTGGTGATTTGGGGATTTGTTGGAGTATTAATTATGATAGGAAAACATACATTATTTTTAACTTTTCATTCAGTTCCCCCAAAATCAGTTTATAGTTATGACCAATAAATACCATGAATTTATTTCATAAATACCATCCATTAGAAGTTGAGAATAAATCCTCAACTAATTATGTCCATTTTAGTAATTCATGTATGGATTCTGATTTTTAATTAAATTCAACCATTTTCTGAAGTATTCTACCATATATACTTTAAATAATGAATTGTAACTGGGAACTGTGGTTGAAAGCATCTCTTGCTACAACAATATACTCGTTGACATTTATAAAAGCCATTACTTATTAAACTAATTTCATGGAATGGGGAGCAAATAATTAATTCGCTATATGTACTGTATTCTCAGTCTTCTGTCTAACTGAATTAAACAATTATGTAACTTCACCTGCCTATCATATCTTCTTCTTTTTTGTTATTTAAGGGGCAAAAGAGAGTGTGATAATTTATTTTTTTTATTTTAGCTGTGTTTAAATTTTGCTTTATAAACTTAGCACTTTGTCGACATTGTCAAAAGAAACTACTAAATGTTATGTTTCATCCGTGACTTATGCTCTTTTCCTTTTATAAATCTGTATATTCACTGAACAAATCTTCATTAAACTTGAATTCTCTTTTTCATGCTGCTATTTAAAAAAAATATATTTCAATATAAAATAATTACTTGTCAAGAAAAAAATTTGTAATTTAATGCTTCATAAAAAAATTAATCTGTAAATTTGTGTAATCAACGTCCTAATTTATTTAAAAAACATGGTTTCATTTCTTAAAATCATGAAATGCGGTGGTTAAAGTGAGCGTTGGATTACCGGCCGGAGGGCCCGCGTTAATTTCCCGTGGACGCCTCTGGACACCTTCATCTTCTCTCGAGCTCAGTGATTTTTCAGGGATCAGATAATTCTGGGAAACCATAGGCAGAACTGGGAAAGAAATTGCCCCCCATACCCAGCTGAGTGACTTTCACACGCCATTGGGCTTAGCACTGGCTGAGCTCTTCTTTCACCTAACAAACAGACTTTTGGGTTGGTAACTGTGGTCGGTGATGTTTTCATAAAATCATAAAAGGTCATTGGTGATTCATTAATGCTTCTTTTGGTTGAAAAATAATTTCCTATGTGTTGTAATGACTAAATTACGACCAGAATTGGAAATTTTGGACGGAAAATAAGGAAACCCAATTTGTTACGTACATAGGTGAACTTAATGATCCTGGGATATGATGATACTCTTATCAACCTTTGAAAACCAGGGAAATTACACGATAAGTACGGAAAGGGGGTTAAGACAAAAACTGCTGTGTTGTAGGAGTAAATCATTGATTCCCTCAAGAAAATTGGCTAGAGTAACCATGATGGTTTCAATAAATATCTATTGTTTTTCATAGTGTAAATGGAATTAACACTAGTAGACACAAACACGGAAACACATATAAGAGAGGAACTCACTGGGTCTCGAATTTTCGGTTGTCTATCCACCTTTCTCAAAAGGAGGAAGGGACAGACATATGCTTTTCATAGAATATACATAAAATTTCAATTTAGTTACAAATAACGCACATCTAATTCATTATCTTAGTGTTTCAAAAGAAGTTATAGAAAACTACATACTACTTCAGTAATCATGGTTCAATTGGGTATTAAAACGAGTGGAAAAATTAAATGTAGCAAAAAGAGTATTTAATGGAATTTTAGTTTTTTACTCATCTATTTCAGAAAAGATAAAATTAAAATATATCTTTCTTATAGATTGAATTCAACCATACAGGTATGTTTTTGAAAAAGATGAGAGCGAATTACGTAAAAGATGATTCTACGAAGGGAAAGAAAATATATCTCAAAGATCCCTGAACATAATAATTACGATACCAGCGTAGCCCTCTGTGGTACATTGACAATAACGGTACATGACATAATTATTGAAGCACATCTTGGCATAAAAGCACAGCGAAAAAAAATCGCACATTTCCACCGATTAGAAAAAAATGAGAAAAAATTGAGTCCTGAAGGAATAGATGTACTTTTAAATGAATGCGTCTGGTCACCCTATGAATCATGCATTTAAATCTCCGTACATGGTAGTAAATATATGACCCTGAATACATTTGTTTACCAAAGATTCTTTCTAAAAATAAAATTAACTTCCAGAGGCAAATTTCGAAAAAGTCATTTTGAAAATAGTATCATACGTATTGGCTTGTTCGATGGGCATTCCGATTAAAGTCAGGTCGTATTTGAATGGGAAGGTGAAAGTGGAATGATAAACTCTCCTAGCCGATTGGTTTCAATGAACTAAACTATTCATTCTGACCCAAAAACTTCAACGCTCGATATCCTTTTCGTAGTTATATTTCAAATACTAAAATTAAATGCCGGAGTTTATTGCGTGAAAGTGCTAACACATTACTGGGAATTGGATCACGCAAATGGATTGAAAGTGTACTCATATAAACTCACACTTATTGACGAATCGCTGACATGACATTCAATTAAAAAAAAAACACCAGTCAGGTGACTGCAAGCCATTATCAAGGCGGCCACTACACTAAGCGGCGTTGACGAACTCCTGTTTATTCGACCCCAATCCTAGCACACGGCGGCGGCGCTCTGATTGCCAGCAAATCCTTTTATTCTCGCTTAAATACGTCCTCGACACGTTAACTGGTTGAATCCTCTGACTCGCGCTCGAATAGAGTTTGTGCGGTAAACAAAAGCACTGCAGCCGGCGAATTTCTCATGCGCCATGTGCGTCGCTCAACACTCATCCTCCCTCCCTCCCGCTCCTTCTCTCCCGCCCCATCAACTAAGCAGGCTCTCTCTCCTCCCTCACCCCATCTCTCTCTCTTACCCTCAACCTCCGCCTTACTTCCTTTTCCAAGAGCGGCGAAAGCACAAATAAACCCGGATTACGCGAAAGGGCGTCCCTACCCGTCCGTCCAATGCCTCCACCCACCTTCAGCTCCAGTTTAATTCAACGCTCATATCTGAGTTTTTTCTCTCCATTCCTCTTTCCATCTCTCCCTTTTCATTTCTTCGTTCAGTTTCCAAACAGTATGACGTGGGCTTTAAATGTATTTTGGCCCGACTTTTTGTGGTCTCGTTTTGCCTGGTTTTAATAATGACGAGCATGAAGCTCACTAACATGCATCACACCATTCGCCTAATATCTGTTTAATATTCTTCTCTGTTTCCACGAATTTCACTGTGTAGTCCTCCAAAATCCTCCTTTCTTTCTGCTTGTCTTTATTTGCCAAAGAGGTATCTGGGAAAGAAAAATGAATGCAAGAAGTCTTTCAAAAATGTTTTAAGATCTCCTGTTTTTAGAATCCTTCGAAGACTGTCACGCGCCATTTCGGTAGTCCTTTGAGGACTTATACGTACTTGCAATTCGTTTATTTACGATAAGTAAGACGGTTTGTCCGACTTTTATCATGCTGACTTCGAAATAATGGCATCGTCATGCGTATTTATTTCACTGCTTGTGCGTGTAGCATCCTGCTGATTAAATCAGTTTTTCTTCATCTATGATTGTTTTATTCTGTACCGCGATGAGGGGGACATTACTTTTGTAGAATTCATAATTTTGGAGGCTAACCTAACTTCAGCAGAAACACTTTACCCAGCCACCTACCCTCATCTCATTCGAAATTTAAATACCATTAGAATCGAACATTTTTCTCAAATTATTTTTCTTCTCTCTGCACCCCATTCCGTTTTTTTCAAAACATATTTTCTAATATTCGCCAGTTGCCCGTTTTAAATAAATCTCACCTAATTTAATTCTTTAACTCAGTAGAGTAGCTAGTAGGAATATAATTTTTGGTGTCCATTTTTTGACAATTTTGATTAGAAAAAACTAAGGGACGGCTATGAGCAGAGAGCCGAAAGGGTGAGCACAATGAGATTATTTAATAAATTGTGCTCTTTTTTACGGATTAGGTCATCCGGAACAGAGTTAATACATTTCTAGGAAGAATTTCTATGATTTAAGGTCGCTGCGGCCAGAATATGGTGACGAAAAACTTGGCGATTGGTGAAACGATTTGTAGATGCATGAGTTTAGTTAAACCAGATGAGATAAATAGAGGAAAACGTTCAAAAAAGGAAGAACTCGTGTGGGGAAAAGAATTCAATAGCTCTTTCTACTACGTCATTTCATCAAGGAAAAAGTTACCACAAACTGTCACGACGCAGCGAAAGCAGTGGAGGTGGAAAAAGGGGTGTCACGATAGTGAGAAGGGCATGGTTGTGTGTGTATGAAGGTAGTGTTCATGTAGGTGGTTTTCTCGAGTGTGTGGGGGTGTTTTGGAAATGAGATGAAGGTAAAGGGACAGGTATGCGGGAGCCGCTTTCTGTGGTCCCAAATGGTGGTCTTAACTGAATGTGGATGGATTATAAAGGTGGGAAAATAATGAGGTCTTCATCTGAATTTAATCTGTTGGTGGATTTTCGAGTAAATAGGTCTTCATAGAGGTCAAGCTGGTAGCCAAGTGGGCTTTGTAAGAGATTTAGACCGTCGGTAGATGCGAAATTAATTGATTCTATTCGATATTCCTCGATGTTGGAGTTATATGATGTTTCTCTGACGTTTGAATGATTATCCTATCACTTTGTATTAGTTTTTATTTTATGTCATGTTGAGAATAAACGAAACATTAAACAATTTTCAGTGGTATTCCGTTTCCCACTTGAGGTGCTAAGTGGAGGGTACTTTGAGTGAGTGCGCCGTCCGTCGGATGAGACGTTAAACCAATGGCGCCTTTCGTTTAGATTAGGCTAATGCCGACGTCTAATTTCTCTCCGCTCTTCATCCCTCTCCCGTCCATCCCTAATGGCATAAATTACCTCAGCTGTCGGTCGCCTCCTCTAAAAACTACTACCAACATTTTACAAAAAATATCCTCAATTTTTTCTGGAATAAGAGACCAAATTTTAATAACATTTGAAAATAAAATGGAGTCGATATTCATAACCATCATTTGAATTCTAAGGGCACACCGCTGTTTAATATCAGTATTTATGTCAAGTGAAATAACACCAGATGAACTGACTAGTCAGAGTCGTGTCCTCTATGGGCCTATTAACATACCTATCGCGCTGGTGTTGGGGACGGATTGAGAGGTTCGGAGTGAATGAGAGTTTATAATGAAAGGGAATCCACCCAGTGTGTTGATACATCCGTTCCAGCTTGATGTGATCGCACAGTTTTCTCCCTAATCCAATCAAGACGAGAGAGAGAGAGAGATTCGAGGAGAATCAGGGGTAAACCATGTTTAATCACGACGAACCAGAAAGCAACCGACGTCCTCATGTGGCTCTCCCATCTGTCGCCCCCGCTCGCTCAAGACCGAGAGACAAGGCACACGGTGTTTCGTGCCTGCCCCCCCCCCACCCCCTCCAGGGGACACGGCGTCATGTCACCGTCGGCCGGTCGAGCACCGTCATCTGCATAAACGGAGGGAGAGAAACCATCCCTTGCCATCGCCACCGGTTCTCGTGTCTGAGTGCCGCCCGAATGATGCCGGCTACGACTTTGACGTGTTCGAGAGCGCATTCGTGAATAGTAATGGCGATGGGAATCACCGATCAATCTCGCGCCACATAGTTGAAAGGGGTTGTAGGAAAGGTCCAAGGCTTGAAGTGATTTTAAGTGCGTTCCGAAAAATCTCTCACTGGACGAGGCGATTTTATCTCTCGGACTTCCTTTTCATTACAAATATGTTTCGGAGCGATGAAACTATATCTACCTATGTCTAAAGATTAAATTCAAACAAACGTACAAAGAGAATCATATCAGGAGGAATGTTAGATATTAACGACTGCTGGGCCACAGTTACTCGTAGGTAAAAAGCGATTAGGATCGTGTCCCAACAGCACCTAGTACTGAGAACTATCGTATTAAAGAGAGAACGCACTTTTCCACAGAGGTTTTTTGGTTTGGTACAACGCAACTCACTGTGATATGACATAATCAGGAAGAAATTTGTTATGAGATACATGTGATGACTATATATATACACAGTGAGATGGGTTGGAGTAAGTTGGGGCGCAAGCGGAATCGGTTATTTCGTAGGAGCCCAATAGGAATTAAAATTGAAGTAAATCTGAGGGTGGGGTGGGCGAGAGAAGAATGAAGAGAAATTAGTAGGGGCAATAAAATATGGGGAAGGGGGTCTTGGTCAATAAGGGGATGAGTGTTGATATTTGAAATAATAAACAACATGGAAGAACGTGGTGGATGAATAAATGGAAAGATAATTTTAAGCAAAAACGTTTTGAACTTAGTGGATAAAGCATCTTTGATGAAGCTGCCAGGCTAAGGAGAACAAACTCTTGCGGAGTAAACTCGGAGAGGAAGAATTATAAGCAATAACAATTAGACACATATCCCGGCAGAAAGCAATGCCTTAACAGAATTAATACATTAGACTGTACTAAAGGTTTGCCTTTCCTTTTTAATATAGATAATTATGGGTCGCCAAATGACGAATGTTATTCAGGGGAAGGAAGGATATTCAATGGCGCAGTAAAAAGAGGCCTAACATATTTTGTAACAATTTAACACTACGAGAATCATTAAAAATTAATTGAAATAACACCCTGAAGAATGAATTCAGCTGAAAAACGTCACGCAGGAAATTAAGTTGACCTATAAGGGGCGCTTTCATTATAAAAATAGCAGAATTTTACTTTTGTGAGCGCCCGTAATTGCAAGATGTGTTCCTTGATTGCCAATTTACTTTAAAGCACTAATGACATTTATGTAGCTCCTTCACTTGGAGAGGGAGTTTCTACAGTCATTAATTTTTACTTCTAAATCTACTCAGATCCCTCTCATGGACTACAACCTTGTCGCGGCGGAAGGGTTTGTGCCTTCTGAATACTCCTAGATCTGTGATAGCCGGAGCAATGAAAACTACTCCTCCTAGGGTCACCCATACCAGATGGTTGAGAGGCTGAAAGTTTAGGGCCAGACGAAAGGTAGTCCGCGCATTTTCTGTACCTCAGTGAGGCGTCTCAGTGGGCTCAGTGGGGCGGCCATTAAGTGATGGTGTCTCGTTAAAAACACAATTGAAGAAGGTAACGAACCACCTCAATTATTATTCCTATAATTTCTAGGATGGAAAGTATAAAGAAAATGAATCCTGGTAGCTATGGGACTCGGCCCAGTCGCCCATGTGTCGTGCCAGCGAGAGAGTCAAGGCTTCCAAGATAATCCTACGAAAGCTTTGCAAAAAAAATCGACAGCTCTATCACAGAAGATGCAGAAAAAAAGACCGAATTAGTTAGAATAGGATCTTGGAATGTTAGGACAATGTTGAGGAGAGAAAATTAGAGAATATAAAACGAGAGATGGAAAGAGGAAAAGTATATACTACCTTGAACAAAAAGTTCCCGGAATTTATTCAGAAAATTAAAAATACAAGTTTATTCATCTAAATCTATATTGTCCCCTTCAAAGTAATCCCCATCGACTGCAACACACTTATGCCAGCGCTTGATCCAATCCTCGAAACATTTTTTATATTCGGTTTTCGGTATGTCCATCAGTGCTTCCTGCGATTTTTCCATTACTTCCTCTCGGCTGCTAAAACGCGTTCCCCGTAATGGTTTTTTAAACTCGATTGAACAGAAAGAAGTCACAGGGAGCCAAATCAGGTGAATTCGGTGGCTGTTGGATGGTATTTGTTGCATTTTTCGTCAAAAAATTACGAATAATGATAGCACTGTGCGACGATTTCTGGTCTCTTTCGGCGAATTGCTTCACGCAAACGTCTCATAACGCCCAAATAATACTCTTTGTTTACTGTCTGGCCTTCTGGCAAAAATTCATGATGCACTACACCGTTGTAATCCATGAAAACCGTCAGCATTGCCTTCTTTTTTGACTGAAAACGACGTGGTTTTTTTGGTCTCGGCTCATTTGGTGAACGCCATTCACTTGCCTGATGTCTGGATTGCGTGTCGTACTCATAAACCCACGTCTCGTCTCCAGTAATGATCCTTTTGATAAATGTGGGATCGGATTCAGCCTCGCAAATCATGTCTTTTGCGACGTCAACACGGTCTCTTTTTTGCATGAAATTGAGGTCTTTTGGCACCAACTTTGCTGCTACACGACGGAAACCCAAATCATTAACCACAATGTCTTGGGCGGATCCATAGGCAATGTTCAAGTCCTCCGCTATTTCTCTGATGGTTAATTTGCGGTTATTGACCAACATTTCTTTTACTTTATCAATTTTTTCACCGACTTTCGATGTCGATGGTCTGCCGCTGCGTTCATCATCTTCGATTGACTCACGACCACTTCTGAACCGCTCGTGCCACTGGTAAAAGACCGTTTTTTTTAGAGAATCGTTGCCGAAACACTTTTCCAACATTTCCAACGTCCGTGCGCCACTAAATCCGTTTTTTACGCAAAATTTAATACAAGTTCGTTGTTGCAAATTTAAATCCATTTCTGCAATTGTAAAAAATCGCCAACACACACAGAGATAGATGTACTCTTGGCTACGTAACTTTTGCAAATGTCAAGTTATGACACTAAGATTTAAAGGGAATATCAACAACAGATGTACCAATTTAACAAAAAAAAACAGAACTCAAATCGGAACGATGGGAGTGCCACACGGTGGTTATTCCGGGAACTTTTTGTTCAAGGTAGTATTTTAGGTCTATGTGAGGTGCGATGGATGGATAGCGGGGATTACTGGAGTGATAGTTAAAGAGTAAAATACAGCGGAGGGGAGGAGAACCAACGAGGGGTTGCCATAATAATTAGTGTAAAAGTATGATACAAGCGTAGTCAACATCGAGTCATGCTCGCCACGCAACGGATAGAATATTACTAGTAGAGGTAAAAGCAGAACTGACGAACTTAGTCATTGTTCAGGCGTGTATATGTCACCAAGCAATCATAAGGAGGAAGAAGCCGATAGGGTGTACGATAATTTAGAGGACATAATTGCGTGTATTCCTGCAGGGAAACATTTGATAGTGAGTGATGGGGGATCGGTATGCAAAGGTAGGCGAAGGAGATGGTGATGAGGTGGGCGACTACGGTTTAAGTACGAGGAATGACTGCGGGAAAAACCAATTGATTTCTGTTGTAGACACGGATTAATCACCAACACATAGTTACCACAAAAGGCGTAGGTATGGATGGAAAATACCAGGTAACTCAGAAAGGTATCAGATAGATTAATATTGTCCGGTCGCGGTAGAGATAAAAATATTCGGGTCATATTAGTCTGGTGTGTATTCACCCCGTGCCACACCCTAAAAGTGGCTTTCAGGGTACAAAAAATATTATAGCTAGGCACAGATTTAGAATCTGCGTTATTAATTCCTAACAGTTTCCAGGGAGCGGATGCGGACCCTGATTACAATTTCGTAGTCATGAGGTGTAACGTTCGTTTCAAAAAGATAAGGCAGGGTAGGCGGTTGAGGAAATGGAGTATAGAAGCATTAAATGGATTAACAGGGAAGGAGTATCAGCAGACTGTAGAGAAAATCATAGATGGCAGTAAAGAGATGAGTACTATCGAAGAAAAATGGGAATGTATCAAGAAAGGGATATCGAAAGCCACAAAAGACATTACAAGAACCGTTAAAAGGAAAAAGTTAAGGAAACAATGGATCACGGATGAGATGATTACAAAGATGGATGAGAGAAGAAAATGGAAGAATGTAAACAGAGAGTTAGGTCAAAAGAAGTACAAAGAGTTAAATAGTACATTTATACGGGTAATAGAGCAAAAGAAACCGTGGAAGACGCCATGCGAGAATATGAAAAGTTTACAGAGGAAAAGTGAAATTGGTGCGCTATACAAGAAGGTTAAAGCAGTATCGAGAAGTGAGAAGGGAACATCCGTGTTAACAATTTTAAATAAGTCGGGGAAAATATAAGTTGAACCAGGAAAAATCAAAAAGAGATGGATGGAATTCATAGAATAACGGTATGGTAAATAAATTAGGCCAGCAAGATTAGTTATAGAAAGAGAATATGACCTGGTTAGGAATGCTTAAGTCCAGGCTAACTCGACGTTGAGATAGAAAAGGCATTAAGGGAGATGGAAATAAAAGAGACCGTGAAGGTAGGAAATATTCCTAGAGAATTACTTAAATGTTCAGCAAAATATTGGAGGAAGAGTTTTTATGAACTAATTCATAGCCTTTATAAGAGAGGAATTTGCCGGAAGACTTTGTCAGAACAATGTTTGCTCCTATTCTAAAAAAGGTAAAGTTTGCCTTATGTGTGGACTACAGAACAATAAATTTAATATCGGTTGCAGCTAAAATGTTTTCCAGGGTCATCAAAAAAAGGATGGAGAGCATGGCGAATGATTACTTAGGGGATGATCAGTTTGGGTTCAGGAAGGGGAGCCGCACGCATGATACCATAGCAGTAATGAGATCACTAATTGAGAGGAACATAAAATACAAACAGGATGTATGTGCCTGTTTCGCAGAATTCAAAAAGGCGTCTGTATGATTGAATTGAGAACAACTAATGAATACTAGTGTTTTGCAGAAAATAGGAGTTCAGGTAGATTGGAGGGATAGGAGACTAATCCACAAATTGTTCATATCTCAGACTGCTCAGATGCGACTGGGGGCCGGAGAGTCCGGATGGGGAGTGATAGGAAGAGGATTAAAGCAGAGTTGTCCATTATCACCGTTAGTGTTCAACGCATATGTGGAGGAAATGATCAACGAGAGGTGGGAAGAACTGGAGATAGGTTAGGACAGTAGGCAGGGAATCTGTAAAATCAGTTAAGTTTGCTGATAACCGAGCTCTAGTTTGTCAGTTAGGCAAGAGATTGCAGGCACTATAGATGTGGGATGAGAACCAATGTAAATAAAACAAATGTGATTAATTTTTCAAGAAAGAAAAAAGTTCAATTATATGTTAAAATAGAAGGGCAAAAAATAGAGCAGTTGGAACAGTTTAAGTATGTTGGAAGTATATTGGTCCCAAATAGTCAAAGTAGTAGAAAAGCATAATCCGTTAGGCCAAGAAACTTACACAAGAAGCCGAGAATTAATGAGAGGAACGTTGGGTAAGGATATTAAGAAAAGGCTTGTTAAAACATTCATATGGAGCGTAGCTACAGCTACCTGTATGTTTGATGTTGGAAACTTGGTAATTGAAACAGAATGATAGGTATAGATTCGAGGCTTTTGAAATGTGGGTGTGAAGAAGGACGAAGAAGATTTATTGGACAGAAAGGAAAGCAACTAAACAACTCGCGCTTAGTACGGTGGGGGAGGAGAGGAAATTGTTGGGCGAAATCCTAATGCGACGACGGAAAAATTGATGCTAGGCATATTGATTGGCAATGGAATGTAGGAGACTGACAGGGGGGATCATGTTAGGGAAACCAGGAAGGAGCAGGAATAGGATAGGGGTGTTGAACGGAATGAAGCGAGGAAAAAGGTGTACAGAGATTAAGAGAGATTTGTTGTAGGGTAGAATTTTGGGTTATGTTTTGTTAGGAGAGCCGAGAGAAATATTTTGTAGTTGGTCCCATTCAAAACCTATCTTAACAGGGAGATTACCCAATAATTATAATAATTTTCTAACATAAAAGGAGAGTTTTGAGATAAAATAGCAGTGCAAAAGGACGAGTTTATTCTCTCCATTTTTTCCTCGCAACTGAGTTCCTTTGCCCTTTGTTTTTCATCAAATTAATATTATAATTGCAGTACCACAATTATATACATATGAATTTTTTTCTGATGCACATACCATATACCTGAACTTACAAAGGCAATCATAAAATAATCGATTATATCAGAAGAAGCTACGAGCTAATTTTATTTTGTACGTTTGTTTCCATGCCTTCAACAGGCATTAGTTCACTAAAGACGTGATGAAGATACGTTTCGTTTAATCAAAATTCTGAATTTTTTTTTATTTTCGTGTCAAATTTGATGTTGAAGTTTGTATTCCTGTGTCGTGAGCTCCGTATAATATTTGGCCGTGATTCATGTTTATTTTGCTTGCTGTCGTGACGCCTATATGCTATGTGTACGCAAGGCTAATACCAATATCTGTCTGAACGATTTTTAATATTTCTGAGTAGATCATGTGTTGGGTGATATCGTAAAATAACTGAAAGATGATTATACAATAACAACTCCTAATTTCAACTGGTGCAGGAAACATTTGGCTGAGAAAGATGGTTCATGGGCAAGGGTGTTTTGTTCCTTTTTTTAAGGAAACAGTTCCCTTTGAAACGATGCCTTATTTACGAGCATCTGATTTACTTAGGGATTCGAAAATAGGTTTATGGCTTTCTATGTCACTTGGTATGGCGTCTGAGGCAGCAGTCTCAGCAAACATTCCTCCACCCGCTCGGAGGCGAGCGTAAAACCCAACTCTCCTCACACAACCACCCACACATTCACTCACACATATCATGGGTGTGCCGCAGAACGAAAGATTACGAGAGCATTTCTTAGGCGTGGGAGTGAAAAAGGAGGCGGAAGAAAAAGAAACCGCGGAAAAGGGTGTGGAGCGTAGATATGAGCCGATGAGAATAAACGAGAAGATATGTATTTTTCACCAGTCAGAAGTCTAAAAGAATGACCTGGAAGGCTTTTACCGCAGTCAAGAGCATAAAGGAAAACGTAACGTAATATTTATTTTGAACAAATTCCAAGAAACTGCGGGAGATGCCGCAACAGTAACTTTTACTGGAGTTATCCACTAATATACATATCAATGCAAAATTTTCAGTGTAAAAATCATTAGCCTTGACCGTGATAAAAAAATTCAGATTTGAAGAGGACGCCTTGGTAGCTCAACTGGCTAAAGCACTCGGCTGCACATCAAGGGATCCGGGTTCGAATCCCACTCAAGTTGAATATGTTTTTATACTCTGAAATTGCTCTTGCTCTGTTTTAATCGTCAAAATGACGATTTTCAGGGCATCAGACTGAAATATTTTATTTATATAGAGTACAATTTTCAATTAGTGTATTATTAGCAATTGTCTACCAAGTTAGGGTAGGTTTTTAATGAATACAGGCATGAAACACTACTGTACTTCTAAGCTGTGACTAACATGGCAAAAAATATCCTAAAACCCATTCGAGATTTAATTATAACATATGTTTATCTCTTAATTCCATCCACTGTAATGGATGTCTACTCTTTTCTTCCCTTTACTTTCCTTTCCCAGCATTCTCCCCTCCATTGCCATCTTCAGCATCCCGTTGCCTCTCATTCGCTCCTGTATCCACGTGCCCTACCTTCTCCAAAAATTTCTCCTAAAAGCCGTTTTCTTTACCAACATTTCTACGATTTCATCGTTTGTTTTTTAGCCATTTTATTCTCACCACCCTTCTCCACACCCAAATCTCAAATCCTCCAATCTGAATGTCTTTATGGCCAAGTTTCCAAACAATAAAAAACTGCACTCTGCATGAAAGCTTCTTTATTCAGGCCAAATGTCCTTACTACTGTATTCGGTGGTGTCTGGCTCAAACTTGTGGAAGTTCATGTTCAATAAATGTTCATTAAATGTATTTTTCCAATGTTCTTTATTTTGGTACTACTAGTTTCAACGCTTTGGTGTCATCATCGATACAAATTAATCAAGTTGCGGTCCTTTTATATGCATTCTTTTGGGGGAAGGGGTGGGTGAGAGAGTGGGAAGGAGGTGGGAGGGAAAGAGGAGGGGTGGTGATCGGCGTTGATGAGAAGGAGGAGAGGAGTGTTAAGCGTCAGGAAAGACGATTAGTGGGGGGGGGGGGTAATTAGGTATTTCCATGAAGGAAAGAGATGCTTCCAGGATTGGGCATAGGTGTTCAAATTATGATCGTTGATAAAAATGGCCATTTTCCACATCCTTTCTGATTTCCAGATCTTCCCACTTGTCCATCCTTTTTTGTCAATTTGGTGTATCGGTTCCGGGTTGAAATCGCTCCCATGGTTGTCTTCCCATAAATTCTTGGCGGAGTGAGATTGCGCGAGGTCACATTTTCTAAAACAGCGCTTATGTTTCTCGGCTCGTGTTTTTAATTCTCTCCCCGTTTGGCCAATGTAGATGGTACCACAGTCCCAGCAAGTTAACTAATAAATGACATTTTTATTTTGTTTTTTTTTCCCTTTTTCTTTCGTGGTATTCATGCATGATTTTAAGTTGTTCACATTGTAAAAAGCTATCCAAAATTGTTCTCTGGGGAAGAGGTTGCTATCTTTTGTGAAATCAATCCGTAATAAGGGAGTCTACACCATTTGTAGTCTATTACATCCGTATTAACTGGTTTAAAAAAGATTGTTTGTTCTAAGGAAACGTTATGTGTAGTATTTTGTCTATCACACCTTCTTTGTACTCATTCTTTACTGCATTATCTTTTATCGTCTTTAGTTCTCGAACAAAATTGCAACTAGGCAGAAGTATGTCCTGCAGTCTATTTAGTAGGAAATGAAAAGTGGATAACTTCTGATATGTGATGGCGGGAGTTGAAGGGGATGATGTGGTCTGTGGCGGTACTTCTACAAAAAATTGCAAATTCAAAACTTCGTCCCTTTTTTGACACTGTTATATCTAATATAACTATCTGTTAAATTTCCACCACCGACTACATCATCCCCTCCAACTCCCGATTAATGGGTTAAATCTTTTGTGCCAAATGGCTATTACATGAGATATTGTTGCTACATTTTTAAAGAATAAAACGTTAAATAATTACAATCCATATTAATTGGTCATTGTTGGTTTCAGTAAATGAAACATGTCTTTTAGTAATGCGACCTAAATTAATAGTTAAAGATATTTTAATAACAGAGAATTATTACATTAACATAAGTCATATAAACATATTAAACGTTTTTCCTCGCTCTCCGGACCATGGTTTTCGTGATGTTTTTGCTTTTCACAAGAACATTCTATTCGATTGTACTTATTACATTTTATGTCCAAAGTAACATAATATACCAATCAAAAATCACCTTAGAACCATTAAATTAGGTACAAACATATTTCAAAGGTCAAAACGATGCATTCAAGAGTGCAAAAATGTTTTCCTATGACTTACATGTTTAAAGTAACCTACTTAAGGAGAAGAGTTTGTGTAGCGAATAAGTGGTAGTTGGCGTAAGAACCTCTTTATGACCAGACGGCAGCCATTAGGCTCTTTTTTGAGGGCCAAGGAAGCTTAAGCAAGTATATTCACCTTCATTGATAATGATAAATGACTTCATAAATTATGTTATGGAAATATACTTGGAGTAATTATCACAACATTCTATATTCCTCTTATTCATCGACATAATTTTGATAAGAGAAAATGCGAGATATAAACTATTCCTACTCAGAACCCAATATTTATTCCAATCCGTTCATACTACACAATGGTTAAAACAAATGAAATATAGCAATATTAGTTGACAAAATGATAACTTTCCTCTTTATAAAGCACTTATTTAACTTAAATTGATATCACCAATTAGGTACAATAAATAAACTATTGTAATTTCCTTATTCGTACCATATTAAATGAATCATTTATTTGGAAAGCATCGTTAAAAAATAATGATAATAACCATTTTCCCAACGATATGAACGAATTCATCTATACCAAGCCTGATTACCTTGAAGTTTGAAAAATGAACAGGATAACCTTCAAGAAGGATTTGTGACCAATTAAAGGGTTTTTTTTTTAAACTTTCACTAGTGAAATATATGAATTGGTTTATAAAATCGAGCATTATAAATTCAAAAACTGAAATAGTTTCTAATAAATCATGTGCAATAAATTAGTCTGACATGTCACCGATCTAATGCTGAATTATTTGAGTTGTCATTAGTCATTCTCAATTTATTCTAGTAAGTTAAAAAGAAAAGATATGTAAAGTTAAAAAAAAGACTGCGTCTCTAATTTATTGATTCATTTCCCCTTGCGGATAGAAATAAATCTCTTTATCCGTGAATATTAAGAAATTTAACTCGACCTAATCCTTTTCGTTTATCTTGTATGATATATTTTTCATCATTAACTGTAATATAATTGCAACGGTAGTAGGACTAGCGAAATTTCATAGGCTTCTCACGATCTCCTGCCATCTCATTCCAACCGGGGCAGTGTATCTGCTTCCCTTATCCCGTGGAGTGGGGTGTTTTCCTTAAGAAAAGATTTTTTTCACAAAACGCCACAAACTCCACGTACACAAAACATACTTGAGCAACCATAATATTTGTAATCCAGCCCTCGTCTCGGAAGGGCATGACGTCGATAGTGATCGCACGACCGGCTCCCGGCGTAAAAAGTTGGGGAGAGGGTTAAACGGAGGAGGGGATGAAAATCCATCAGTTCGGCAGCTCCCGGGACGCACCTAAAGAAGCGAGAGATGGAAGAGGTGGGGGAGAGAAAATAGTGCGACACATTGCCTCATTACGATCCGTGCTTCCTTCTTCCAAGGCAAGAGCGTTTACTCGAAGGTAGTCTACCTCTCCTCTTCGCGTGTCTTTCTTCCCCTGGATGCTTTCAACGAGCTCGTGCATTCCCAAACTTTATGGACCAGCGTCTCCTTTAAGCAAAAAATGTTGTCTTGTGCCTCCTAAAGTGATGCTTTAGGAGGGAAAAGGGAATGAAATGTCGTAAAATATTATACGTTATTAAGGAATTGTAATTTCTAAACGTATTCAGTGGAGATATAAATATATTCGTTGTAGATGTGTATTTATTATAGATATTGCATTTAATTTAAACTGAAATGAAGGGATTGATACTATTTCATTAATCAAAACTGAAATCTGAATCTTTCAATTTTTTACCATAAAAACTACTATTCAAGAGTGGAATTTAGTATTTCCAGTCAAATCCTAAAACAATACAGACATTATTATTAAAAAGTCATTATCATGCTGTCGTGGAGTCATAATTCCTCTGCGTTTTGACGCCTTCCCTACATAATATTGTTCGTTTCAATTTTGTAACGAAATAGCTTTGAAATTAAAGTTGTATGATAGGCTTTTACTTTACTAACAGTTATATATGGATGGCTTTTATTTAAATTTCTCTCCTGCGGTTGTTGTCCTGAAGTTTCTTCTCTCAAGTTTGTACGCCTAAATGCTTACATGCAATGCTGGTTCTGTCTTTTTATGAGCGAGTTGTTTATATTAGTCTTTGAATTTTATGAAGCTATTTCTTCAAACAGGATTAAATTAGTCCATAATTTTAAAAATATCTCGCTGATATACGGTTTGAGAAGTAAGGGGAACACAATTTAGTATCGTATAAAATTGAGCCATGATTTAATGTACTTATGTGCCGATGAAATAAAACTGATTCTCATAACATTTATTTTTATTCTGTTTGCTGTATCGTTACTGAATTGCACTTAAATCATTCAAAGAAAAGACTCCTAAAATGTTACACTCATTAACCTAAGCGTTGGACTCTAACGTTAAATCATAAAAAATTGTAATGTTCGATATTTTTCTATTGAGAAGAAGGGATAATTACGAGTGATAGTATTTTCAACCTGAAATTCTTTGCAAACCAATGTTAACCTTGAATGTATTAGTATTTATGAGTTACCTTCTGAGAGTTTACGTGAAAATTACATTAATGGCATGCAAGTTGATGAACATATGTCAACGTTGAAAGGAAGTGTATCAATAATTCACAGTCTCGGCTTTCTTTTACCTATATTTTACATTATTTGATAAATACGAATCGATGAAGTTGTCTGAATATTCCGTGGGTTAACCACTGTTCGTCTACAGTCAAATTTTAAGATAATGTATCAATCAATTCAAAGGAGTCTTTAAGTTTTCCAAAGGACAACTATCACAGAGAACTTAGTTTAATACGCCAGATGAATATTCATTCGTAACTCTAATAATAATGCGATCTAAATGGTGGCATATCTTAAAAAAAGATTTCTCATTGCCTTAAATAAATGTAGCCAGTTTGTACCGAGTTTCTGCGATGGTAATGTAACAGGAATTGAGGTTATTCAATCTTTAGGAAATCATAATATTTTCATCTATAAACAGGATCGTTACTTTCCATATATTGACGTCAAATAACCACACAAAATGTCTCTACTATTCCATTGTTAATTGAAAAATGATTATCTAACAAATATATTGGTAACTATGAGTAGGTGCATTTTTTCCATGAAAATATGCAAGTATTTTTCAAAAAAATGACATCCGTATCAAAAATTGGCTTCAATTTTGCCAGGTATAGGTAGACTTTACTGAGGATACTTACCTAGTTAATAGCATATTAAATACCTTTTAAAAACTGCTAATCCAGTAATACTTTAAATGTAAGTAGTCCTTGGTATTCGAAAGGCTAGCTTAAATTCATTCCATAAGTGACCATGCGACCATCATTCAAAATAAAAATCCCCAGCGCTAATTTTCCTCCTAATTTCGTCCTTACCACGCACTCTTTCTAGTATAGCGAAAAAACTGCACTCACCTATCTGGTCGATCTCGGGCGAGATTTTCAACGTGATGGTAATCATGAGAATGGCCAGCGCGACAAGCAGAACAGCGAAGGTTCCGAAAGCCGCCACCACGTATCTCCTCTTCTTGGCCGAGGGATCTGGAGGTTCCTCCTCGTCCAAGTATCCACCCTCCGCCCCCACGAAACCACGCCCGCCCGCCCCTCGTAGGCCGACCACGGAAGCCGAGGAAAGCCGTCGATTGCTGCTGGCCACGGAAGCGCTTGAAAGCCTCCTCCCGGCCCTCGCCGCCCTCTTCGGGTGGAGATAATCCTCGCACGCCGGCGGGCGCACCTCCCACTCCATTCCGGAGGAGGACACCAGCGTACTCCTAGACTTCCGTCGCGGGCACCGTCCCGGCCCGGGTCCCAGACTGTCGCCGCGACACAGTATGCTCCCGCTGCTGCTCCGCCGACGGACTGGGGGCTGCGAGGCCCTCCTCCGGGGCGGCGGGAGGCCCAACTCCGTGGGGTAGTCACCGATCGGAAGATCGGTGAGGGAGGCCTTCCTCCGCCCTTGGTGAGCTATCACGTTACTGGAGCGCCGGCGGGAGGATGACGTCCTCCTCGGCGGGGAGAGGTCCTCGAGGTTACCCGGGAGGGGTTCGAAACCTTCCCGAGACCAACGACTACCGGAACCGTCGAAGTCAGTAACGGATATGTGCGGGACGAAGTGTGCGTTGGGCGGGGTACAGCGACCCCCGTCGTCCGGCTCCGTCCACTGTCTCATTAGTTCCCTGGGCCGGTGGTGGGAGGAGTCGCAGGGGGACTCGTCACCGACAGCGGAGCGAGCGGCGGCTGCCAGCATGGCTTCCGGGAAAGGGGCGAAAATATCGTCCGTGGCCGCGATCGGCGAGGGTGTTCCTTCCGCGGCAGTCCCGCGGGGATCTTTGTTTCGTCACTGACTTTGGTGAGCGGTCTCCTTTCTCTCTCTGTCTACTTCTCCTCTTTTCGCTCAGCTCCTCCGCCTCCTGCTCTCATCCCCCAAAGTGAATACACCGCCCCTTCTCCACTCTCTGAACGGTTTCTTTCCTTCTCGTCTCCCTCCCTCCAACATCCACTCTGATTGCAGGCCTTATCCTTGCCGTTAGTTCTCTCCTCCTCACCCTCCCTCATCCTCCCCACCATTACGTACGGAAAAAAACTACCGCCCACGTGTCCCGCCAAACTTCCGGTTTTTACTTTCTATAGCCGCAGCATCTTCTTCTCACCGGCCCAAACCTCTCAGCCTGCCACTATCCTCGTCGGTGTAAGACTCCTTGCCTTCGCCCTGCCTCCTCCTGTCCGCCTTCGCCACCGTTTTACTCTTCGTAGCACGCCCACGTCGATTATTTTAAAACCGCTTCTCTCTCTTTTTTCATCCATACGACGCGTATTCCCTCATATATCTTCCAAACACCATCTCCCGATCTTCAGCCGCATTAATAGTGAATAAATCCTTTCTTATCACCCCTTGATTTAACATTTTTGATTATACTGTTTCTCTAAAAGTTCTTTCATGGGTTTGACCTTAAAATCAATATGAGTTACTGAAGTTTGAAAGGACTATCTTTGAAGATAGAACACAAAAATTGGACACACATATTTCTTGACGTTCCTACGGCCGGAGTTATCTTCCTTAAAAGAATAAATAGCGGGTGTACTAGGTCTTTTGATTTATCTTTTGAAAAAGATAAATCGGGTCTTTGAAATGTCAAGATTTACGTATGTGTCCTATTTTTAGTACTAATTTTATTTATAGACTATGTCACCGCTTGACAGAGTTACTTCTTCAACTAATTTTTATAAAAATACGTGTATAACTTGAATATTAATATACATATTGTTTTTCCGCGTTCTCCTTCTTACTATGGGAGACGTATACTGTTTATGATATTTTCACTTAGACCATCTCATCTACTCTTCCCTCGAATACCCTCTTCAAGTAAACATAAAGTATTACAATACTTCTAATGAAACTGTGCTTTTTTTGCTTCTTTGGATTGAATCATTTCATTGCCTACCCTTTGCAGCTCATCGTAGGGAATTATCTGTGCCCATTTTATTTTCGTCTTAGTTGTAAAAAAGCACATTTCCGGTGCTTCTGATTTTTCCTGATGCTTTCGTTGCTCAGTTGCACAGTCACATTTCTTTCGAAAAGTATGCTCCAGTTACATGCTATAATGAATATTCCCCTGGTTGCAATTTTGTTTCCGATTCTATGTAGAATTACCTTATGAGAGAATGCTAATAGATTAATCTTCTCTGCTAGTGTTATTCTGCTGAAAAGCACATTTCTGTTGCTTCTGATTTTTTCTGCTGCCTTTCCTCCTCAGTCGGCATTTATTCCGAAAAATATGTTCTAGCTACGTGTTATATTGAATATTCCCCTAATTACAGTTTTGTTTCCGACTCTATGCACAATTATATTATGAGAGAATGCTAATAGATCATTCTGCTGATATACCTTTCTTGATACTTTCATAATATCATATTTCAATATCGCAGTAATGAAATTCTTCCGCATATTCCAGTTTTCTCTGCTGCACCTTCACGTCCCTCTTGTCGTTTCATCTTTAACGAATTTTGTGATGATTTTGTACACATATCTCATTGATTTTTGTGTAGTCTTTAACTTATCAGTCATTTTTTTTATTACCCTTGTACGATATATCTCATCTGCCAGGACTATTCGGCCATTAGCAAAGTACAGCTAATGGTCTCTGCAAAATTTCATAATTTATTTTTTTCTTAAGAGTGACTTTAAAAAAATATATTTGTAGATAGAATGTATATTTTGGGTGATTAAGTGCATCCCGGTAAAATGCATTCAATCAGTAATTTTATTTTTTGTCTTCGGTACGGTCCTCGAAATTGATTATTATCCACCAATCTTCATGCAGTTTCAAAATTTTAGTTTCCTTCTTAAAAAAATTCAAGGTAATAATGTCTTGTTTATCCTGTATTTGTTTACTCTAAAGCAAAATCGGTTTTCAATGATGATTCTGTCTCCCATCCTTTGCTATAATTTTAAATACGTGTACATTACGGTTCTTTTTATTTAAAAAATACATTTTTTGCGCTCTTTGATGCATAAAAAATGAACTCATTTTGGAGTTTCATTAAAATTTTTTTTTGGTTAGAAATGCAACTGATTAATTGGCTGAATATCTCAGTCCCCTGTGGAGAATTGCTCTCAGTACTAAAGGATTTTATTTATTCCTACCCTTCGTCTCCCTAAATCCTTTTTATTGGCATGGAGTTCCTCTCTCTACACACGGTGTCTCATCAGAACCATTACTATCATCTTTCGTTCTTGCACTGGTTCTGGTTTTATTTCCACTCTTAAGCGTTCATTTGCCTTACATCATATTTAAATTTTGCTCTTTATGTTTAACAAATTTTTCAATTTTCTCTAATCTGCCTTATATTTTTAAAAAACATGCCAAATTTTCTTTCCAAAACTATATCTAACACTTCTTTAAACAAGTTTTGCGTCCAAAATTATCAGGGTTTTCCGTCTTTGTGACTAGTTAAATGTCTGATTGTTTTGTAAATATGCTGAGCTTCTCTGGTTCCAGCGTAATCGCTTTTTCCTCATTCGTTCACCAAAGTTATGGCATTCCCCTTCTTTCATTTACTCATGAACATTTGCAATTTGTGACTAGATCACTCAATTATTTTAATTTTTAAAATAACTGTGGTTGTGTCAGTGTAACTTGAGATTGATTTAATTGTTGGAATTGCTAAATGAAACTTGTTTGGATGCTCTGATTGGTAATTGGTGTAGTTTGTCCGTCTTCTTTGATTTTGAGCAATTTCTAATAATATGATGATCTAATTTTGAGCGTATTCCAATTCTGCACTACATTTAAAAATATTTTTGGCATTAATTCCTATCTGAAATCTAGATCGCACTGCTTCTTTACCCCCCAGAATCCTCCGGTCTCCGTCTTCACACCATTGCTCCGATTCCAGCCCATTAGGTGCGTCATCCTCCTCACGTTCCATTCCTCCAACGCTTTCCCCCGCATCTCCGACTCCCGTCAATTCTCATCCGCTTGCTCTGTTCCTTTTTCTCCCGACCCTCTTCCCTTCGTCCCTCACCTCTCTTACCCTTCCCCCACCTCTCGCTCTCTCTCCCCCACACTCGTCTCCGAAGCGTCTCCCCTCAGACCCACACCCAATCCGCAAGCGTGGCTTCCCCCCCCCCTTCCCCCGTCCGGGCCACCTAACCGTCCCCCACTCCTCAATCCCTCACTTTTGCCCATCCGCACGGCCATTCTACCCTCTACCACCGCAGCCTCCCGCGAAAGAAAATCAGCCGCTCCCGTCCCTACCCACAACGCAGAAGGGAGCGGAGTGGTGAGGTGAGGCGGTACAGTGAAGGACGAGAGCAAGGAGTGGGGAGGGTTTCGGGACGGCTAGTGTGTGAGGTTGTGTTTGGGGTGGAGGGAGCGGAGGGAGGTTTAAAGGATTTGCCGAGCAGACAAACGCTGAGGGGCGTGAACCTCCTCCTCCCTTTTTTTAAACTCCCCCACGTGAGAGATCCCAACAAACAGTGCTTTTTCCTCCGCCTCCTTACGTATTTCCCCCGACTCCTGCCCACCCCCACGCCCTTCACCCCCTTCAGAACTACCTCCATCTCCTCCTTTTTTCTCCCGATGAAAGTTCACAAGCTGTCAGCTGAGATCCTGAAAGCCTTCCCCGCCCGGCAGAATGCTTACCCCAATGCCTACCACTCCTCCTATTCATCAGTCACCTCCCTCTCCATACGTATACCATCTTTCTCCTAGTCTCGCACCTCTCCTTGCATTCCCCTCCTGTACACTCTCTCCGTCCGCTCTATCCACTCTCGTGGATATTATCAAATTCACCCTTTCATCAAAAGTCTGTAACCCCTTGTCGATTATCCACGACGTGCAACACTCGATTTTGTGTCACTCAATACTGCTTTATAGTAATTTATGCGGACCGATAAAAACCATCCATGGTAAATTTTTAGTTCACAAAGTGAGTTCGCTGAGCAAATCTCCATTCTGCTTACATATGAAACTTCACGAAACATCACTTCTGCTATCAGCTACTTAAAAATAAGAAGCTTACATGTTTTAAATTAACATTGCATTGACTGCAAGGATGAAAAAGAGAAAGGAAGTGGCGCTCATTAGGCTTATAGAGAAGAAGTGGGCGAGTGTGGGATAATAGCAGGCATAGGGATTTAGCTAATTTGGAAGTCATAAAAACTGTTATTTTCCACAGTAATTTGGTGCGTATTATGGATTTCAGTGCCAATTTATTAATTAAGTTGTGTATTTTCTACGTAATAATGGTGTATTAGGGTTGAAATACGCTTTGTATTCAATAAATTGCTGTGAAAAATAATGATTTTTCTATGTAGGATCATTAATAATCTCTGCAAATTAGAATCTGCTCGCCAAATCTGCTGAAATTCGTACTTTTGCACGTGATGGTTGATAAGGATACACAAACTATTAAAATTTAATATTATATTTACCAATATCAAAACGTATTATATTAAAGATATCTCGTCACTATCACATTCATGTGTAATAAAAGGGGTTTTCAGCCTCATACACTTCATTTGGAATCCATTGAGAATATTTCAATGCCTTTTTTCATACATTTAAAATCGTGAGGTAAAATTGTTCTTTTCGATTTTCTCGTGAACCCTCATACATTCATACGACAAAATGGAATAGCACGCACCTTCGCTGATGTACTCTTAGAATAGAGCCTCATTGGCACCAGTACGTGTGACTTAAACTATACTTTGCACCATTGTAAAAACAATGTGGAAATAGTTCATATATTGATAATTTAAATATTTTCTCACCTACGTAGAATCATCAGAAAGAGTAGCTAGCACAAAGCACGAATCTAGAAAACATTGCTGATAAATGCTAATTGGATTCCTACGAGAAAGCGATGACCGAATTCTTATATCTTGGATGAAATTTTATTTTTCTCCGGTAACTCTCCTTGCAATTTCACGTATAAAATCATACGCGGATCATCTTTTCCCGGAAGAGTGCGCATGAACGAATAAACGTTGTAATAGAAGCGCTTTTGCGTGAACACTCGAGGTCAAGGTGTTTTGGCGTCGAATCAACGTTCATCGAAAATTCCACCCCGGCGTAATTCCCGGCGTCGATTTTATTCCGGAAAACCCCAGAGAATATGTACCTACATGTCGTCACGGTCACGAGCAAGCTTTGATTTGCCAAATATCTTTGAAGAAACCCAATTTCGCTGCACAAAATTGTGGATTCCTTATTCACCAGGGATCCCAAAGGAGAGCGAATGAAAAAATGAGAAAAAAAATCGAAGCGCATCTTTCTCTCGTCTTTCGACAGACGACAGGTGCTAAGATTTACATTTCCTGCCAAACATGTCACAGAATACGACAGGCCCACCACTACACGACTACTGACACTTTCCAGTGGCTTTTTAAGTACTCTTTTCCACAGACACTCTCCCTCTCTCCTTCGAAGTGCACCAGGCGGACGGGGGAGTGATGAGCGGGCGGGGGAGGGCGAGGAAAATAAACTGGGCCCGAGGGTGTGACTGCCTCCTGAGGCATGTCACGCTCTCAGAGCACTCGGATCGTTACGGCAGACTGAGATCCGCTCGTGCATCGTGTGCCCCTTGCTAGATTCCTTGCTCCTGGTTTACATCTAGTGCAAACAGCCTTCTTGTTAGCGCCGAATGTTTATCACCCTTTCGCGTCATCCGTCACAAAAGCGCATTTCCATCGGATTCGCGAGTTTTAGCGCATCGACAACACTCATATTTTTATCTGCTGCCTGTCTAGTCTCCGCCGCAGAGGTATTTCTCCATTTCTATCGTTTCCTGGCGTTTTCACGTGCTCTTAATACCTTTGCACGATTAGATCCAAGTTGACGCGAAGAAATAGAATTAGTTTTCGAATGATACTATAAAATTCGTCAATAAAATCTTTTTCAATATGCCAGTATGAAATGCTCTTTTAAAAATATTATAAAATTTAAAAAATAATCGAATAAAGTATTATTTAAAAATGTACTAAATTCAATAGAACCCATAAACAAAGACATTTGTAACGTGTTCCGTGTAAATCAATATTTTAGGCTTTTTCACTTTGAAAACGAACGTGTAGCTTATGCATCGCAAATTTACATCCCTTTCAGTGTTATAGCTGAGGTGCCATGATTAACAGTCATAGTTTACTCTTGTAGTCATCCACTAATTAAAACTGAAGTAATTGAAACGAATATCGAAAGTGAACACACGATACCATTAAGTCCATGAAAATACACATTATTATTCAAAGAACTACATTGAATCCTAACCAATAGGAAATTTAAAATTAACTTAAAAATTAAAATTATTCTTCTACAAACTTTGGATGAATAATTTCAATAATATCCAACTGACATTATGTCCTCAAGTTGTAGAATATTCGGTATGCTAACTGTATGGTTCCATAAAAAAATCATTATTTCCATCTTTCACTTCTTGAACTAGTTGGCGTGCCTTACCAGTGCAACATATTGATAAGGATCAATTGAAACAACACAATTATAATGAATTAGGAGGAGTTCCTGTTTACGATTCAAGATACGATCAATAATAGACCACTGAAGCAATTTCCTTTCCCTGAAAACCATCAACGAGCCTAATCGACGATGCCAGGCACTCTTCCCGCTGGCATTGGAATTTTTTCGGCCTCGGTACACTGACGGCACAGTCTAAAAAAAAAACGGAGAGCACCTCCACAAAGGAAAGAAAGCCCCAAAGGATCCTTCCCCCCGTACAAGTTTATTTGCTTTCCAGAGAGCTTTATTCAGATCCCTCGCGTCCAGACCCAATTCCGTCCCTTTGTTGTTCAATTGTCGGCGTCCGTCAATGGGCCTACCAGTTTCATACCCCCGCGAGGGATATCGTCGCGGGCCCAATGCCCACTCGTCCATCCTCTCACCCCCTTTCCCCTCTCACCCCCTTCCTCCTTCTTGGGCCGGTCTACCACAGAATCGTAGCCGCCGTGCTCAGTCTGAAACTAGACAGACAGCTTACCCCATTCCACGTGGCAGTTTGCCGATGCCAATCAGCATTGCGTCGGACTGTGGCAATGAACATGGTACCACTGCGTTTCGGAGCTTTAAATAAGTACCTTCGGGCTTTTTTCCATTTAGGGATTTTTAGTTTTTATTATTATCGTATTTTTTAAAAGTGTTTTTTTTTCAAACTTAGTCTACATATTTCTCTTTGGATATCGAAAAAGCCATACTGGGACCAGTTTAAAAATTAAATATATTTTTAAAGGTTTTCGATGGGCAGGTTGACGACAGGCCGTGTACACATATTAAAAAATGTGTGTGAAAATATGACATTCTCTACTATCTAGGGATTGGAAACAAATATTTTGGAGCCAACCAGCGAATGTCCGTTTTGAAGTCAAATATGGTTAGCCCAATTTTTCAGTCCTTTTATGAACTTATTGGTCTGACAGTCTAATGTACCTACCGCCCAAACATTATCTCCATGATCAAATATATTTAGGATAGTAACATCGGTTTGCAAAACATCATTCAATTTAAATACGTGATATTCTGAGTCGACGCATATGAGAAGCGTATTTGGTGCCGGATGATTTGAAACATTTCCCACATGTCTTCTACTCCATCGTCACTGTTTAATGTTCTTTTTTTGTGAAATTTAAGAAATTATATTTAGTTACCATAGTAACTGAAAATCAAGGCATATCCATGCTTAGATTTTCATGATTGGCTTCTTATTTGGCTATGAACGAAGTTAACCTTATTATTTACTATTCGCTGTAACTTTGAGCTCCCAATAAAAATCACCTTTATATTTTGTTGAAAATTGTATAATCGACAGTAGTACGTAGGCGCTGTAAATAAAAATGGATGGTATTGCAAAACCATAATTAGGAAAAGTGTCAAAACTTGGATTAGAGTTGGGTCCTCCTATTGGGAATGTGAGTGTAAGTTCAGCAAGTGAAAACGTGAGTTGTCATATCCCATCAAGGCGACAATCAAGATGCCTTGACGATTACAATTAAATCCTCCACCTTTTTACATGGATCATCCTTTTTTCCCCTCGGGCTCGATGACCTTCCTGACCGCCGAACGTCCAGCCAGCCCGTAGGCCGAAGAGACCACATCGCACCCTCCCTCCCTCTGGTGCACGAGTTAATCGAAAACCGTCGGTCGAACTCCCACCCTTCCCTGCGATGCTCGATGGAGCTTTGATGCAACTTCCCTCTAATTCGGTCGGGACATTGGTTTTCCATGAGGATTTCGGGACGGCGGAGTTCAGAGGAGGGGGTTAAAGAGTGGAGAACTTCGACGACGAACAGAGAGGGAGGGCCTGAGAGGGATGGAGTGAGGACGCTAAGGATAAAGAGAGAGGGGTTGATCGGCTGATCCCGAAGCGCGCGCGTTTCGACACGGGCGCTCGACATTCGAAACGCAGGTGTTCGTGAGGGCGTTATCGAACGGTAGTCGGTCGGTCGTGGGGCGGAGGAGGAGGAAGTGGTGTGGAAAGAGTGTATGTGGATTCGGTGTAGGGCGCGTGGTGGAGGAATGGAACCGGGTGCCACGGAATGGAGGCGGAAGCGAGTGGGTGCGGGTGGAGGGATTATTTCAAGAGGGCGGATGGTGTCGACGCGAGTTTTATACGTAGGAGTCAAATCCACAGCACGTGTGGACAGGGCGCGTGGAGACGGGGGATGCAGCCGGCGAGGGCGTTTGACGAGCGCGGACTGACTGCAATGGGTGGAGTAGAGATGGGGGTGTGGTCGCCTTTATTACTCAAGAAAGATTTCTGCTCTAATGGCGTACTCATTTAACGACCTATAACTGTCAGAGGGAATTTGCGAGGGGCAGCGGAAAGATGCGGGAGTAAAGTAACGGTCGTCAAAACGAGTGAGATTCGTTATATTTCTTCATGTGCATTATGCTGGGAGGCAGAATATTAATCCGAAGTTTCCAAGTTACAGCATGGATTCTATGAGGTTTCAATACATGTTGGCCACGGATAGATATATGTATGGTATAATAATTAACGCAAACAAAGCAAAGGTTATGAGCTTTTCGAAAAGAAAAATGGTTAAGTTAAATGTTAAAACATATCTGCAAAAAATGAATCAGGTGGTACAGTTAATTTTATTTTAGATTAGTCTTGGACTAATATGATCATAGTAGAAGCGATATAAAAAGAGTTGCGACATACATGAAGTTAAGTAGCGTTAAGTAGGGAGGAAAAAAGAGAATTGAAAATGTTGGTATGACGCGTGATTTTGTACATTTCGGTAACTTAATCATTGAGAAAAAAGGATAAACATAGATTGGAGGCTCGTCAGATGTGGTTGTGAAATATGAAAAAGTTGAAATAAACTTTTATACAAAATCAAACGAATAAGTATTATGCATTGTGGAGGAGAAGAGAGGGTTGTTGGTAGAAGCCCAAAGGAGGCAAAGGCAATGGATGCAGGAATTTTGATGGGCAATTGAATGCTGAAGACCCTGATGGAGGGAATGATGTTAGGCATGTACGATAAGGACAGGAAAAGGATAGGGAAGTTGAAGGGAATGAAGGAAGAAAGGAATGATATGGAATTGACAAGGAGCTTATTGTAGTGTAGGGCGACAGGTTTTGCCTTGTTTGACGAGACTATAAAATATAGTAAGGTACAGTCTGTCTACATCCAAAAACATCTTAAACATCTTAAAATAAAATGTTATCAAAAAGTAATAACTGATTTCCCTTCAAGTGGTAACCGGCTGAGTTACCGCTTAAAAACCTTTGGCAAGAAGTCCCGCCGGAAGCCGTAATCTCACAGTCAAGTGGGCGTTCTAGCCTCACCTCTAAGGACTTCAAATATAATTTTTCTCTCTTCAGTGTCATAATATTTAGAGATAATCTACCTAAATGTGATTAACAAGAGTACAAAGTAATCAGCAAAACTAATGGCCGTACCTACAAACTAAAATGGTATGTGATAACTTGTTTGTGGTGAAGCAGTTGCAGTTTCGCGAAATTATAATTTAGATTCATGAGTTTCATTGTCATTGTCATTGTCATTCATTAGTCATTTCCACTGCCTTGTGTACGTTAAAAAAATAAAATTTAATAATTATCAATACTTTAGGCTAAGCCTTTGATGGACCAAGGATTCGTTGAACTACTTTGAATCCTTGACAAACACGAAACAAAATATTCTCGAACACCGTATTAAACATTACAATCACGTGTTTTTTAATAATTCAAACTTTCTACCTCTCCTAATTGCGCTTAAATATCTATTATTCTCTTTCACGGGCATCGCTTTCTCAACATTTTCCACATTTACTCTAATAACCTTTAAACACTCCGTAATTAGTTAAATGTCCTTAAATATTAATCTGTAATAAAGAATCACTGATATTTATGTTGTTGAATAGGTCGAAAATGAAATAAAGGTTACACAGGTGATGATTGAATAAATAATAATACCATGCCTCATATTAAACTTTCAATTTAATTAAGATAGTGGTGTAACATTGTGTTACAAAAGTACAAATCGAGTTTCTTTTATAACTTCTACAATACATTTTACAAGTAATTAAAATATCATGGATGTAGGCAGTAATTCTGTGAATTAAATTCACCACTGATGAAATGATTACATATATGTGAAATTGCGATGTTGAATGATATAAGTGACGCAACTGCATTTTAATTAATTTCATTGCGTAATGCTGATGAACCCTTACCTGGAACCAAAACCAAAATGATCTTCACGACAGTTGTTGTCAATTAGCACTTAAAATATCAGTCCAATGTATGGTATATTGAGTTCGATTATTTCATATGCTCATAGTTTTTATGTTTTAAATATAATGTCAACATTACTGTGAAGTAATATAAAGTTTACCTTGAGTTCTTGAGCTGTTGTAAACAAAGTGCTATCAATTGCTCGTTCATAAGGAAATAGTGCCCTCCTGGAAGATATTTTGAGTAGATATGAAACAAGGAAGACGAAATAAAGTAAAAATACGCGTAACCTAGCAAATATTATGGGGTTGCATAGAGATGTTGCTGCATTTACGTGGCAGAAAGAATATAACCACACACGAGGAAAGAATTGCGAATATTTATGCAGCCGAGGTGAAGGATGGTAATGGAGAAGAACTAGGTGAAGGGAGAAAGTGGGTGGAATATTACATTGTTTATAGGCGTGCCAACAGCAAGGGGCTCTCTCGAGACGGGCAGGAAGAGAGGAATATGAGAGAGAAACCGATATTAGGGTACCTCAGCGAAACTGGGGGAGACAGTGATGGATAATGTGTGGCACACGTTACAAATGAGTCCCGGGAGAAAAACCTTCCTCGCACCAGCTGTGCATGCAAAAGGAAACCGGATGTGGATAGCACACGGTGGGCATACTGACCATATTTTTTTAAATAAATGCAGTGACGAAATTGGGAAATATTAATCACCGGGACAGTGATTTTAAGCAATAGTAAAATAAAGTAGTTTAGCTTTTGGAAAGGCGTATCATTCGTACGAGATGGGGTGTGAATAATATGACAAGAGCTTCCTGTAATTTCGGCCCATTGGTGAACTGAATGATTTACCGACCTTGTCTTGAAACTTAAACGCTGCGAAACAATTTCCTCTACAGGATTTGAGAGCAATTAGTTTTGCGGACAGCAGGATCCATGCGCGGACTGAAGTGATTTTTTTTCACTCAACAGCCCACATTTTGTCTTAAACTCCATAAGACTTGACGTCTGAATGAAGAGACGTATTTCGACTCCAACTCATTTTGGTTTACAAATATTTAAAGGTTTCACTCGCCAACAAGCATGAAGAAATTACGCAATCATTGATGTCGCGAGAGAATAAAATAAAAAAGAAGGTTGTAATTTGTCTCAAATTAGAAATGGTGTCCGCAAAGAAAAAAATAGACTCGAAAGCATTTTGCCCTTGGCACACCAAAAGAAGGGCGGAAGGAGGAGGGATGAGTAAGGAAACTTTAACTATTTGGAAGGATAAGAAAGGGTGGGAGAGATGGTTCCAGGCAAAGGGAAAAGGAGTTTGGAGAACGAAGGGGAGGAGGGAGTTTGGAGTGCCAATTGCGATTCTGGAAATTGAGGGACTGAAATAGAAGTGCGGCGACTTATTCAGCGGCCCTTCCCCGATGATCTCAGTCTCGGAACGTATGGCGCGGCTCTCCGGAAGCGAAAAATCACGCCGTTCTGACTTTATGTGCGTCAACGGAGGTGGAGTGCCACAAGTGAGTGGTCTTCCTTATCGCTTTTCTCTGGATAAATTCTTCCCCTTCATCTTTTTTGTCAAGTGGTCTTGACTTGTGTGTGATTGTGCCTGCATCTTTATTGTGCTCGACGCGGGGCGTGGGGACTTGACCTGTCAGTGAGTTTCCTTCCACTGCCCTACGTACTAATTATCATGAAATGGACGAAAATCTTGGCCGGCTCACTACCGGAGCCATCGAAACTGGAGATCATGCAAGCTTTATTATAGCCATGAGAAATAAACATAAAGAATCTTACAAACAGAGTTACTGTGTAGATGAGTGTTCTAATTAACAAATGTGAATCCGAATCAATCGTAAATTTTACACACACATTTTCAATGTCACTTTCCTCACGTAGCACTTCTTTCCCTACAACTAATCGCCTAGGAAATATTTTTTATTGGACGATATTGAATAACATATTTCCTTTAGCATAAGACAAAGATGCATGTAAATATGAGTTCCATACCCACAGTTAAAAATACAAATTTATATTTTTTCACTAACTCAAATTTCAAATTACTGGTATCCATATTTTTGAAAAGGTTACACCTGTTGCTATGAAGTTTACGAATGGTTTAATAAAATTTGTATTTAATGAAATATATGACGTACTATTAACCATATCTTAATCGTAAACCTTATATTGAATGATAATAGACATGCATTATAATGATAAGAAATTTAAGTACGTTATATTAATGACATTTTTGTTTTGAATGACTATATGGCAATTAGTGAATTAAAAAAAAATCTCGTGTTTGAATTCATGCTCATAAAATTTAGTCATAAATCTAAATCGCTGGTATTAAACCTTTTTCATTTTTGTGGAATTTTAATTGGAGTTTCAATTAGTTGAATTTGTTTAATTACATGTAAAAAAAATTCATGAAGTTTAATGTCTACATAAAATGAAAAAAATTATCAAGATATGAGGTAAATGATTGAGCAAAAGTACCTAAGAGTTTTGCATCGAGTCAGTAAAGAACTTTTTGGATTAGATTGAATGAAAGATGGGTAATGCGGATATTACAGTATATATTTTACATGTAAAGCAAATAGAATAAATTAATAAACTGGACTACGGACTCCTAGGACAATAACCTTTAAGTTTAAAAGATAAAAGTTTCCGTTAAGTATAAAAATATAAAAGTTTCCGTTTTATAGTTAGTTCCTTTAATTATGTACTCTATATTTTAGGTCGGTTAATACGCATTAGCTCTTTAAAGTTACTGTCATGACATGTCCCGCAGTTTCTTTGACTTTTAGGTCAATTGTTGTTGAACGCAATAAATTTCAATCATATGAAATACTAAATAAAAATTTCAATATTCCAGTGAATACTTAAGAAATATTTTTCGTAGAAATCGAGGCAACCAACAGTAGGATTTCTTTTTTAGGTTCTTTTTTATTGGATTCAAGAAATCATGAACATTTCAAACTAATTGACAATACAATCGAGAATTGTTCGATGTTTTACGGTTGACGACCAAGGTAAAGTATAACAATAATTACTGGGAAAGAATTCATCTCAAAGTCGATCCCCGCTGACGCCGTTGGAGTATTTTGGATGAAAATGGATTTTGCTCTAAAATTAAAATATAAGACGAAAGAGTGGGGGAAATTAATTTGATGAAGTTATTTCAGAAAGAAATATGGAAGGCAAATGTAACTGAATAAATCATCATGACTGAACTCTCAGGTTCTATTTAGAGGCTCGGATGCTTGTCAATAGCTTACGAATTCCTTTGCCAAATGCACTTTTATTCCTATTTGGCGCTAAATAAATGCGGTCTTGCTGACAATTCTCATTCCATGAGGGGATTTAGGATCAAAACCGCACCAGAAGAAGGTAATAGTTCTACTTACATTCATTGGAAAAGAGAAATTAATCCAATGTTGGCAAAGTTGGCCAAGTGAGTAATTATTTTCTTCCCTTAACTGTACAACGAAGATGGGTGTCCAATGGAATGGAGATAGAGATACTATAGTTTTTAATACGATATAAAAGGATTCCTATAATTCTCATTGCTCAAAACGTAATTACGAATGAGGACATTTTGCAGCTTGTGTGACGAAACATTATTGACGTTTTATTAAATTCTTTACGACAATTTCTTCATTTTTGGGGAATTGAGGCAGTTAATGTACGTTCAACAAGGTTAAAAATTACAGCTAAATTGTTTCTTGTCCTGATGAAATATCTCAATAATTATTTATCTTTCAAAATACGTATAAAAATAATAAGTACATCTGTTATGTTACCAATCAGTGTAACCAGTGTCAGTAGGTATTTTTTTCAGGAACTTTGTTAAAATCTACAAAACGTAAAACCATTTAAAAAAAATTGCTGGAAATCAGCCAATGTGTAAAATTCAGTAAGTTTGTCGCGCTTCTCTTAATTGACTGGCATGGCACCTAGTTAATTGGCGGCAACATATGTCATAAATAAGTCAGGATTGAAGCGTTGGTATATTTAAATCTATTACAAGGCGTCGATTATATGTTTATCAAATAATAACCTTATAACCTTATATCAAATAATAACCTTATATATGGATTTGAGTTCGTTGCATAAAAACAGTGATAAGATTCCTTGAAAATAATTATTTGCAAAATGGAAGTTGTGAGTACGACACTGCTAAGTTTTAAAATTAAAAGCGTGAGATGAAATTTGTCGAGGTGTAATTTCAAGCTGAGGAATGGAGAAGAAATGTGATACTGAAATTTTTTTGGATTGTGAAGTGGCGGCGTTGGTAATTATGGCATCAGTGTTTTTTGTATTTATTTTATTTGTTGATTTCATGGTTGCCGTTTGTGAAATATGGCTGCTTTTAGTGGCACATCTGTGAGAAAAACTGAGATAGAATGTGGATACTATTTGAATGGCTACCGAAGTATATCCTATTGTTGTTTTTCCTGATTTAAGTATAGTGGTGATTTGTGCCTTTGTTAATAAGTTCTTAAGAAGCATGTCCTCGATAGTTTCAATGCTTTTATGACCATAAAATCGGTTACGAAGTTCAATGATTTCGTATTTACTTAAGCAGTATTTGTTTTTTGTTTTATTGTGCGGCGAGAATCTTAATTTAAGTATATCTCACGTTTTTCTCCGCCAATTCTTAGTATGCCTCATAAGGGGTCGTTCACTGTTTCAAGAAATGTGATTTCAACTTGAATTTCCACGTCATTTCAAGTAAAACCCTACCAGAATTATAGGAATGTAATTTTCCCCAAATATTTTTTATCTTGCAATTATGGGGGGAAAATTGCGGAAGTTCAGTAAATACTAAGCTTCTTAGGTATCTAGTAATCTATTCTAGTAAAGTTGGAACAAATTTCGTGAGTTAAATACGCTAATTTCAGTCAATTTTAAAGAAAACATTTTGCAATGCATGGATGAGTCCTAAAGCCAGTCTGCCTTCTCTTCTAAGACTGTTAGACTTTGATTTTCTAACAGCTGCTCGGATTCTTCGCGAGGGGAATGGCCTCCAGATTCTTGAAGGGGTAGGTTAACAACGTGTAACAACTTAATTCTAGTTTTTTCTTCCTTCAAACTTCCCACTTTCTCAACCTGACTGCGACTCTCCAAGATGTTTATGTGACTCCAAACATTTCAAAACTACATTCATTCCCCACAAATTTGGAGTGCATGCTTAGGCTATGATTCACAACTGCCAGAAACACTTCCATAAAGTCACTCCAAACGCTGTGATTTATTTGTTTATCTTGCGCGAAATAATGTATACGTGATCAATATATGCCATTTTTGTCTCATATTTCAGGGATAAACGTTCATAAATTATAAAATGGAGCATCTTAATACTAATTACGGTCAAAACGTATATTATATTTCGGTGATCCGTTATATGATTGTTTTTTAAATAAACCAACTCATATGAGGAAAACCTTTCAAAGTCTCTCCTTTTGTATTTAAAGTTGACGTACTAACTCAGTTATTATAATTATTAAAACTCTACAAAAACTATGCTGCAATTATTTACCTCAATCAATATTCCCAAAGCATCTTAATAAGAAACCTATCGTCAATTTTTCATTGCGATTTTTGACAAAATGGTAAATTTCGCCAATAATTAAGCGTACTTGAAGTACTTCATATTTATACTCACGGTTTCAATGCTCCGACTTTTCTGGAAATAGTCCAGTGTGTAGCCTCCTTGCTTCTAATTTAGAATCTCGCCTGAGGCAACTGCGTTTGCATCGTGACGTCATGTGTATGTTGGAAAAGAAATACTTTGTTCTTCCCCATGTATATTATTATGCACAATCTAGGTTTTAACTTACAAGGTCATTATCATCTGATGATGACTTTGTAAGTCGAAACCTAGGTCGTGAATAATAAAATGTATGTGGAAGAACAAAGTACTTGCTTTTCCTATATGAATCGCTTCCACAAAGTGACGCCTCAAACATCCTCATTCTATGGTAACTGTTCTTGTGTTGTGATGACGTAAATTTAATTGCACTCCTTGAACATTGAAAAGACATTACTATTGCAACCACCGTAATAACTTTTGTAAAATATTTCACAAATTTATCAAACAAACAATTTATCAAAAATGTTTACAGTAAAAAATAATGTTAGATTAAATAGCATTATATCTTTAATTGTGCTTATATTATCATGTATTAATATATAGTAATTGAAATTAAGGCTTAGATTATAGTTTCGTCCAAACATAGTAATATCGACACGAGATTGGAAACCTGTCGACAGATTACTCCATTTACAATAAAATTATGCTACCATGTGGTTTTGTTGGTTGTAAATACCGATTCAAAATTCCCTTAGTTAAAAAGTAGGGGTTACATTCATAAAAAAGTGAGTACATTAAATAAATAATCAAGAAATTAAGAGATAGGATTCATAAGGGAACAACGTTCCTTCGCGCCAGAGAAGACCAACAGCAAACCTGGAAACCTACGCTTTATTTTATGCTACGAGATTAAGAAAGATATTGGAAACTACTCGTAATATTTCAGTTATTTTTAGGTTCATCCCTTTATTTTAATTTGCCCCACATTAAAAATGTCTTATCAGGACCATCCATATAATGTTGAGATTATTGATCTTTTTAAAAATCGCCCTATTATTACATTTTTGTTTAAAATAACCATAGTAATTATTTATAGCAGTGAAACATCGGATAAACCGCTTTCATTGCTGGTGGTAGCGGAAAATCAAGGGAAAATAAACTACGACGCCTGATATATAGGCAATAAAACAACTATATAAAATTGCGGGTGGCATACATGACTGGATACTTGTTTCTGTTATATTTATCGCAAGCCTCCCTAAACATTGTTTATTTTTTTCTCTTGTGCAAGTTATTTCCGGTGTTTTCGTGTCAAAGTGTGAATGAATTTAATTCACAGCTGGAATTGGACAACATCGGTATGAAAAGTTATTTTCATCAAACTCAATAAATGCGAATACTAGCTTCGACATGAGTAGAATTTACTGAATTGCATTAATGTATTAAAAATAGCGCTTGCCCACTTTCCAACTTTTTCCTTTTTATAAACAATGTCAGATTCAGGAAATGAGAATTGTTTACTGTGATATATGGCTGAGATTCAAGTAATTATTATAGGGAAGGAAGCCGCAAATGTGCATTTTTTTGCAGAGATGCTTCGTCCTGCTCTAATGAATCTTCATAGAACAAACCCAGGCGAATGAAAGGAGAGCCCATAGAAATTATTCAGTTCTTTTCATCATTGCAAGATAAAAATCATTAAAGATATGTTATGAAGCGAATGTTTTTCAATTTTGGTTACTTAGCATTGTTCTTCGTTCCCTAATAAGTTAACATTAAAAATTCAATAGATAAATAGGTTTCTCACATATCTGTGCATTCTCTGTCCAGAAATACAAAATTTCCCAAATTTTGAATCACAGGTTTAATTATAATTAAATTATTATTTGAAAATTAAATGAAATAATAAAGAACACTATTAATTGTATAAATAACACTTAACACTATGATTGAATGAATGTTATAGCATCAGTGGTTAAAGACAATGGTTGCTCGTTAACTTTAATGTGAAGTAAGTATTCGAAAATTTAGCATGATAAAGTGCATTAAAGTGTTAGATCAATTCGTATTGATTACATATTATAGTTATTAAAAAATGGAATGTTGTGTCACCAAAATATTATTAATATATAATCATGTTTACTACACGTTTTACAGTTTGTATATTTACATATAATATTTTTAAATTAAGTATTGTATGTCTTTGGACTTTAATTTTGGTTACTAGGAGTAAATAAATGTTAGAATATACGAAAATTTTGTTGACTTCATAAATCTTGTGTTATACTTTTTTTCTAAAAAGCTTAAGATTTACGTGATTTTAAAATCCAGAGAAATTATTGTTATTTTATACTTAGAGGCTAAGTTTGTGGTGTAAAGAAAAATATTTTTCGCGAAGAATGTAATTCACTTGGAATTACATCGATTTTAATTGTTAATATTCCACGACTATTTAGTTTATTTGTGAATAGAAATCAGCACTGAATTATATATTGTAATGTATTCAGGAATGAAATCCTGTCTTGTTGGTGCTTTAATGCCGTTACTATTCATTGTGTAATTTCTGTCTGCAGCACAGATTGAGATAGCATATCTTATGACCCATATCTAGTGACTCGTGATAGCTTAGACTAGGAGTCCCTCTATGATGGGTCTTGTGTCGTGTCGCGTGTCGCGAGGACAGATTATTCATTATTCTTCTGGTAAACAACGAGAGAGACACATGCTTAAGTAAATAAAAATCGCTTTCTTATCGCTTAAAAGTGTGAAGAACTAGAAGAATACTGCATATTCGGGTTTTCACCTTGTTTTTGTTTGAAGCCGACAACAGTTTCGCCTTCAGTTCAGCCGACAACAGTTTCGCGTCGGCTTCAAACAACAACGCGGTGAAAACCCGAATATGCAGAATTCTTCAAGCCACCGCCGCGAAAATCAACGCAGCTATATAGTTTGAAGAACTAATTTTCGATATTTTTTAAACTTTTACCGAACCATTTAACTTTTATCGCGTAATCAAGAGTCAACGCTAATATTCTGTCTGCCTGAAATGACATGAATTTTCAGCTATAGAAATCATTTATCATGCTCTACAGATTTACTAACATTGGAGTGTTTTTCCCTTCCAATAAAAAGATTTCTTTTCACTACAAAATCGTTCAAATATGTCATATAAAGTTTATTATTTTGCCTTCTGAAATATCTATACATTCAAACCCATGAAATACTCAGTATACTTCTAGATACATTAATAAAGTATCCCCATAAGTTTACCTTTACTTTTGTTGTAAGTTTTAGCTTTTATTGATGAATTATCATTCAAATAATGTAATAGAAATTGACCATGATAACATATACTGGCTCAACATGCCGTAAATATCGAATGATCACCAATCACTGCCGAAAAAGCATCTTCCGACTTCAACATCAGCTTTCTACTATTTTATATATAGCTGAACATTTTGAAATAATATTCATTTATTAATCTTACGAAAAACCATACTTTTTCTTCAAATATTTTTCATTAATTTATTGAACGCCATTTTTAAAATTATAAATGCACTCAAAAGGAACATGAAAAAACAAATACACTGAATGCATAATTAGTTAGGTATTACTTACTTTAGTTAACGTAAGTTTCGCTAATCGCCATTGCCAATGGAACCTAGTTCTTGACCAAGCTGTAACTTTATCTATTCACAAATAAGTTTTATTGAAAGTTCCAAGCATGCGCATGCCAGTACTTTGAATTTACCCCGTTCAATAAGAAAGAAGAGGGGAAGGTGAAGCGTCCTGCCACCTTACAGGAAGGCGGCGAACTATCCTCTCAAAATCTGGTTTCGTAGTCCTCTGACCCCTGACGGAGTTCTTGAGAAACTGCAGGAGGCGCATTCAAACATTTTACGCGCTTCTTTTGAATTGTTTTTCTCGGCTAGATGCATAGAAATACCTACCAATGATATCGTCAATGATTAATTTAATCGTATTAATTATTCTTCGTGTTTTAATAAAGTTAGTAAACCTTCAAAAATACATGGACAGAGGAAAGTTAGATTAAAATATAAAAAAGTTAGATAGGTGGTTAGAGATTAATATCCATCCACTGTTATTAATTCAAAGTCTAAAACCATTGTTTTAAAAGTTCTGAGGGATGAATTGAAACATTCATATTTTTTACAACAAGAATGATATCATTTTTATATCTTATACTCTTATATACTCTCTAATTTGGTGATAAAATTTCTGAGTATTGGAATTTTGAAAAATTCCTAATACATTTTATTCTAAATTGCAAGATTTTAATTCTTTAATAATTGGATGAATTGGCTTTGGTATTACATTTATATTTTAGTAACATGGTGCGTAAACCACGCAAAAAGTTCACGAGTAGGTTTTAAATAATATAAGAAATTAATCTTGGCCTGAAAGAAAAAATAAATTTTACGACTTTCCATTGTATGCGTTTTGAGATATTAGGCTATTTTTTCTATGAAAAATGTCCGTAGTACAGTGTGTGCGTTGCTATAAACTTTCTTATAATGTAAACAGGTGCGAACGGGATTAGATTTGCATTAGTCTATACGATACCAATGCCAAGTTACTATGTAGGCCATTAGTTATTAAATACTCTTAAAATTTAATTCAGATGTGATATTTTACCATTTTTTTGGTTTTATTGTTTTAAAATATGACGTTAAGTTTTTCTTTATTATATAGTTAATTTAAAATAAATAACAATACAATATTTGTATTTTGTGCTTATCTAACCTTTTCGCTTTACAATTGTAAAGGATATTTGCCTGGTATGAGGATATTAGTTGCAATTCATTTCACAAAATAGGAGGTTAGTTCAACCAAGAATGGACCAAGAATCCACCTTATCCTTTTTATTTTTTTCCAATTTCGCAACGAATTTTGCTCTAATGAACAAAAGGACATTAATTTACCTTCATACTTACTCTGCATGGCTAAGATTTTTGTGTTAGGCAAGCTTCACATTCTTTCCCATTCGAAGTTAATTCTCACTCAGTCCTACTGAAACTTACCTCCATTTTCATTTGGTCTGCGTAATTTCTCTCTGACTTATATCGTGAAACTTTTCCTTTTCTTTTCCCATTGTATTAGGTTTCGAATACATTAAACAATCCTTTCTGCCCGAAGTCAGTTACCTAATAAATATTGATTCCAAGCCTCCGAGAAATAGAGACACCGAAAGTTTCTAGAGACTATGCACCGTAAAAAACTTACAATTCCATCTGCATTTAAATGCTGACACTAAATAGCATTATATTTCAACATAATTATTCGTAGAATAAATAAATTGTTGGTGCGTATATTGGTGCGGCATGAAAATGTTTTTCGTTGGCTATTGAAATAAACAGTGTGTATAATTTAATGAAAACCCTCTAATTAAAAAAATTAGATTTACTTTTGAATGTAATATTCAAATTTAATATAAATTATAACAAATAAAAAATATTTTAATAGACCATCATAGAGTTTATTGCTATTCAAATATGAACTATTGCAATATTTATAGCAGTATCAAATTTGAAATTGGTGTGGAAACAAAAGAAGAAATCATTCCACCGAGAGGAAAACGTAGGGGTGAGAGAAACGTAATAGTTAAAAAGTGATGAAAAGCTAGTTTCAGCAATACTATGCTTTCCTATGTAGGATTTATTTTTAGTTAACACCATTAATTCTATTTAAAGCGGTATTTAGATAATATTTTGTAGATAATGGTCGGTAAAATAATTAAATTTTTCTGAGACCTTAGTTTACTGAAGTTCTGTTAAGTATCGTGAATATCATATGAAAAAAAGTTTCTCAGCCTAGCAGTATCTATAGATTAACAGTAACATTATTATACTTAATTAGCACTATAGAGAACATTATTATACTTCATACATACGTACTGTTGAGGGAAATGAATGAAATCGCCCTATTTCTCGGAAAACGCTTACGTTTCTAACATCTGTTTAAAATTAACCTTTTCATGACCCTGGATAAGTGGAAATTTAACAGTGGACGTAATTGATTAATTGACATTCCATTTTTAGTTTAAAATAAGGAATAATTATAGAAAAATAAAAAAACACGAAAAAAATAATATGCATGAAAATAAAAATAAACCTATACGGGAATGCGGCAAAATATTAAAAAAATGTGAACATGAATTTAATACTATACAATTAATTATCTTCTTTTCCCTATTTAACTTTACATTCAAAAAGTTCAAGTTTAATGCCATGATTGAAGCTACAGCTACAGCATTGGCTTCTTATTTTTCTATAGTGATTTAAAATATTTCATATCTCACGATGAGTGAGAAATCAGATATTCATTTTCATCATTTTCAATGCGGCTTTTTGAAACGGCTTCTCTCTCATCGTCATTGCTGTAATTACCAGCATTTAATCCGATAGAGGCATCTATTTCTTAAGGTCAGATAAAATTAAAACATATTGTAAATATTTGACAAAACTCATTTTAGTAAGATATTTTATAACGCATTTGAAGAAAATTCAAAATGATTTTCAATGAAGAAATTTATCATAAATTATTTTAATTTTGTGATAATATATTTAAACTTTAATCAAACGCTTTCCTAAACCCTTTAGCGAATTATTCTATGTAACATTCCGGTTGCAAATGTAATTTAAAACTCGTTATCGTGGAGCGACGTGTCGTGGCCACAGGCTAAGTTTTTTTTTCTTCTTTTGGTCCTCTCTTCCTCCTTTCAATTGAATTGGAAACTTTTGAGTTTGAGTTCTTTTCTCTTGAGAAAGCTAAGAAAAGATTCGGAATGTCAAAAATTATTCAAAAGAACGTGTAAAGATTCCCAAAAACTATTAGTCATTAACTGAATTCTTTAATTAATTTTGATCGTAATTTTATTGCAAACAGTTACTATAGTTAAAATTAATTTGAAGTACGCAATTTTTATTATGGTATCTTGTATTTTAAACATTTAAACTAGCACACTTTTACACATAGTACAATTAGACAAGATAATATTGATATGGCAAAGTTCATTTTTCAATGATTTCGAGTATCGCTTGGTACTGTCAGACAAACCTTTGCAGAATATTCATGCTGTCGAAGGAAATACGTACATTGTTAATTTTTATTAACATTCTCGTACATATTCAGGGGTACAAATATCCAAAAAAAATTACTTGGAAGCAAAATTTCCCATTTACCGATGTTAATGACATTGCACTGTCTTTCTTAAATATTTAGAGAGTGCCACAAAATCAAGCACTTTGTTAAATTGATTTTGGTACATAATAATAAATGACTCGATATGCCTATTTGCAATGCAGTAACCCAACATGTCTCATTAGCAGGAGACATTAATGTTGATCACTAACCATTCTATTATTAGGACTATTGCAAATTGCAATTGTTATTGATAATCACTGACGAAATCATACATATTTTGAATATCAAACTATGCCAGAGTAGTCCTTGAACGTATTATGCCTCTATGATTACTCCAATGTCAGCATGCTTTGTGTGCTCTTATATAAAACCTAGGACCTAGCCCTCCCCCAGCATAACGTAATGTGCTCTTCATAACTTAATGTGCTGACTTGAAGTGCTAACTTTAAATTCCATTTAACTTTTCATAGTTTTTACCGCACTTTTATGTTGTTAGGTCAAATATAAACAAAGAGTTTCTAGCATCAATGCATAAGACGGGTTAACGTAAGAGACGCAAAGAATAAAATTGTTCCCAGAAGGAATTTTGGTGGCCATAGCGTAACACTAAAACCATCCATACATTCCATCCCCACTGTAGCCATCAAGATTAGTACATATTTATATTACTATGAGTTTCAATCCTTTTAAGCACTGTATAATGGTTTTAATATCTCTAGACATAATCACCTGGGGTCGGGAAGGGCGCGATTCGATATCTGGAAAGCCGTGAAAAAAATGTATTGGCCTAATTGAAGATAAGAATTCTCTTTTCTCCGGATAGAACAGAACTGAAAACTCTATGCCTCAATGGAGAGTATCAAACCTAAAAGCCTTCGGAGGAAGGAAAACCATTGAGAGTGGGAGATGGCAGGAGAGGGGGGAGAGACTGGGGGAAAATTTTCCTTCGGGGCCGGCGGAAGGCGTAGGGGGATTTGAAAGAGAATGGAGGCCCAAAGAATGGAAGTGAAAGGGGAAATTAGCGGGCACGCATGAGGAGAGGCGGTCGAAATTATCGGGGAGCCTGAGAGTGTGTGCGTGCGTGTGGGGATGGGGTTTGCCAAAGTGATTTGAGGGCAGGAGGAAATGGCGCGCGAGAGAGGTTTTGGGTCTGGAGAGTGCAGCGGGGGTTTTCTACCTCAGTCCTTTCAATCTCCCCCCTCTCTTCGGGGACAAAGTAATGATTCCCCACACTTCTCCCGCACTTGCTTACGCCCATTCTCACACATCAGGGTCCTTGCTTTTCACCCTTCACGCATTGATACATCCGGATTCACATTTGTGAGTCACCCAGAATTTATAATTCCTTTTGGCACTCTGATAATTTCCTTTTTAGGATGCTCCTCTTCTATACCAAATTCTCATGATTCCTTTCTCAACCGAGTCTTGAATCTGTTTTAATGAAGAAACTACGGTAATTTGTAACAAAATCAGGGGGCTTCTACTTAGGCATTTTCTGTTACTGGAAGACCAAAAAATTGAAAAAAAAAATATGAATGAGCCAAATTTAGACCATGGTTTTATGCAAAAAATGTGGTCTAATAATGGTTTTTAAGGAACAATTGCTTTATTTTTTATATTAAAAAATCGAATTGTTTAAAAGAATGCGTCAGAAAGGATATTTAATTGTTTTCTTTCAGTGCAGAAAACTATGGTACAAAACATTTCATCCCCCGGTTATATCGTTTGAATGGTGGCAATAATGTCAATTATCACTGATTAGAATGATAAATTAGGCTAGTTACTGTATTTTAGAGGACCTACTCTTTTTTTACCCAATTCCCGTTTAGAAAAACTGAGGGATTTAAGGGATAAGTCGGGTTCTTTTGCATCATGGTTAGTGCCAAATATTTTCGGCGAGGATTTTTTCGCTCCGCTAGTACTTTTAATTCTAAATTTGAAGCAATTCATTCTTAAACTAATTTAATTAAGGCCTAAGTTTGCTCCTGCCTTTATGAAAATCAAACGTTTGCTATATATAATTTAGAGTTGGCTGAATTGCATTTGTTCTACCACTTATTATGGACTAAAACAGCCCTTACTCTCCCTCAAACTAAAACTTTACACCAAATCATTTGCTACTACGATTTCATTTTATTTTTGGTGCATAAATACGCTGAGATACGTATTTATCCAGCAAGTAACAAATGTAAAATTTCGTAATATCATTTAAGTCTTCTTAGAGAGGAATAAATGGAAATATGCCAATATCGATATATATGTTCTCTTGTTTAACAAATTAAGGCTGCTCATAGGGAATCTATAAATTTCATCATAATTCTATGTCAAATGCTATCGCCTTCCTCATTAGTTAAATCAACAATTTTCGAAGAAAACGCAACACACTCGTAGTCGTGGTGTCTTAAAAGGAAAAACCCTAAAATATTCGCATCACTTTTCTTTCCAATTTTGATTTGATCAAAAATTATGGGTACACATTTTTTTTCCTTCTGATCCTATTTAGCCTACATTTAATCTAATTCCTTTCAGTCAATATTTAGCGCAATATAATTGGGAAAAGGTTTAAAATATTCTTTGTGAAGATTATCGTGAAATTTTTGTATGGTTACCCGGATTTTCTGTCTTCTCCGGTTCTGAGGACGCATATAGCAGAATAGGTGCAATTTTTCATTAGGTGGAAACGCGTGGAACACTTACCTTTAATATTGACTGAACCCATTTTCCCTTTGACATTACCTCACACAAATCCAGAATTAGTTTTTAGTAAAGTTGCGTAAATATACTAGGATCTTAATCTCTTTCCGTAATCCGTGACCGGGGTAATGTAATTGAATTGGGTGCCCTCGTCCAACCCTGCAGCACACAACAAGATCTGCCATGTGACGATTCAAATCTCATGTGTAAAACATTCCTCATTTCCTACGCTTGGGATATTATTTCACCTAATACGTGAGATATTACGTAAACTTTTCTTAGGCCTCAACGAAAACGTTTGGTTTTATTTCCTATATTTGCACCCCATTTTATGGATTCAAAAAACAAAAGTAAATTACTGTCCGAGGCAAAATGAAAACCTTAGACACTATAACTTATGTATAATATACAGGAGTATCTTAAAAACTGATACCACCGCCAGCGTAAACAGTTTAAACCCTCTCAATTCCAAATGTACCATAATTGAATGAGCCTTTTCTCAAGCGAATGATGGTAGGTAGAGTTTCATAATAACATGGATATTTGTGAAACCTAACTTGCTTAATTTATCCAGAAAATGGTAAATGAAGAAGGATATCATAACATCTTTTGCTGTTGCAATCCAAGGAGTAATTGTTACAATGGTATGGGGGAGAAACGGATCAGTGATTGATCATCAGTTTTGCACGTTACTTGTGATTATCAGCCTTATAAAGTATTCCTGGTAGATAAAAGAATTCATTCAAAACTTGGCAGGAAAAATATTGACAACACGCAAGACCCGAGAACTCTTAGAAATTCGTTTTGCTTCTCGAGTAACGGTTGGCATTGGTGCCCGAAGTGATAATGAAGGCCTTTAAGAAACGTAACGAAATTAGACAATGTTTAGATTCAGACTAAGTTAATTAAAATTTTCAACTGCTGCAATTTACGAAATGCCTGAAAGAAAGAACGAGTTAAATTTTGATAAATACTTTATAACTTTATAACAAATTCTTGGAAAATAAATTAAAAATGTATGAAATTTCTTTTTTATTGCTTGTCCCGGCTTGAGGATTGCCATTACCATTTAACCTCATCTTGTTTTAAAATGGTAGTAACCTTTCTTAGAATGCCAACCTTTAACTATTTATCTCATTTCTTTGGGTTTATAACTTTTACTATTGCTTCGCATATTTGTTTTTAGATTTAGCTATGATTAACTATATTAAAGGTAAAAACGGGAGAATTCTACCAGAATTTAACAGATGTAATTGGTAAGAAATAATATTAACAAAAACATTTGAAGTCAATTCATGAGGAAAGCGGAGGAATGTTAGAATATGTTCAACAAATTTTATTTACGGAATAACTCATAATGAGAAGACGTTTGTTACGAAAAGGCAATTATGAATGTCTTGCAGTTTACCGATACGCATAAGGGCAGTAATCAAAATATAGGTGCTATGGTTGACACTCTGTAACCCTGATATTTATATGGATTGTTGTAATGTGAGTGTTAGAAGGAATGGAGTTGGGGAACTAAAAGTGTAGTTCATTTCCGCTAAATAAGAGGCTGCATTACGACGCGCTTTTCAGGCCATAGGGTCATTAAAAGGTGTAACGTAACATGATCTGTGTACAGTATGTATATAAGAGGGTGGGGAGGGGGGAACGAGAGAAGAGATGGGAGTGGGAGGGAACTGCTAGCGAACCGAGTGGACTGTGTCACTTACTGAGTGACACAGTCCACTGCAAGCTACCACCCCTCCATTCTCCCTTCCCCCACTCTTGTTTCTCCATCTCTCCTTAGACATGCATATTCTCGTATAATGTACATATATGTCAATTGGTAATGCTGTGCTGTACTTGATAATGGTGCATTGGGCCGTAACATGCGTCGTCATAAAGCCTCTGATTTTTGAAAAATATGTTAAAGGTTAGTCGTCAATTTCCATAATAGATTCCTTCCGCATTATTGCGCCCGAAAAGTTAATGCTCACTCACAATCGGAGCTTCAAATTTGATTCCGGGGAATTACATTTAAGGTGATAATCATTGAATAAAAAAAGAGGAATTGAAAAAAAACCAAAGGATGAATCGATGTACATCAATAAACAAAGGATACATATCTTGACGAATTTGGCAAGCAAAGAATTAAATGGTGTTTATACTATCGTAGCCAATAGATGGATAGTCGTTTTTATTTTGGGGCGAGAAAGAGACTATGGAGTTCCTTCTACCTCCTATCCCCTAACCGAGGGGTGTAAGCAGAGATACCAAGACGTGGGAGAGTTAATCTTAAAGGAACTAGAATTAACGCTGCAGTACAGGAATTAATGGATCAAAGTACTAACGGTTGAAGGCAGAATTGAATGTTTAATCGATTCGAAGATATACTTGACGAGAAGTGTGAGCGTTGACCGCTCACTTTCTTTGAAAAAGATAGCGTTGAAAAATTCAAAATTCCTCAATTCTCTATCCTCCTTCCATTCATCTGATATTACCACTCACTTTCCACCTTTTTTCCTTTTCATCTAACCCTATATATTCCTCCGCACCTACAGCGACGGAGGAAGGATGTCTTCAGTTAACCATTCATGTGGTGAGCAGATAACTTTGGAACGGAAATCCATAGTCCCTGCCGCTGCCCTCGCCAGCTGTCGCTTCTATCTCCCCCTGCCTGTCGGGGACGTCATCGCCACCCTTCGCCTCCACCGTTCGAGATTACTTACTCCAAAGGACTCCCGCTGGAGCACGCAGGCGACTTTCGGTTCTATTCGGGGGCGCTAACGTTCTGGGGGGATGCGGGACAATTCCAGCGGTCTATTCTTGTCAGTGGGAATAGAGTACAAAATCCACTTATCCCTTGCATCCAATACCCGTTTCTTTCGACAAGATCCGAAGGGTTTAACGAAGTGTTTTTATTATACTTATTCACCCCGCAACACAGGTGAAAGTTGAGTATGAATGAAAAAAATTGAGGCCCGGATTCCCAGATGAGCACGTTCTATGATGCTAAGAAACTGCGGGAGTTGCCGCGACAGTAGCTTTTACCAGAGTCACCCGCTAAATCTGAATTACAATGCAACAAATTCAGAGTGTAGAAAATCATTTGCTATGACCGAGATTCGAACCCGGATCCCTCGATGTCCGGCCGATTACTTTAGCCAGTTAAGCCATCGAAGCGTTCTCGTACAATCCGAGATTTTCGAATCTTTAAAGGAACAAGATGTTGTGCCACAGTTTCTTGGAATTAGTCAATGGTGAAAGACCCTTAGTACTTAAAGTTGGCTTAAAGCTCGTGGACCGTGGCACATCGCGAACGACTAAAATTGCCGGTGACATTGTATGTACGGTATTTTGTCACAACATCTTGTTCCTTTAAAGCTTCGGAAATATCTAATATGGAAACCTCGATAGCTTACTAACTAAAACACTCGACCGGACACCGAAGGATCTGGGTATTATTCTCGGAGAAGACAAATGACGTTTTAAGATATTTAGGATATCTTATGACCGGTTATTCAATGATGATTATCTTTGTGTGCGAATGTGTGGGCATGAGAGAAGGGTATAAAAAATAGGAAGATGTGCATTTAATATTTAATCATTTTTGTTAAAAATAAAATACATTTTTAGATTTGAGGAAATGTTCTCTTTCTCTACGACATTTTTAAACACAATTCCGTAAAATGTATATTTTAGGAAAATGTTAGATCCATTCCTCTATTTATCATAAAATTGCTTCAGACTACAAATTAGAGATTATTTTGGATAGTAGTACTTTGTGTGTATGTTACTCAGAATTTACATTTCAATTCATTCGCGTCGATGAGGTCCTTTATCTATGCTGCCCGAGCTACCATGATGGGCATTCACACTCCCCAGCGGTTTCCTCTTGGCTCGTGTGCCACTGAGTTTCACTCACGACCACACTCATTCTACTACAAATATTGAAGAATAAGAAATGGTCATACGAATAGTAACAAGTACAAACTGATACGGACCTTCCTTTGCATACCTTTATCGTCTAAATGACTAACTACAAAGATGAGGTGAGGCACGCAACACTTTATATTCTTTGCTCACCTTAGAAGTTAAGGTTCGAAGTCGCATTCTATGGGTAGCAACGGGTATCAAAATGCAACATGGATATCAGTTATGATCTGCGTTCACAGTCTCGCTAAATAAGGATTATTTGCGGCCTCAAAAATGAATGTTCGAGCTAGAGAAACAATGCATATCGACCAGAACAATGGAATCTATAGTAATTACTCAAATATAAATACACCATTATAATTCTCAGCAATAACTTCTGCGGAAAATTATTTTGTAATTCCATTTCTCTTCTCGGGACCGTTTACGATCGTATTTTCTCAAATGTGTTACATAAATATTGGGATTTAAATGAATATACCATTTCTTTTCTTTTGTTTTATGAGCTACAAATGTTAAAATTATACGACTTTGTAAACGTAGGAAGTATATCGCTATAAATTGTTACATTTCTCAAAAAACCGAGTGTCATGTTTTATTGTAATATAAATCTGAGAATAATTCGTTATAATATACATGATATTTCATATAGTCCCAATTTCAGAGTCATTACTTGCAACTATACGTTGGTTTTTAATATATGGATACAGAAAGTGTGGATTTTAGGTTTTTGTGTACCGTATTACCTTTCAGATCCGTGCCTTTGATAAAAAACATGATCTAGGCTGATAAACTAATCTGATAGCATCTGATCTGATTCCTTCATTTTATATAGAATTATTTATTTTGTGTTAGTCCTAAAACAGCACTTCGACCTTTTCATTGGGCTTTTAACACCAATAATTACATGTACCCTAGGTGGAGGAAAAAACACCGAGGCGGGACTCGAATCCGCGACCTCTGGGTTGGCAGACAAGAATGTTACCCCGCCGCCACCGACCGGGCCGGCGAATGCGGAGTATAAAGGAAGTAAGAAATTTAAACCATGATTGCTTATGCATTGATCCGCACATCGTCTTTCTGTTAATTTGATCCTAATACCTCTTCCAAATTGTTTCCCTACATATCTTCGTAAAGTTTTTTGTTTTCATAAGAATACTGAATTATTCAGATTATCCCTCAGTGAGTTATCGATAATGGGCGATATAATTCTGCATTCTAAATCCACCATCATCATTTCTCCTACGATAATTGTCTAATACCTTCCATATTACTTTTACTTTATGCCTACTATCAAGTAAAGTTTGTAAATGAGTTCTTGGTACGAAATTGCTTCAGCCGTTGCAATATCTGATCTAGATTTATACTCTTGGTTACAAATAGGTGCTCTGTTACCAGATTTGGAAAATCAGGTTATAAATGCAAATAGGTTCTTCTTCTTTGAGAGTTTGGTATAAAATACGAGAGTAGGATCTTATTTATCACGGAGCAGTTGCTGATCAACAGTGGTGGTCATTATAGACCCTGGCAGAATTTAAGGCCTCGGTGCAAGACGATGAATGCGAGTTAGAATGCGATATTTGATATTTTTTTTAAATATGCACATACATTTTGCCAAATCGCCTTTCCATGATTTTTTATATTATTATAACTCTCAAATAACGTAAAATATAACATTTAACCTAATAACGTTTCAAAAAAATGAAAAACTAAAAATATGATCTTTGAAATTTTTGTAAAGTTAAAAAAAAACCTCGCTGCAATTTTTCAGTGAATGACGCATTGATTTTATTTATAGTGTCGGCAGTACTATATTACGCTGAACACTTGGAAAACCCTTACATAAATGACTTTGTAAGCGATTCCTTAGTCGGCTGAGTGCAAGGAGCGGATTACGGTGCCCATCCCGAGTTTTCCTTCAATCCTCAACCACCTCTCTTTCCCCTCTTAATCGCCTCGGATCGTTTACTCCAATCCCTCGCCTTCTCTTCGCGCAACCGTCATCCATTGTAATTCCTTCCTCGCTCGGCTCCTCCTCCATACCTCCTCTTCTTTCTTTCGACTTAGTTCCCCTACTTCCCCTTCTTCCTCCTCTTTCAATCGTTCTTCAATGGGGAGAGGAAATCCTTTTCCCGCTCCCTTCCACATCAACCCATCCCTCCACACTTACAGGGTTCCCACTCACTCTGAGTGATCTCTCCATTATTTCAACTCCAATCAAAGTATAAACTAGGTTATCCTTCTCTTAATTCAGTGTTTTTTTAATGTCTTTCATTTACTTCTGCCGAAGTTTATTGTGTTGGTGTCGTAATGAAGAAAGGGCAAAAGGGCACACGAAGTACTTTTTCGTCTGTATGAATTTGAATTAACCATTATGTACGTTAACGGAGGACAGAGAGACTACGAAAGGGAGAAATCTTTCGAAAAGTCTAACGATGACTTCATTTTTTTAATATGAGGTACGTCGACCGCAATGTGGAAAGGGCGTTTTTGATCGAGATTCTTCCCCAGTGCATCTAAAAGACTAGTGTAAGAGAGTGTAAGGCACTAAAAGAGTAGTGCGCTTCTAAATGCATTCATCAAAAATTCTTGATGTTTCTTGAGCGTAAGACAATGGTAAGTAACGCATACAATAATATTTGAAGGGTACTTGACGCTTCAATTTTTTCTTATAGGATCAAAGACCTCCCCACTGAGAATCAATACGCACTACGTTTAAGGGGAAATATTTTAGGGTTGACTCCGAGCGATTATTAGAAGATTTATGATTGTATTATAGTTCATAAAAAATTAATTAAGCCATGAAAATATAGTGGTACAATCATTTTTTAACTAAATTATGTTTTGGTTTGAGATAAAAGATTCTCCTTCTGACATTGGCTTTTTGAAAAGACTCCTATCATTATATGTTACAGTGTTTTTCTGTACAAAATTGAAACTACTGAGATCTTTCAGATGAATAGCCAAAATATTCCTTGCAAGTTTAAATACAATATGTCTTGCAAGAACGAGAAAAATTGAGTTGATTGAATATTAATTGTCATTAAGAAGAATTCAGGTTTACAGTCCATCTTCCTTCATTGTCATGATACTCATAGAGTTCGTCTCAAACTGAAAAAAACTACTGCAAACTTTACCCTAGAAAACTGAATATTATACCTGCAATTTAGGATTGAAACTTTAATAAAAAATTGAAACTTAAATAAAAAAGCATTTTTTACTTAAATTGTTTATTTACATTCGCTAAAGGTTACAAAATTATTATAATTACTGGAATAACGCAACAAAAGGTAGAGTACTCAAAATACGGGAACATTTACCATGCGTTTAACGAGGAAAGTCTATTAAAGCAACTCATACATCTTATAGTATTGGTGCACTGTAGCAGAGATTTAAAAAGCTTCACAAGTTTACAACTTAGGTTCGTATTCGAAATGATAGGTACTTATGATCAGATTTCTATTCCACTGGAATATTTTAGATAAGAATATATATTATTAGTTGGTTATATCAGAACATTTTAGGCATTTCCGAGATTAGACCGTGTTCATTGTGCCTTGCAAGCTTATAGGATTTCTGTCCTCTCTTATATATTTTTTTATTCCAAATAGCTTATTTTTTCACTGAGAATATGACAGTAAACATGTTTGCCTGGTGGCATATGAAAACATTATCAAAAGATTTTTCATAGGATAGTTATATTAAAGGAAATGGAAACCACTGCATGTTCCTTGAAGTCCAAACTGTATGGAAAAATAATTATGCATGTGTAAAACTTGGATGGACTTTCAGACTGACAATCAGATTGCACAAAATAATCGAAAGTCATATCTTAGTTCTTATCACTACTCTCGGGTGATTTCTGCCTGACAACTTACTTGAGTGTAACATTTGTAGTGTCCAAATTCGTTATACATATATTGCTAAAAATTTATTTGCGAAAAATTGGACTAAGCTCAAGTTGTAAGAATATTGCTGATTGTTATCCCCATGGGTGAAAGTGCAAATCCAGCAGATCGGAGAAACTGGAGATATATCTTTGGTGGCCATTTAAGATAAAAACATGAATGTTATGCTTACCTATACGACGGCCTGGAAGTACATCCTTCGAATTCTTATCGAGCGTGATCGATATCTCGGTGATTGAAGGAAAATGAAAAGGAAAAAGTAGGGCACTGAATTTTATGCGCAGTAAGACCAAGGAGTCGGGGTTCCGGTAAGGAGCGAATGCACTTAACATGGATTGATGAGGGTCTATTATATACACGTAGACTTAGCCTGTAAGAGATACGCACTCGAAACCAGCAATAGGCCATTAGTATTCTAAGAGATGGCTATCAGGGTCGTGTGCATTTAAACATCGAGAAAGTGCTCTTTTTGCATATTTATACTCGAAGCCCACCCCGGTATAATTTCATCCAGTTTGCCATTTCGTTCACCTCCACAACAAGGAGTTTTCGTAATTAATGCTACACTAACGTAAGCACCAGCTCCAACGGCGACATTGCCATTCTGCACTGTTAACGGCCAGCTGAACGCTAATTAAATTTACCCGATTCATCCATTTGGCTACTGAATTACTGCCCTTTGTTGATGGGCGTAATCTGAGCATAGTGTGTGGATAACTAAGACAAAACCTCAATGGTAATTTAGTCTTTCCTTATGACTCTCAATTTTCTGCCCTATAAACTTGTTTTATATCGACATTATCGTGTTATGGTTTCAATTCTCCTTCACGCCGAGAGATACATCAAGAATTCATTTTAGTTCATTATTGAATGGGAGAAAGGTCTTATTGGTAACTGTCTAATGCATGACGGAATAGAAAACGTTAATGTACATTATAATGGCTGGCCGAAATATGTTAGAAAATTTGTTTCTTTTTGTCATTATAAAACCGAAACGGCGATAAATTTTTAGAGGAAACATATTTTAGGCAAAGGATTAAATCAATAATATAGAATTTGGCGGTTGAAAGATGACGACCCTCAGCTTTTTCGATTAAAATTTTGATGTTTTAGATTTCCAACACGAACTAAATTTTTAATACCCAGGGTGTGATCAATTTTTAAAAAATATATAATAGCTGGCTTAGCAATCCAATTTTTTATAAACTTGAGATCAATGGTTGAACATTAAAATAAGTGGAGTCTTGCTCCATGTATGCGATGCGCTTTCTTGATTCTACTCTCTTACAAAATGCGTTCATAGGCATGTTTCCTTATCCCTAATGAAAGAGAAGGCTCTTTTAATTTAATATGGATATATGTTTCCCTTTATAAAAACGACCTGGCTTAATACACCCAGACGGTGTTTTTTCAGAATGCAGAGGTTGATTTACTCTTAAGATTGACCGTCGGCAAATCTGCTTAAACATATATTCTGCTGTCAGAATGAGAAATGTAATTTAATAAATCATAACTGCGAGCATGTAGCCATATCTCCCCCATTCTGGTTTACGCACACTGATTAAGAAGAACATGCGCTGATGGAGAAAAGTAATTTTTCATTGCTTTCTAGGTTAACAAATATTTTACATGAATTGGTTTGAGTGATGTAATGTCCATAATAATGAGTTTATCAAAGTTGTATGTTTTATAATTTCATCCAAAATTATTTATCTCGAGATGGTAATTTTGTCGTACTGAAATTGTTAGTAAAAACAATCTAGCCGAACGAAGGGAATTTTTGTCAAGTTAGCCTACCTTTGGTTTACAACAATATTTACCAATTTATTGGTCCATGGCGATTTTATTCAGTTAGTTAATTAACGTACTAGTAGTATATACTGGCGTAACATTTTTACTGCATGGAAGAAAAACCCTTGTTATTTATGCGAGGCCGTGTATGAAATAACACATCGATCCGCGGCGTTTTTATTTCATTATTATCTTTTCCCCTCAATCACAGTTATAATATTTTAGTCAATTCTTGAAGAATATAAGTTGAATTTTACATGATAAATTAAATTTTCCAAATTTCGTTTAATGAACTGACCAATTCATATAAAGTTTGACCATTGCATGTCAATTAATTTTAAATCACTTGGAAAATGAGTACGAAAAAGTCAAACTGTTTCTAAATTCCCCTCTTTTTACTCAAAAATGCTCTTGCTGATGAATCTTCAATGACTATGTTACCAGTTATTCTCACTGCCTAACGTTTAACGTTATGTATTGAAACAGGCAGTAGATGCGAGCTTTGAATAATAACATTATCATAATAATTCCTGAAATGCCTTCAATGAAGAACTATAAAATAGCATGAGATATCCCAAAAGATAAATAAAAGATAGCGATAGGTGATTGATACGCGTTCTATGCAGAGAGCAGGCAGCAGATCATTATCGCAATAGATATTTAATGTGTGGACTGAGAAAGCAGTAAAATGCATGTATCAGGAAAAAGATAAATGGCGGTTTCGGGATGCGAGGAGAAAGCATTAGCACGCTACCCACACATTAATCCTTGCTGAGAAGACTAAATTTCGGATGAGGATGCTATTCTGTATAGTTATGGGGATCATAAGCTATAAATACATAATAAATGCTTGCAGATCTAACGTAAGGTTGGTAGATAGGAAAAAGAATATACGTTTTTAGGAGAACAAGGGAAGGCTAGACCAGAAGGCTATTAAAGGTTGTGTCTATCGTTTTGATCATAATTACAATCTAGGAACGAAACTAGTAAGTTGGGTATAGCAAGCAATAAACTTCTTCTATCTTTTATCATAAGAACCAGCAAAGAATTCAAAGAGGATGCTCATTAAAGCTTCGGCAGTTTACTTTTAACCCCCTGAGAGGTGTATGCCAATAGTAGCTACAGAAAAAACACAGAAATACTTTTGGTACCGAGGATTCATAAAAATTAAATGAATTTAGCTATTAATAAATGAAACGAAACTTCGGAGAACTTTTGAAGAGAGCCCTTTTGGATGGTACTTTGGAGAAGGGAAGTAATCGGGCTCATCCTGAGGCACGATAATGTACTGATGATAAAAATTGAAGCCACGGTAATTACTAGAAGCAGATGACAGCAGACGCCAGCAAAAAGAACTATGAAGGAAGAAATGTTTGAGGGATAAAAAATACTTGCTTGGGAAACTAATAAAAAGAATCATTGGATTAATAACTCATTCCGATGATATGTTATTTGAGTAAATTATATTATTCAATGGCTATCAGCTCTTGCGAGAGAGAACAAACCTAGCGATTCTTTTGAGATAGATCACTTGAAACGTGAAATGATATCCACGACCTATTTCATGTAAATAAAATGAATGTATGACACTGTTCATGCCATTACTCGGTGTAATTTATCCGTTGTATAGAAAACAGAAACACAGCAATACCATAATAAAGATTTATTGACGACCATGGTTCCACCACTTTGTGGAACATCGTAAGGTGACCTCTGCTGTGCTGAATTGCACTGTTTTCGTTATCTATACAAAAGGAATGTAAATAACTTCTTATGAACATTATCATGCTGCATGACCCCAGTTCAAGTACAAGAAAATGAATTCAGCTAAATTCGTTCCATTCCACTTTTCAGTGACAGAGCCACGGTATTCACAGCAAACTCAGCTATGCAGTCAGTTAAAAGATGGAATGAAAAATCCAAAATATTGACCGACGGCGGTGCGCTCTTACTCCGACACCGGATCCCCAAAGAAAGGTAGAAAAAAAGACTAGCGAATTACAAAGGACATTTTATTGATCATAGTCGCAGGTTTTCGCGGTACGGAGTCAGAGAGGGAGGGAGAGAGGCGGGGAAAGGAGAATGCACGAGATGGCGTTGTGTTTAGGAATGCCGAGAGTTCGAACGCCTGCTAGCCATACACATTCATCGGGGGGAACGAGGAGAGAAGGGTGGAGCGAGGGAGGGAGAGACGAGATTAGCGGAATGAGTGGGAACGAGAAGCGGTGGAAAAAGAGGAGGAGGAAAATGGGATGCGGAGGGTGGCGGCGACTTGGGCGACGAAAGGCTGAACATATGCGGGCCGACGGAACAGTTGAAGGTCGAGAGGAGGAGGAGAGAGGAGGAAGGAGGTAAAAGGGAGGGAGAGGAAAAGAGTCTTTGGGTTGGGAAGTGGGACATTGAATTTAGGACGAGATCCATTCAGAACCCTCCAAAGAACATGTGCAAAGGACGGAGAGAGAGTGAGCGGAAGAGTACCGGATTCAATTTTCGAGTGGCGCGGACAGTGTGCCACAAAATTCCGAGATGTATTCGTTTTCTGAACAAATGAATGAGACCCCATTTGGCCAAACAGAGATACGCTAAATACGCATATTAGGTTCACATTTCACATAGAATCATCGTGTTAATAACCAGAGGGCAAGTGACTTGATTAATATGTAAGGTATATTTTATTGAAGACGAGGGCAGTGACCAACGTGATTTATGAGACCTTAATCAGGGAGCGTAGCAACTCTGAATCCAGGTTTTGGCTACAAAGTTGGTACAATAATGTGAGGAGAATAATTGATTGAATCATGCACACTTTATTCATTTTGTGTTCATTGATTATTCATGTAGGTAATAGAAGAGAAATGAAAGTATTGTACCGATGTTAAAAGGTGAATGAACGCTTTGTCTAGTGGAATCATTTATTTGCATTATCGGCCAAATATTTCCACTTGGATTTGTCTTCTTTTAGTAGATGACAAGACGTGATAATATTTATTATATCTCGTTCAAATACCAGATTCAACCAATCACTGAAATATCTTTACCAAATGTTCCTTTTTTTAGCCCAAATTAATTCAATCAGAAGTCCTACATTAAATAAATGTGTGAATAAAATTAGGAATGTGTATAAAATAACCAGCTGGAAAGGCTGGTAAAGTGATAGAATGAAAATGTAGGATAAAATCGATAATTTTGACCATCTTGAAAAATTAGTAAAATTTACATAGCATGTATTTTTTTCCAATATAGGATTGCTTTATTAAAAATCTGAATTTCGCTATATCTGCAAGAAATTATTTCATTTCATGGAAGATTTAATGGTAGTTACTCCAATACTAAGAGTTATTTCCAGACATTTTTATTTTTCCGTGGGCGATTTAAAGATACTGAGCCTTTCTTAAGAAAGTCTCCGAAACCATATTTTGCCGTGTTTGTCAAAATTTGCTGAAATTCGTTGACAAAAATGTGTGGAATATAGTAAGCCAGCTTTGTATGCAGAAACTTAATTCTGTAGCCATCGCCCAACCAATATTCAAAATTTCAATCATCAATTATGACGAAAGTATAACCTTGGATGTTTGTGGGTGATAGATGTGAGGATATTAAATCTCGGGAAATAAACTAATAACCTCGAAGGTGGAGCATGATTTCATATTGAATTTGATTTACCGTTAACAATAACTCTTGCTACTATCCTACGCATTATGCAAGAACTAATAGATGAGAGGCGGCTATAAAAAACCGTTCAACTGTTAATATGAATAAATTTAATCCAGAACAATTTAAATGTAAATTATGTATGTCAACTAATGGTACAATTTTGTTATGGGATGATTATTTATAAAATTGCGTAAGGATGAATATTGTTGGCGACTACTACTGTATTTATATGAATAAATAGGTTTTAAATGCAACGATTTCTGAATTAATGGAAAATATTTTTGTCAAAAACTATACCCATGGTTCAGAAACGCCTGTGTCAACCCTCCAGTTAGGGCGAAAGATCTTCTCCCCTTTAAACCTCGCGGAAAATCGAAATTAAACGGTCGAAAATTTCTTCCCCGCCGTTCTCCACCGCATCTCCACGGTGGCGAATAGCCATAGCGGCAGCGGTACTAATGAAATCTCATAGCAAGTAATATACGCGGCAGCGACGCAAGAGGAGACCGAGTGACTGATAGCATCGCGAGAGAGCGCTTACGGCCAGCTCAGCGTGGCGCCCGCCATTTCATCACCCGTCGATTTACGGGAGGAAAAGGGAGCTGTGCCTGCTCACTTATCAAAAGACGAAACGAAGGTCTACTCCGAGTTCCGAGTTTGGTATAAATTTCCGCTACTCCATTACCTATAACTTTACTTGGCCGTCACTCTATATAGGGTTAGGATGAAAACAAAAATAAGGAAGGTGTCGGCATTTTATCATAGCAACATTTAATTTATTGTGTGCACTCATACTTCCATCACTGATAAGATATGATTAGTTAAATTTGACCAATACGAAATTTACTAATGTAATAATTGTAATGATTTATTAATTTAATAATGTAATTACTGTAATGGTTAGTGTTGTGTGCTTATTGGATACATATCAACGACGGAGTCATTTCAACAAGGTTGACAGACTAAGTGTGACACGGGAAAAAATTGAAATATATACTCGAACATAATAACACTTTAAGTTCTATTATAATATTATTTTCATCGGGCACCTAGTCAATACATTAAAAAGGCATTAAAATAAATGGCAAATTCACCATGCCAACCGACATTTTAGCGTCTGGTTTACACAAAAAATATGTCGTAAGCTCAAATTCTAATTACGGAGCTTACTGAAGATACAATCTCACATTTCACATCATCTACAATTATTCATCAGAGCTCATACAATCTTCCATTTTCAGTCAAAACTATGCACTATACGATAATATTCAAGACAAATATGTCACCTTTATATTCATTGTGGGGCAGAAACATTCCTATAAATCAGGAATAAACTTCAATCTGTCCCTGATGCTTGTTAACGGGTAATTATCAAAATTCAGATATGGCATATTCCAATTTTGAATTGTTATATTTAGCTATCATTTGGAAACGAAATTTCATTTTGAGCGACTGATATCACGTATTTGAATTGAAGAAGGGTCTTGTCCAACGTATTTTGATTAAACGATCAAATAATGGTGGGATTAATGCATTTTTGGTGTAGAGCAGCCGGGACAGTTGAAAAAAATGTTCAAACCCTTAAGGAAGGAATGCTAAGGAAGAAGCGGGAAATTAGGGAAATAAAAAAACAGAGAGATGTTTTTGACGGGCGGATGGGATGAGGTGGCTCTTTGAGGAACTTGGATGGAGAGTTATGTAAATATTCGAGCCAAAACTAGCTGGGGGAGTTGCTGGGCGCCGCGGGGTAAGACCTCCCGCCACCGAGTAAGCAGAAAAAGGAGAAGAAGCGAAGCTTTTTCCTCCATTATTTTGGTTGGCTCAAGTCTCTTGCTTGATGATCGGTGAAGTCTTCCGGGTGGAAAATTTAAAACAGTAAGCAAGCAAGAACTTTTTAAGCCAACTTAAATATGTACATCAAATATGGTATATTCTCGATATTTCTTCACCCTGGGCGAAGGCAGGCTCGACGCATCGAGACGAATACTAACGATCAAGAGGGAACACAATACGTTCTATCGAATGAAAACACAAAAGCTTCTAAATGAAGTATCGCCTTCAGCAAATTGAGCCACAGCATACAATCCGATGATTTGTTTGATGAGTGAGGATAGAGCTCACACAGTACAATGGCGTTTGAAATTCACACATCAGGGTATGGAGTCCCCCCTCCAGTTTCTTTTCCGTTTATGGATTTCGAGGAAAATCTGGCACCCAAAAAATCACATACACGTAGCTTGCGTGAAGCCGTGGGTGCCCAGGGGCGTCACTCGGAATCTGACCCGGGCTTGGTATATACCTTTGCCCTGTGCTATCGTTTGGCTCCTCACAAAGTTCTGCCGAATGGAAAATCTCACTGTTTGGTTAAGGCTATCCAAATTTATCACCCATGACCTCGGATCAGTAGTCAATGCTTCACCCTCAAGGCTACTGCACGCCCACTAACAAACCTGCTAATCGAAACAAATGCCACATCACTGTGCTCTAAGTTAACGCTCACATTCTAATCATGGCTACGTACAACGATTGAAGTGCTATTACTGCAGAAAGGATTTGAATTTAGAAGGGAAAGAATTGAGATTCACATTCTACTAATCTTCAGATTGAAACACTGATGATGTTTATTATAACCATGATCAAATTGGACGTTAAGTCTCCTGCCAGTTGCTCATGACGGCTTTCAAAGTAAAATCAGTGAAAATCAATTGGCATGAAAACGGATAAGACGAAATACTGGCACGGTCCATTTCAGCTCTTAAATATATTTAGTGATTACGATTTTATTACGACATATTATAAACCATAACCAATAGTTAGCATAAAATCGTTTTTTTTTGAGCTTCAGAATATAAAACCCTGCGATTTCCTTCAAACAATACGAAACGACATTTTTGCTTCTGATTTTCAATAATGTCGTAACATTAAGTTTTCTGAAAACATTATCCAAAACCCCCATCGATATTAACCAATTAAACACCGGTGATGATTTGCTACTTTAATGAAATATTTTTATGAAACTGATTACGTTTTCGAAAGCATATGGTTAACAAACGCTCTCAATTCACTGATTTAATAAATTAATATTCTCTTGTTTTAAATACGAAAACCTACTGTTCAGGTGTAAGATTCTGAATATACATTCTGAATCATGCGACCCAGAGATTATTGATAAATGCCACAGTGGAATTCACCTAGCATACTCGTAAAATTCGGTTAGCACGAAAGTTTTGGGCTGGTCCCCTACATTTTGTCTTAACCAGTGTCCACAGTACCTACCTGCTTTCAGAGGTAGATTCGGAGCATCGATGTATTTCACTGGCTTCGTGTTCTTTTTAGTCGCGTTGGACGAGGGAGAAGGACCTGGGGAAGCACCTCTTCTCCCACCGGATTCGCATCTCCTAGTTGGCGCCCGAGGGTGTGTGTGGGCGACGCGGGCATTGGAGAGTTGAGGGGAGAGGATAGCTCGGAGATGGCGAAAGGAAAGGAGGTGAATTGGGAAGACTAGAGGGGAGTCGGTTTTGGGGGGTTGAAGTGGCCCGTGTGATACGCGTGGGAGGGCAGGGGGTGAGTCCGGAGATTGGGGTGACTCGATAAGAATCGGGGAAGGGCAATGAGTGCGTGGGGAGGGGGTGAGGTCGCGGTGGGTTGAGATGGTGGAGGGGGAAGGTATTCCCACGCCTGCCTTTCATCTCGTCCTCTCCTCCCAACTTCCTCTTCCCCCCCCCTCTTCCCCGCCTCTGCCCACAATCCCCCATTTCCTCTCCTGCGACGGGCCCAAAGGAGGACAAAGGACTCGAGAGCCTTTTGATTTCGTCCGGCGTCACCTAATGATTAATGGCGACCCAATCTCGGACGATTGTATAAAATCATTTAGGAGTACAACTTTTGATGTATTTTCGTCTCCTACCCGCAAAGGTAGAATGGAGACGGACCGCAGCGCGTTTTAACGACGCATGATTTTTGCGTCACCACTCGGTCGAGGGGAACGATGGACAAGTACGCAGAATCGGGTGTTCGTACCTATCCATCTGTTCCACACCCACTCAAATGGCGTCCCATGGGGGAAAATAATATTTAACTGTGTGCACCAAGCGTCGTCGTTTTCTTGCATTCTACGTAAAGAGGAGAGTGTGCTGTTGAAAATGGAGGAAGGAGAATGAACTCATGGAAAGCCTTTTTTTAAAAGACAGTTCTTAGAAATTCAAGAAATAACTTGGCGCTATACGCCAGACATCTCTCTTTTATTCAGTATCTTTAAAAGTATGTGGATTCACATATCATCGTCATTACGCCACCATTGTGTTTGAGCTGTTTTGCAACGCATAGAATTTTCGTACAACCCTAGCAATTCTGTTCAATAGGAACACTCTTGGTTTAATGGAACACCAGGAGCTAACAGTTACCCCTTGGATCATTTAAAGTATGTTGTTATGCATATGAACATGCCTCTTAAAATATAATATTCATCCAACAGTTCATGGGGCTCACTTGTAACTAGAATATGAACGTGCTTACTTTCTTGAATGATAGTAAAATAGGCATTCCTCATTCGAGAGAAGGTCATTTAACACACAAATATCACACGCTAGATATATAAATCAACAAATACGTTGTTAACAAAAATCAGAGCTAGATAAATAAAAAAGGCAGCTTTCAGCAACGTTTTGGTTTAAAAAGCATCTTATTTGCGTTGCATATTAGAATTTAGGCCTAATGGCAAGGAATCTTTTTGGCCATTTTTATGACCTGGGTAATTGAGATACAAATCAGGAGACATACCTAAGCTCTTAGAATTCGATGGTGAGATCAAATTCATAAGGAGTTATATTCATTCATATATATATATATATATATATATATATATATATATATATGTGTGTGTGTGTGTATATATATATACACACGTATATATATATATTATTTTATTCTATTAACTGGCGAATTTCATTAATTTCATATGATAAACATAGGAAAACATTTGGCTTCCATGCTTTCTCTTTTGACGTTAGAAAGAATTAATTGCCAAACGACTTTGAATACGATGAGTGCTACGCAATGCAGTGAAAGTTTGGTGCTCCCTTTTATTATTCGGTACGTAAATTGGAGTGAATGAATGTTAAAGCAATAATAAGCATGGTATGCGATAGTTTGTTAGCAAAAGATTGTGTATAACTCAACACTAGATGACGAAAAACGTTGTATTCTCATGACATGGCAACAAGAATCACTCACGTACTCTTTCCTGTAGTAAAATGGTCAGTCATCACTTATTTTGGAAACACCAGGTTGGCCTTCTCCACGAGATGAGTTCTTAAAAATTTCAAAATTAAAAAAAAGTGTAAAATTTCTCTCGTTATTTTTTTGTTAGGCAATGAAGCCCAAGCAGTTTTCCCCTGCAGTGCTCTCCAGCCAGTTTCCACACGTTACTTTTCTAATTAAATGTTCTTCGTAATATGTTTTTTACTGTTCCTGGAGATGAACAAGGGATACGTTTTTACGTCGCAGTTAATATGACCACATTTCGTAAAAAAATTATGTTGTTCTAGTGGGTAATTTCGAATTCTGATAATAACAAGCGGGTTTACCTAAATCTTCCGTATGTTTATTTAATAGTTAGATTTTTATAGTTAATTAAATTAATCCAGTTTTATGCTTTAGCTGAACTCCATGGTAAACTTGATTAAATACTTTTGCATTCCTACATCTAAAAATGAGTAAAGTTTCCATTGGTACAGATTTCATTACAACATAGCACTTTTATATTTAAAGGAGCCACATCTTAAGTGAACCTAGTTTTAATTAATTTAAGTACATTGATCAAAATCATAATATAACTATTGTCTAGACCTCTCTGAATTTCCTCATCATAGTTTTAAGACCAAGCCCATGAAGCACTCACTATTCATCAAATTTAAACTGTGTTGTCATAGTATTAGTCTCACGTCACGATAACTCAAATGATGTTTCAACGATCGACTAAAATTGAAATAATCAATAGGGGCAGCCATTTCTAAAATTGTCTGTAAAAGAAACTGCCGACAATTTTGGTTTGCAATGAGAGAAATGTAACTCACTAAAAAGGAAGATAAGTATATCGATGGAATCGTATGAGACGTAAAACAGATTTAGCTAAAAGCGAACACCAAAAGGGAAAATATCTTTTATATTTTTTATAGCTTTCTCCTCCCTTAGTTCCTATTGTCAATCTTGCTATAGATGGAGATTTTCGCCTAAACCTATCCTATGTCTCGTAGAACCGTGAATGGGAAAAATTGAGTAAAAGGAACGCTAAATCCCATGGACTGCATAGGGATAGACTTACTTTTCCAACGATTAGCCGACCCGGATTCAGGACCCTCCGGCAGGTTAATGGACAAAAAGATTTAGTCTTTACTCTCCTCCTATTATGTCTATTTTCCGCCATTTCGATAGCTTCAATGCAGTAAAATAGAGAGGATAGCTCGACATAAATAGGTCGAACATATTGCCGCATCAAACTTGCATGCAAATCACGCACGAAGGTCGTCCGTTATTCATGTGTTCGAGCTGCTCCTGTCGATTACGCTTGAGAAATTCTCTCTCCGAGCTAGAGAATCGAGTGCTTGCACTTGGACTTTATATGACGGCTCACTCGGAGCAAAATGGAGCTTACTAATTCAGGCCTAGCAATTGTTGGTCGGGTCAAACACCTTTCCACCCGGAATTTCTGTCTCTCATGTCAGAGTTGTCAGACGGAGTAGGAGACAATGTGTCACAGTCCAACGAGACCATTCCAATGAGTTTTATGAATGCCCGAGGTAAAAATAAGTCTTATTAGGGAATCTTTTATTAAAGCTGATCAAATTTAACATCTTTGATAGCCAATTGAGGTTTATTTACTTATCGGAGATTAGTGTGCCAAGATTTACAGAAACTGCGACGTTTTTCATTGGTCTCAGTCCGCTCCTGTCCACTAACAGTAGGAGGGAGAGAGTGGACTGACGGCATAAAAGACGACGGCGAGTTGAAAACCATATGAGGCTCTAAACTTCATGAAGAAAGAATAAATATGTGTCACCATTTGTTTCTTTCATTTGTCACTCACCTCTAAATAAAATTTCCCCCTCAATCCCCCATCCTACATTTCCAGCGGGCATTAAAAACAGAATCATCGAACACGTATTTTCAGATAAATACAGTGTAACATATTTCGTTTTGTTTCTACAATACCTTCAACTACCATAGCGGAACACACCGTTATTCTGTTCGAGTCGTCATAACCCACGCTACAAGATATGACACACGCACTTTGAATAGAAAAGAGCAGAATCGCATAGTGGAGGAATAAAATACATGCATTTGCTATTGGTAGATGCTATCTGGGACATTTTGGGGTAACTGTTCTTATTTGACTGGGATCATTTCTTTAACACTGTTGCATTTGTACATAAAAACACTCATTCAGTCCTTTGCGTTTCATTTTAAAAGCTCTTTGAAAAAAAAACTTTGTCACATTTAATTAGGCTTGCTCGCCGTCCAAGGTTTGTTTACTTGAGGTCCAAGCACTTATGTGTTTCGGTAATCAGTTTCAATTAGAGGGAAATCAAAGAACGCGCGAGTCAAAAACTGGAAACAAAAAGTATTCTAACGGGTATGGAAATTGGCGAATTGTTGAGCTTTTTAGAAACCTGCTAATGAGTGTTTTTCTTTCAAAATTAGAAAACCCAAGTTCCAAATACTTTTTTCACTCTCAATTCATGAGTTATAGTGTCACTCAGCGACGGGAAAAAATGAATGTCCATATATTTTCTAGCTTCATTACTTTTATAAATCGAGGGTTCCTTACTACTCTGAACCATGGTAATATTTCAATTTGCACACCGTATGATGATGTTCGACGTTATAAAGAGTCCTCGGCTGATCAGATAATGAACCATACGGCTTACCTATGATATATTTTCAGAACTTTAGTGATAAAATGTACAAGAGTTTACTTTTTATAGCAATGGAAGACAAAGGAAGTAGACTTATGAATCCAGTGTGAAATCAAAATATTTGTTAAACCGGTTTATGTATAATATGTGAACATGCAAAAGTTATTAAGACGAAAATATATCGTGCTTGCCTGTTTGATAAATTAACAAGTTCACAAAATGTTGCGATTTGTCTCGAAATCTAAAAAAAATGCACTTTGTTCTCATTCCTTGAAGTATTGATTCTTTCAATATCTGTCTTCATTCACATCCTGATTTATGAGTCAACGAATGAAATAGCGTTTGACAAGCATAGCAATGGTAATGAGACGACCAATGCTAACTAACATGCCCTTAACGTTTTAGAGATACTTGAGATATAGTTGATGCCGAGGCTTTGTGGCTCATGATTTATAGGTTGCTGGTTTACATGACCAAATGCCAGTTTTCGAATATTTCTCAATAATCGAATAACGCTAAAAGTGTTGCCGATTCATGTTATTGCCACTTATCAAAAGAGAATGGGTAGTTTTCTATTCTGCTCAAGTGGGCGTTTTTTTAAGGATTCCCTTTTTATTTGTATGAAAAAGTGAAACGGTCTGACGATCGATTTTTAAAGCGCATGTATCAAGCCTAGTTTGTGAATACTCGCTACCTTTAATCATTGGAATATCACCTACCTATAGTAAATGGTGATTAATTAAATCTTAAAATCAATTTTCGTCTTCTCCTTATGTCTAACGATTGCCTAAATTACTCATTGTTCACATAATTTGCACATTTGTACCTGACGGTATTAGATTACTGTCCTAGAATCTTCGAAGTCCTAACTTTGTAATTATAATGATGGGCCATAGATTGGAAAAGAATGTCTAAGGATATCACGTTGTAAAAAAACTATAATCATAGAATAAACCTACATATTAAATCAGTCTTTTCAATATTATTCTTTAAAAAGACAACAGGAATATACAAGGCAAAGCTTGTAGCACAGTAGTTTAGTGTTGTGTATCATCAATGTAGCATAGTAATTTAATGATTTATCACTTTTTATCTAATTTTATTATCTAATTGTTTTCATCTTAAGTAAACAAAAATTCATATATATCACAATTTCACCGACTTCAATTAAATAAGGATATTTTAAAGTGGTCTCAGTTCCCGGCGACTAGCGAAGAAGAGCAAACGAGTTGTAATCAAATGCGTAAGTTGTATTTTCAAAGATTCGAATTTAATAAAAATGTGTCCACCATTGGACAATATATTGATGATAATCTTGAATAAAAGTGCGCTTAAGTCTCAGGCTTCACACTATTGCGACATATGACAAGTACATCGGGGGTTTTCTAAAAACATCTCAAATCTCAAACAGGTGTAAAGATGTCCTGGTAAATACTTGCAGATACTTGTAATGATGGAATAGGCCGATTTTTTCCTTAATTTACAGATTTATGTTAAAATTTTATATAAAAGACGAATCGCGCCTTTATATTAAAGCTCTATCTACGCCCAATGTATTGCCGTTGGTGAAAGAAATTGAACATATTTTGACCAATGAGAACAAGTTCCATAAGTAGATTGTGAATATGGAACTATTATGCAATTTTAAAAGCGATCCAAAATGATTTCATTTTGGTTTTAAAAACTCTTATCCTCTTGAATTTTTCGTACTGTAATGAAGCTTTCCGATATATAAATGAGAGCTTTAACTTCGGGCAATTTGTTATCATTTTCTATCCATACATTTTGAGAGTATCTATCTCGTACATGGTCTTTTGATTGCTATAGGTGTTGTAAGTGACTAAAAGAATTATCGAAAAAAAATTGTAAAATTCATAATATGCTTTTCAATTGACCCTATACACTTTTCTGGATTGAGAATCAATATGAATATCAACCAAAGTTGCCTGAGGAAGTAATATTATTATAAATTGTATATTGTCGGAAACGAAAATATTATATTTTGTCCTTAGTCTTATTGTCATTGTGATTTTTGCCGAATATATCTATGTGCTCTTAATCCCATCTGGAGTCACTGCGTTAAATCTAGTGGTGTATATCGATGACATGTGGTCTGAAAATAGGACTGTATGACACTGAATTTTTCCATGATGCGAAAAGAGAGTTATATGCCTTCGAAGTTACCGCAGAGCAGGTTCACCTGAAAGCATCCTCGGATAAGAAGAAAGGAGAATTGGTACTCACTCTTTTCGTCGATGGCCGGAGACAGTCGGAGAGTGATGGCGATGAGCAGGACGGCAGTGATGAAGATGCCCGCGGCGAAAACGCTAATCACCAGCACCATCTTCCGGCGCTCCCCGCCTTCCCTACGAAAGGAAAAAATATGGCAATGATAATCAATGAGATAGAAAGTTATTTTGCTAACTTTAAATCGGGAAATTTAAAAACCTTAATAATGGTTCAATTAAACAGTCCTAATGGCTCTATTATTTCCGCTGTAATAGAAGGTCATCAATTAGCAGGTTATTGGTGCTCTGGCAAGGAGATGTTTTGAATGTGATTTGCCAACTTAAAATATGCAAATAGGGTTTCTGAACTCAGTCAGATATGTTAGAGTATTTATTAATTGTTTCCATATTTTTTCTATCAAACTATTTTTCTTAATGCAAAAAAATGAGCCTAAATCTCAATAATTTAATTAGAGCGTAATTAATTTGGACACCTACTGCAATTGCAATTAAAATTTCAAAAACCATGTGATTAGTTTGAAAAATTCTCGTTCGTAATCTGGTTTGGAGAACTATAAGATATATATTTAGTGTGTAGCATAGATGCAACTATATCAGCAAACTCTTACGGATCCCTAGCAGCTTCATTTCATGTAAAAGTCAGTTTTATAAAAAGCCAGATAACCCAAGTATCGCAGATTCAAATTCTGCATGGAGCACGTAGTATTTACTTGAGATTAAAACGCAATATGAGATAGGGAGAAGTATCCTTAGTTGTTGTTGTGTACATATAATTATTATTTATTTCCACTGCAAGCATTTTCTTTCATCCAGAGTCTGTAAAGTTATGAGTACGAAACACATTGAAAACCTGACTACTACTCTCTCATGAAAATCCATACGATTTGATAAAAGAATACGATATAAACATAATTTTAAAAGTTCAATATCAACATATCCCACGATTAATTTTAGAATATAGCCGTTGCGTTACGTTATAGCCGTTACAAAGTTAAGTAGTAATATTGAGTTTTAAATTCACGTAATAAAGCCATTCATCCTTTTTAAAGTCACATAGCAACATAAAATTTTACTTTCGTGACATACCTGTAGAAGTAAAGACTACATCAAATGAGGACTACAGAATTATAAGCTTGATATCCCATGCAGCTAAAGTGTTTTTAGGATCATCAACAAAAGGATAGAGAGTAACCCTACTACGCAGATGATTACGTAGGGGATGATCAGTTTGGGTTTAGGAAGGGGAGAGGTACGCGTGATTGTAGTAATGGGATCACTAATCGAGAGAAGTGCAGAATACAACCAGGACGTATTTACCAGTTTCATGGATTTAGAAAAGGCGTTTGGTGGAGTGAATTGAGAAAAACCAATGAGTGTATTGTAGAAAATAGGAATAGATTCGAGGGATAGGAAGCTAATCCGCAACGTGTACATGTCTCATACTGCTCAGGTGCGAGGGGGTCACGGAGATTCCGGATGGGCAGTGCTAGGAAGAGGTGTGAGACAGGGTTGCCCATTTGTCACCGGTGCTATTCAACGTATATGTGGAGGAAATGATTAAAGAAGCATGGGAAGAACTGGAGGTAGGAATGAAAGTTGGAGGGGAGTTCGTAAAAGCAGTTAGGTTTGCTGATGACCAGGCTTTGGTTTGTCAGTCGGCCAAGGGGTTGCAAGCATTACTGAGTGAATTGGAAATTCAGTGCGATAGATATGTGATGAAAATCAATATCAATAAAACAAAGTTTATGCTATTTTCCAGAAAGAAAAAGGCTAAGCTAAATATTAAAATAGGCGGGGAAAGAATAGAGCAGGTAGAGCAGTTTACGTATCTCGGTAGTGTTTTGGACCAACACGGTCAACGTAGTAGTGACGTAAGGGGAAGAATTGCAAAGGGGGGGCAAAGAGGCTTTCACAAAGAGGAAGGAGTTGATGTTGGGAACGTTGAGTAGGGAGGTTAAGAAAAGACTCGTAAAAACTCTGATATGGAGCGTAGCTATGTACCGCGCGGAAACGTGGTCACTGAAGCAGGAAGATAGATTTTGAAGGGGAATCAAGTTAAGGGAATCTCTTCGTAGTTAATTTTCCCTGTCTAAGTAGATTGGATGCTTTTAAAACGTGTGGAGAAGAATGGAGAAGGTGAAATGGATCGAAAGAAAAACAAATGAGGGAGTATTAGGCATGTTGGGCGAGGAGAGGGGTTTGTTGGGAGAAATCCTAATGGAGGGGAGAATATTAGGCAAACGAGGAAAGGAAAGTAACAGGATAGATATGTAGGATGGGATGAAGGGAAGGAAGAGTTAACACAGAGGTGAAGAAGGACTTGATGTAGAGTAGATTACTGGATTGTGATTCTTAGGAGTCACAAAATAATTATTTTGTAGTTGTGTCCATCCAAAAACCTACTTTAACCGGTAGATTACTTTATAATAAAACCTTTGGAGTAACCATATGTGCATTTGCCGAAAATTACTACATTTTAAGTAGAAATAGTTCCTTGTTGGACGCTTATAAGTAATAATCAAGGAATGTGTGAGTATAAAACATGAACCTCATTTTTCCTGCTTTGGTATCTGTCTCAATTGCTATCACCATGCCATCCAGGGCAGTAATCCAACAATATTAATTAGATAAATTGAAAGAGTAGGTAATACCAATACATCATGTGATATAATGATTTAATGTTGAAGACATTGAAGCAATGTGATACTGATCTCCTCTAAATGTTATATTTCACGATATAAATTAAATAATATTGAGTTATGTTTAGAAAAGTTGCGCTATTCAATTTCGATTACTAATCGATTAACTTTTAAGTTCACTCTTGTTACTTCACGCACCCAGTACAAGGGAAATCCATAAACATGGAACTGGAATTTATTTTTCTATGTAGATTTCTAAAATAGAATCCAAGTTTCTCTAATAGTTTTCGTTTTCAGGAAATTTGTGTTTAACTTATTGGAGAGATAACAATCAGTCAAGGAGAAGTCATCCAATGTGTGGGATGCAATGGATGCAACTGAGTGAAAAGGTGTATGGGTCCCTCAAATTCGGGTCGTGGAACAAAATTTCTCAAATTTAGTAAATATATGAATTTTTATCCTTGTGGAGTACCAAAACAAATAGAATATTAAATGAAAGAAGAAGAATTTAGGACTGTGAATCCTCGTTATTCTGATTGGTAGAAGATAAGGGTCTAACTTTCTTGTTCTGAGATTCTCTCAACCTCTTGTGATTCTGTCATACAAGAACATTGTAAATTGTTTTTTGTGAGCACGAACACATGTTTCACTTGTATGATTTTCTACGTCGCATTCGATAGTTAGTACGTATATTTAATGAGTAAACGGGCTTTATAAGTCGTAAGTATCACGTTAAAGTTAAAGAAGTGAAGAGTAACCGAGGCATTTGGATTAATTAGACGGATTGGCTATAGAGGGTTGATTTATCAATCATTTCGACTAGGAGAAAATGGCGCTGTTTACAGACGTGATGTTTACCTAACTCATGACCTGCTTCCGAAGGCGTGCGGATGCATACATTGTTTTATCGTTCCTTTCAAAATGATAAAATACATATATGCAAGTGAGAAAGGCGCATGAATGAGAGGAAACTGGACTGACCGCTATGAAAGTGGTAAAGACGTTTCCCGTCTCAGATGGTTCAACGTTACCTTCAAAGCGATTTCTTCCTCATAGGGAATTGGCATGTTTTGGCATATTCTGTAAATAAACCTATGACGGGATCAGGGGACCGTGAAAACGCTTTGGTGAATTTTCGACGCGTTCCGCTATGGATCCATAGTTAGAGCGTTGGGCAACTGACTGGAGGACCCAAGTTCGATTCTCAAGGGCGCTTCTGGACACCCTCAGCTTCACCCAACCTACCAATTTTTCGAGTACCAGAAAATTTGATCTTGTGAAATATAAGGTGATACGGAGAATGGGCCTGGACCCTCTAGTTTTAATGCGTGAATTTACTCGCCGTTGGGATTAACATTCGGTCAGTTCTAGCATCACCCATGACAATTACTGTTTCAACAAGCAGCTATTGCAGCTTGAGTTCTGGACTATTCGTATGAAATGAAATCTAGAACTTGAGTATGTACCCTATACACACATTTGTACAGAATAAGTTGGCGTTTGGGTCAATAATCCTTTCATCTAAAGATGTCGGGAGATCAACATTTAATGAACTACTTGGTTGAATAAAAAGAGACGTTTCAGGCGTGATATGGTGGAATATCATGATTAATAAAAATTGGCAATTTTCCACAAAATAAAATTTTAATACGACCGGTTTCGATGTAACTACATCTTCTGGTGCACTTCTGGTACCAGAAGATGATGTAGTTACATCGAAACAGGTCGTATTAAAATTTTGTTTTGTGGATAATTGACAATTTTTATTAATATTGAACTACTAGGTTATTTATTTATTTTTAATTTTATTTATTCATTTTAATTATTTATTTATCGTTGTTTATGTATTATAGTAATATTCTTCCAAGTGGGGAATAATAATGTCCAATTCGTTAATATCGCTCTTCATTGAATGAAAATTAGTGCTTGTGCCGGTTTCTTCTTTTTACATCCCGCACTCGTCCTTTCTTACTATGACAACAACTTGGGTCAACAATGACCAAATGGGATCGTAGGTTAGTTCGCCTATGTTGACCCAATGAATTCATCTTAAGGTTAGCTGGTAAATGAAAGAGGTTGAAAATGAGAGAAATCAGCGCTTGAATAAACTGCCGAATGCCCATGAATCTATAATTCGAGCAATGGAAGGGAACATGTGGCGAGGGAAAATTTTGGAATTCAAATAATACACACAAGAGGAACTGGAGCGAAATAATTCCTCTCTATTATAAATTGAGGAAGTTTCAATGAGGAAAATATGCGCAATTTAACATTTGTATGTATTGTTATCGTCCTCAAATAAAATTATTTGATAAAAAATATGTTGTGCCCAATACATATGTAACTTCTTTAGGAAATAAATTGATCCGTTTTGCCTAGGTATCTGTATTGTAACTGGCATCGCTAGTTTTTTCAGTGCTCCGAAGGCTGCTTTATGTTTCGTACAGTAAAAATATGAGGGAACACGGACAAGCGTTTGCACTTTTATTCCTGTTGTAATTGTATCAATTCTGGTGATACAATTTTCTTATGCTCATATGTATTATGTCTCCCTTTCCGAAAAGGACGAAACATTTTTAGAAAGAGTATTTGACCTTCACCGTACTGAAGTGAGGTGGTTAAAGACCCCAAACCAAACCTTGATGTCGCTTTGCTTGAAAATATGAAAACTTAAACTTTTAGGACAATAGACTTATTGACTGGGTATCTATTACTGAACATAATGCGTTTCAAAATGATCATGGACTATTCCTCTATGACTATCAACGGCAATGTAGTGGGAACGAAGATTACGATTGCTGGAACTCTTAACCGGAGAAATGGCTCAGGATGCAGCAAAACGTAGCGTGCAAGAGAAGAGATGATGCCTATCGTACAATGTCGGTAAACTCGGGCAAATAATAAAAAAAACAATCGGAGTTATCCCGAGGCTGGCTCCTGCGTAACAATACATTGCTCAGGGACATCTTCCGTGCGTCATTGCATGAGCCTCTAGAAAATTCAATGTCACACTCGGCGAACTGGAATGGGAGGTCGGATGTGTATGTCAGGGAACGTGTGCTCTCTAAAAACTCCGGGCGTATCCCAAAGTGGAAGCTGACGAATGCGAAACCATTCGCGAAAATCCATGTACTCCCTTTATGTGCTTTGCAATGGTGAGATATGGAGAGTGGGCTAGTTAAATGCTGTCGCTCATGCTACCGCCTCAGATCGCATAAAACACGCAACTCTCTCGGCATCTTTGCAAAATAAAATTAATGAGTTGGAGGGAATCGTACGGTGTATTTAATCACCTAGATAATGAACGAATATTGTATATTCATCAACATGAAAGCATAATTGATTTTATGGTAAAATCCAGCAAATCCGACTTTTTTCCGTAAATTTAGAAAATACATTTTTCCTCCTGCCTCACCTTTTTACTGCCATAAAACGTCTCCCTCAAATTAAACAACTTATTCATTGCAAAAATATAATATAAATTGCAATATTTTTTTTTGCACGTCATGAATTTTAAGTGAAGTACCTGGATAGACTCGATTTTTTTCAAGGTTGGTTCAAGGTTGCCTTAGACCTTTAGTGAAGTGCCTCTAAAATGGTCTGTGTCTATACTGAACGTCCTTTTAAATTATAAAAAAGAGAATAAATGAATGTTTTGACAGTAGAGTAGTCTCTTAATTACAGGAAATCTATTGTGTCGTCATAGAAATCCTTGTTATGGCTACATTATAGTTGTTCGGGGAGTAGATCTAGGTATACTAGTTTAATGTCTCAAGATTCGCTGTGGAATTGAGTAATGGTTTCTTTTTTTCCATTATTCGTCTAGACACCATCGTATTTGTTTCCGATATTTATCCATGAAATGGATTATTTAATATTAAAAATGACATTCGCATATTTTCTTCCCTCGCTATCAAATTACTGTTTTCTTGTTAACGTTGCCATTTCGAATGCAATTCTTCTTTTTTTCCCTGTCACTTCGATCCTTGTCGTCCGAAACATTTCCTAGATACGTAACAAACACCTTTAGCAAGAACATTGCAAAATTCCGATTGTCGTTTTTTTCCTCCCCTCTCTGCGAACTTTTTCTGGAGTTCCGAAAGAAATGATGCTGAGGATTACAGGTCATTTCATCCTGGAAAGAAATGTCGAAATTTATGCAAGAAGCGAGTGATCACGGCTCTTCAAACAAGGACGCTCGCTGCTCCGTCACCTGTACTTAGCGTTCGTGAGAGGATTTCTCTGATGGGAGCCAGAGGGAGTTCGGAGCGACGGATCGTTTCGGTTTGGTTCATTCATCTTCTCCATCTTCAAACAACCAAATGACGCACCTGACTCCGAATGCTTCTTACGTCCTCTCCTTGTTCTCTCTCTCTCCCCCCCCCCCACCTTCCCTAATGAGACGGAAAGGGAGAAAGAGAGTAATGCTGCGGAACCAACTTTTATCATCCCATCCACCTCCCTAGCCTCATGCCCCAGCTTCTCACGCTCCCTCTCCCACCTCCCAAGGATGAATGGCGGTTCGTTAAAGGGGAATAGGCGAGCAGGGAATCGAATCTAATGGAGTGGAAGCGGTGTTAGGTGGTCGGTTGAAATGGCAGGAGGTCGCGAGGAGGTGGCGAGGGTATGGTCATGGCCATACGGAGTCCTCTATACAAAGAATGGAATAAATGTTTGACGGGGAGAAATGTAGGATTGAGAAGATCCTTTTTTAGAAGGACGCAAAGGCTAAGAGAGAAGACATTATCGTTTGAAAATTGTATTCTAACTTCCTTAGAATCCATCCTCCAGCGTGGCAATAGGAATCATGAAATCGATTCAGTTTTGATGCGTGACCAAACCATTGCTCGAATAAGTCCTAAAATCGATAAAGGTACAATTGCCACTGGCGCAACCCAAATACTTTTCTCGACCAGTACCCGTAATTACAGAGGATTGTGAAAGTGTTTATGTTTTGTCAAACAAATTTTGTGCGTTATAGTTAAAAATAACAATAACTAACATCGAAACAATAAAATTTCCAAATCAAAGATCTAAAAGAACTTGATAAAATTTCGAAAATGAGAGCGGAGATGAAAATTAGTTAAGAGATCCTCTTTCAAAGAATTATTTTTAATCCTAATCTTTGCAGCCTCTCTGTTTAGACTCTGTTCATAGAAATTACTGACTGTAGTAATTATTCAAAAGATTTTATTTGATACGCTAGAGTAAAGCACGACTCGTGCTATACCCAAGGTGTAAAATTCACAGAAGGGTGGTGAGATCCTTCCCTTGTGATGCAAATATTTTCCCAGGAAGAGCTAAAACTTAACGACATACCCAAGTTGCCTGCTAGGATGATTTCTTCTAATAAATTTGTTTCCGTTAAAATCATACCTAACCTATTTAATGCCTTAGATGTTTAATATCTCAAATGTTCATTCAATTTTACTTTGCTGAAAGTATTTCCATGGTTTTGGTACCATACATTTTAGGAGAATGCGAATTGAATCGGCATCCATGACTGTTTACTAAAATACTTCTCGGAATAATTGTAATTATTTTTAATGGTTTATTGTGTAACATTGTTGAAAAAATAATATGAATGATTTACATTTTTTCCTTATGTATGGATTTAATAAAAACTAATCATGTCGGCCATCACTCGTTGTGGAAGTGTAGAAATGTAACTGATTCAGGACTGTTCCAGCGCCATTTTAGGGCTCAACTTATAAAGAGCACTTAATTGCCTTTATTCGGATTATCATTAATTTATTATTTAAATAAACTCGTAGTGTTACTTAAGGTGGAATTTTATGGTGGGTAAATTTTCCGTTATTGGCTAGGTTTGTGAGTAATGTTCTATTAATGTTGACTGAATGAACCTTGAAATTGCGTGAGTCCATCTCTATGTGGAAGGAAAGAAAAACACTGAGTAAGAATTTAACAACTTATCGTTATTTTATAATTATTTAGACATTTTAGTTTTAGCAAATTATAAATCGTAAATCATTTCTCAGTATTTAAATATGCCTTTGCGTTCCTCTACTGAAATATTTATTTGGGATTTTTGACAGATTTTTTGGCAAATCGGTATATATTCTCTGATTTATTTTATTTGAAGTATCTCTGAGGAATCCAACGCCACTCAAAAATATATAAAACTATTTGTATAAAAATAAATACATTTATAATAGACCACCCTTGTATATAGTGGTCTGAAAGTGGTAAGGGTGGTCTGAAAAATTTCCGACCTAAAAAGATAGAAGACAGTTTTTCTAAAATGTTTTAGGTAATAATTAGCGGGTTCAAACGCAATCCATTAGAAAAATAAATCTTCAGGGAACTGGTATAGACCTAAATTCAGCGTAACAAAATGGTTAGCACTTATGACCGTTTTATAAGTAACCTAATTCCTTTTGTCCTCTTCCCCGTATGTGCATAATATTAGTTACAGGCCTGTATATCTGTTCTTGAACATGGTAACGTCATGTAAATTTATATCATTCGACGGCGTTCGACTTACATAAGAAGTTTCAAAAAAGATTTTTCGAAGAGATTAAAAAAAAGACAACTATGACGTCCCGAGAATCATGAGAAAAAAAGTGCTTGATTAACATATCGATCATTCTTATCCAAACCACCCTTGAGTTCCCCTTTTTTGGATCAAATGTCAATTTCAGCAACGAAAATGGGCCACATTGAATGAAACACAAAAGTGCAATTCCAATTCAAGGCTATGGGACCAAAATTCGACCTGTATTTTAAACATTTCTAGTATTTCTGTGTTTATGCATTATAGTTCATGCATTTCAAATTTATTTGATTGTTAATAGTTTTCACTCAATTTCCTCAAATAAATAGAAAATTCATGATATTGTACAGTAAGTATTGTGTTTTATAATTTGAATGCTGTGTAAGTATTATTTAGCATTTACATTTCAAAGGGACTGTAAACTGTAAAGGGACATAAGAAAATAGCTAATGACATTTTATGATAACAGATGTACGAACTGGATACGGATGGATCTTGGTTAACTTAGACAGTAAAAGTAGCAAAGTTACTGTATGCAGCGGTATGTTTCAAGCATGCTGTATTTTTGCTTTTGTTCTTTCTCTTGGGAAATATGAACCTGGAGTATTTCTCGTCACGCTCCTCGGCAATCTATTCGTAATTAGCGTGAAACCAAACACTTTAAATTGCCGCCCCACTTCCGTAGGACGTGGAGCGAAAAGCTGTCCACCCCCTGGTGAGGTGAACTGCTTTCCGTCCCACTCTGGTCTCACCCACTCCCCGGCACGGGCGACCATGAACAGAGAGATAATTATTCCAGCTAGTGCTTCTCTAGGGATACGGCAACATGCAACAATTTCACCGCGATAAGGTCGTCGTGAAAGGAAGGAAATAACGGAATGGCAATAAGATTCTTTCAACTCTACTCCAGTTCCTTAGTATGCTGTGTAGCTCTTTTGAAGTATTAGCGGAGTGAAGAATATTTGCACATTACACACCTCATCCAAATTTTTCTACTAAGTTAAAGTTTCAGTTATAGTAATGCTTTCACATACTCGTATACACCAGAGAAGTGGTCGAAATCATTGTAATAAGAGCATACACAGACAGGAGAAAATAAATTAGAGCACCTGACTGTTTGCTAACTTGGGAATTCGTTCTGCCCCTTGTGCATGGTAATTTTCCATTCACCATCACTTAGCCTTTTAATTTGAGAAAGAACTTACTCTTTAAACGAAAGAAAAGGATAATATAGGATCTAATTTCTTAGAACACCGTCGTCTAATATTATTTTTCAGTGATAATTTGACTTATAAATAGATACCATTATTCCTGTATTGGATATATGGCATACACATACACTCAAAAAAATTATTCTGTCTGATAGGCAGAAAATTTTATGCGGAAATAAAACTGAAGATATTGAACTGGTATAAGAATATGTTTTTGTTTTAAAATCTCATTGAAATATTTATGCAGGTATATATAATTAACTATTAAAGTAAGAAAGCAAAGGTGTTTGAAAAATTTTATGTGAGCCTATGATTAGAGGGTGCGTTCGTAAGCACATGATGCGTTTCAAAAGTAATGCAATTATTTTTTTAAAAAGTAATTTATTGAACAGATTTTCACAAGCGGGGACGGGGGTAGATCAGGTCACACAGTTCACAGGGTAGACCAGAGGTTGTGTGTCTACCGATGGATCCGAAGGTTGCTGATTTGATTCCCATGACCGAAGAAAATTTTTCAGTTTAGAAAAAAGTTGTTAATGGCTTTTCGGAACGAGGTAACTACACATTAACAGAAAAATACAATAATATTATTTCGGAACGAGACAAACTCTGAAACCATGGTGACAGAGAGCAGTTTTACCATTTAGACACTGGTGGTGCAAACCAAGTACGTCGACCCGGCATCAGCTGCCACAGCTGCGGGCGAGAGTGAAGTCCACGGTATCGGTCACAGTACTGCGATGTGGAACGCAACGGGAAACCATCGCATTTTCGCAACGCATCGCGAGATGGATAGGCTGGAGATAGATATTCTGAGATTGAGCAAAATTTACTGGGTGGGGTCGAACGACTTCTGGAGCGACAGCTATAGAGTGACATACTCGGGAGACGACCAGGAAATTGCAGGAGTAGGCATCATACGAAGAAATGGCCAAGGAAAATAATATAGTGCTGGCAATATAATGAAATGATATTGCTGATTTAGTTAGAAGCAGGATCTACATATATATGTATGTATGTAGGTTCTGTATATGTATTCATATATATATATCAAATTTCCAAGTTTATATCATTCAATATTAAGAATATGTTCTTAAGCATTCCTTTTAGAGAGATTGAATGGAAGGAACAATTTGGAAGTCACGGACGCCGCTAGATTTTTCCAATACCATTCACAATCAGGCGCAGAACTTCTTTTGAGGAATTTTCTTTTGGTTATTGGGAATGAAGGGAGTGAACCTGACCTTTGACATCACTATTTGAATATTCATAATTCCAGAGCATTGAATATTCTTTCATACCATGGAGTAATAGGAAAATCGATTATGCATGTTAAATATTTGAGTTTACATTTTGTTACCAATCACTTTTGGTTTTTTCATTAGATGGAGTGTTTTCGAAGATTTTTCATCCACAAAGTGAGTATCTTTCCTAAAAAAAAGGAAATATAAAGGGTAAAGTGCTTGGAATTGATCAGGGAAAAACTTTTTTGTCATTAGCCTACGCTTCGAAAATAGAAAGTTTGATCAAAATTTATTGACAAAAGTAAAAATAGATTCTCATGTCATGCATGTAAAAGTTCCTGGACAAATAGATTGTCCCTAAGATAGCCATTCCAGGGTTGTTGCAGTGGAGTAATCCATGATGAAGTAAGGATATAGAAATTTTCCCCAAACTAAAACTTAATTGTACGACGCGCGTTTCGACTTTCAGAGCCATTCTCAGGTCATTTTGTACCCGAGGATAGCTCTGTGAGTCGAAAGACGCGTCCTACAAAAAAGTTTTTATTTGAGGAAGTTTATTTAGAAGTGCTCTATCAGCCCATTCATATGTTACGTTTTCTAGTCAAATTCATATTTCGAGATTGGAACAAAATATTATTTCACATGCATCAAGTGAAAGTTCCTTGGTGAGAGTTTGATCAAGTTATGGCCAAGTCCTAATACTATTCCCATGGAGTTAGCCCTTATACCACCAGTAATTGCTCACCACTTGGCTTAAAGACCAGCCTTTGAATGTATTACGTGGGTGGTCTGAAGAGTTGGCGACCTCAGAAAATTAAGAAAAAATGTCTTGTATCTTTGTTAGTTCGGAAGCTTTTCAGACCTCCCTTGCATTCGTGTCATTGAGCGTTCATAAAAAAACAAATCAATATTAGGCATAATAGCAAGTGAGATTACTTCACACCTTGTAAAATATTCAGTGGCACTATTATTCAGACGTAATTACGCTCGAAGATTGGGTAAGAAATTGTAAACTTGTTCTTATCGTTCAAATTTACCACCGTGTACTCGCAAAATATCTACGTGTACATACCTATATTGTTAAATATGCGTAATGTGATAACAGAAAATTTTGCAAGTAGAACGGGAATATGTTGCAAGTGTCCGTTCTGGCAGTGGTGTATTTGGTTATTGCTCTGCATGGTTTTTGATGCTCTCTTAAAAGTAAGCATTTCCTCCAACTATTCGAGGACCGTTGGCGGTCGGTTTCATTCAAATTTGATACTTGGGTAATGACTATCTAAGGCACTTTACATGGTTCGCAATGTAGGTTATGTTTCTGGATTTCAGAATCCAGCGTACGAGTATCCTCGTATATCTGTGTGAGTTACGATTCGCCAGATAATTCGAACGTTATACTTATCGATTGAATGCAAAACTCTTTCTTTTATTAGTAATGTCATTAGTTTAAAGAATTTACTATTTATTTATTTTATTAATTTTAATTTCGTACTTTTGAGAAATTCATGGTTTTGTATTAAAAAAAATTACTCCAACTGAGGGGAATTCGCATGGATTTCCATCAACAAGAAGATACGTCGTTTCTGTATTTCTTATTGCAAATATTGTACTACGACTCGAATTGTATACCCAATCCCTTGCCTTAAATAAATGTATGTAAGGCCAAACACCTTTTCTAGCACTCTAATCTGCCCAAGTATTTTATGAACGGTTTCCTACGGCTACGTCTTGGATAGCATTCACTATTTCACGTTTTTTTTACTCCCCTAATTTGGAATACGTACACATGTGCTAAATGATCCTTCCGGCGATATTAGGTTCCAAAGTAAATTTGATAGCTCTCAAAGAGATCAACGAGAGCTTTTGGTGAGCACTTCCCGAGACTCAACAGACAGTTACGGTCTATTTTAGCATGAACGACTACTGATGAATGAGTGTGAGCCGGACATAAAACATTGGCTAAAAGCTGCCCATATTATTTTTCTGGGTTTCAGTAAACTAATTATAAAGTTTGCTCTCATAGAATACTGGCATAATTGGAGGTATAACCCGGCCTCCTGTAGTTGATCTACGACCTATGGATAGAAACTTACTTAGTGTTCATTGCAACGTAACCCTCAGAGGGAGAATTTAATATGTTGAAATTTGCGCACTTTTGCATAATTTTAATATGTATAATCGTTTGGATCGGAAAATTGACGGATAAAAGTTAAACGGAGAGTCATTCTGCTTAATTAAAGGTAATTATTCAAATAATTACCGTTTCATTAGGATATAATCACTTCGTTGTTCATGAAGGTAATTCAAATTTTGCGTCACATCGATTTGATAAGTGTTAATTTTCTAACTTTCTCTTTGGTAAATTACTGAATACAATTTTTGTTTTCGAAGGTTGAAGGGATAATGCAGTTGAGTGAAAGTTGTTGTAAATCCTGCAAATATTGCTGCTTAGTTTCAGCAATAAAACATTGTTAAATTTCATTTTGAAATATCACTAGTTTCAGGGTTAAATAAATGGATTCAATCATTTTTGTGAGTTATGTAAATTGTTAAAAATAATCTTAATATTTTAATGGTAATGAATGTAAAAAATGATTTATTAGAATTATCATCAAATTTAATTTTTGGAATTTAAAATAGGAGTGGTATTCATGGAATTTCAAAATGAAATTTTATGGCGTCGCTAATGGATTAAAATGTATATCTTTAAATTTGTTAAATATATGTTTATAACACTAAACTGAGGATGACCGCGTTGAATTGATGCTGGATACTAAATATATATTATCTTTTGTAGGCGAAATTAGAGACACAGAATTTTGTACTTAATGTTCAATTTTTTAAGAAAAATTCAAATAATAATTTGCACAGTTCAGACAAAGTTTTTAATTTTCTTGACATGTTTATTTGTTTAATGTAGTCTAAACGTGAAATAAACGATTCAAAAAAGTGTTTTGGATTCTAATCGGTCGAGAAGAGTATGTATTGTAACACAAAGAAATCAAAGAATATATTTTTCATAAAATATTTTATCCGTAAATCAAATTTCTCACCAAATTTATTAAGTAAATAAATTAGTTATTAGTTCATCTATAAGCACTCCTTATTCCTATTTTTAATGCATCACTTTACACTAAGGTAGCTACTAAATTAAATTAATTTAATGTAATGAAACACTTTACATCATTAAAGGCAATGATATTGAGTCGAACATTGGAGCATTCGTTCCTTTGAGTACGTATTGTTTATAAAGTTTCATGTGTGCCGTGGGGAGGCTACGAAAATATATACAATCAACTGCATGTGTCGTCAACAAAAAAGTAGTTCGAATTTCTAACCATTATGATTACTCCAAAATTTTGACTTGGAATTTATTCATGAGAAAAATTATTACGTGACTTGGCTTTTAAACATAATATTAAATGAGAACGCATATTCATAATAAATCACTGCTATTTACAGTAGTAATGACGTAAAGTTTTGGGCAAAAAGTTATTATTACGATTTTTAACTATCTTTTTCATAGACGTGAACAGATTTCTAAAGATTTTCGTGTAACTAAAAAAGATTGTCTGTAAAAAACTATCTAATAAGCCAGGTAAGGGGGGTTTAGATTTAATTTATGTTTTCAATTTTATAGTTTTGGATAGGCATACAATTTATAGATGTTTTGTTTGGACTCACTGGTGCTTATGTCATCATTATTAAGGAGGCTGTCGATGTTGTTTATGCATTTCTGCCCCGAAACAAATTATATTTAAACGCTGAGAGGTAATTATTTCTTCAAAGCTTTCGTGGCTGAGTGAAGATACAAACCTGAGCAAGAAATCACTTCTATTGTTATAAAGAAAGCAAACATAATGTATGACGCGAAAAATATTGAAGACAAATAATAAATTGGAATTCATTCAATTCAAATGATGATAAAGTTAATTAAACTCCCATTCTTCGATAATTCCGTTAAAGCTGCTATTAATTTTTGCTATAATTTCCTTTCAAAATTAAATATTAGGCAAAAGAAGAGCGATACAGTCTTCCTGGTTTTATATAGTTAAATGATTGACATTGTTAATTAACAGGGAAAGGAACTGGCCCCCCTACCCTGATGTGTGAATATTCACACGCCGTCGGGCTTGGTACATGGGTGAGCTCTACCATCACCTACTAAACCGACCTTCGGGTTGATTACTGTGTTTATGGTTTTATTGTTAATTAATTATTTATATCATAACATGAAATTTGATTCGCCATTTGAAACGATATTAATGGACGCCATCTTAAAAAGTAATATGTGCTCCTCCGTAATGTTAATACACCTAAGAAAACAAAAACACTGCTCAATCTCGACTGAAATCCATTAGGAGATTGCTGACCTCGTTCAGTTGAATCCATTTCTTCCCGCATGCTGACAAGATTGATGACCAGTCGCCAATGTTTATCCACTAGAAATACCCGAAGAAAGGACTAAAATAATCCATTAGTCCATCGTTTGTATCCATTCACACAAAAGAGGTTGTCTTTTGGCAGTTTTCGGCATCTCTTTATCTAGTTACTGCTCGTGTCCCAATAACTGCAACGTACAGACCAATCCTAGAAATACACGTAGCAAAGCATTAATTTACTTTATTTTATATTTATTTTTTTCAACTATTTAACGTGTAAATGGATGTAATTATAACTGCTCCTAACAAGTTTCCAAAATCTGTCCCTCCTGCAAATGTTTTTGACACTTATGACGATCCAATATATTCGAGTCAATATTATGAAACTGATAAAGGGAAACCAGATTCGTCTTTTGGATGGCATTATCGCTTCGAATAATGTAGTTTCAATATCACCTTAGACGTATTCTCAGCGTTTTTTTAATAAAATGAATTGATGCCTCATATTGAAAAGGGTCTCATTCCTACTCGCCGTTGACAGCCACCGGTAGATTATACTGTGGAATTATAAAGAGGTAACTGTTGATTGCAGCGCCTTCCTCAAACAAAGGTTTAGGCTATGACCTGTTCCTTTGCAAGCCATGCACTTTGAGGATAATACAGCAATTTTTCCATCTTTAACCTTGTTCACAAAATAGACAAAACCCACAGAAGATAGGAAATGAGACCATCATCGATGTTTTTCTGCGAGAAATAAATGACGCAAATAGGTTACAGGGTTTAATATCCCTCGCAACGGACAATGAAATACTTTGTAGATGGTCCATATGCAACAACATGAAGACAAGAAAAGAATGCCATTACGGCTCTCTTTCATCAGCACATGTGCATCAGCGTGAGAATGTGCCACGTAACCTTCTAGGCCAAATCGTTCCTCTCGCCTACGCATTTCAGAATTATGGCATGGGCATTGTGCGGAAGACATCCCGTCCAAGTCTGAGAGGAATAGATAATTTTGGAGATTCAACAAATCCTTAATGTCCTTATTTTGGAGTGTATTACGACCAAACCACTTTGTGCCGAGATGCACATCACTTTCGCGGTAGGTCTCGCTGCCAACTTTTGCCGGGAGGCGGTGGGTGGCTCGGACGGTTCATCACCCACCCGAAAGGAGACGGCCAGCCGGCCGGACGTAGGCTTGCACACGCAGCATGTATGAGTGCGTGTCCTGGACGGATTCCAAGAGTGGATGAAATATTTACGGGCACTCACGAGGGAGGGAGGCATTAAACGTTACCTACGTGGCCTAGAAGGGAGTGTGTGGGGGATGTGGGGCGTGGGATGCCAGGTGGGTCGGCAGACGAAAAACGCGGACGGGAGGAATCGATGGCATATCCAACAAGTGGGTCCTTTTAATCCCCAGGGGCCAGTCAGGTTTTTCGCCCCCCCCCCGCCATCCCACGTCACATCCGCCGTCCTCCCTTGCCCCCCGGAATCCAGCCACCCCAAATTTCCTCCATGCATTCGCCCCACGATCTCGTACTCCGGTACGGGCGCAGTTCCCTCGCTTAGCACCCATTTCGCTTCACACATTATTTGTTTTTTTTTACCATTAAAATTCCCGTCAACGTCAATGATCTTCCCTTAACTCGTTCAATTTAACGAATCCCTAATTAAAAGAGAGTGTTCCCGGAGTCTTTTGGTGTTTTGTTTGGTTTTTTTGCAGAAGTTAGTTAAATAAGTATGTATATGTTCATCTATAAATTTGCCTTTTAACGAAACCTTTCACCAGGGTGTGGATGAGTTTTTATGGCGATCACAAGGCAAGAGTCTTTACTTTACAGAAAAGTAAATATTGCTGTAGTTTTCACGAATAAGTGGATTAAACTGCTAATGCAAATATCTTCGAGATAACTATTGCAAAAAATGGCATCAATGTATCTCATCCAAAAGTAAGTACGAAAGGCTAAGACTAATATATAGTCAGTATACTACTATAAAGTATACATTTTTTAAAAAAATATTAAGATACAGTAGTACTGTAGTAGTGGTTGGGTTTGTGAGTAAAAATAAGCGGTGCCTTCGATATTAATTTAACATTAAGTCCGAAAATAAATATCTCATAAATAAATTTGTTTTTTTTCCGCACCATTACATTTATTCGTAAGGCACGCACGATAGACGAAGTTAAAATTGAACCTTAATTTTCGTTATGAATAGTGCCATCTCACCGCGAAGGAAGGGAAGGTCGTTTCCGCTCCTCGACCTCAGTAAGCGAATTGTTAGCCTAGAAAAAAGTTGCCTCATTGAATGAAGGAATTGCATATCATTACTTTGCGGAGCTTGCATTTTTTTAATATTACTAATACTTTTACGCCTTCGTGCGTACAGCCAGTTAAGAGAAAGGTCAAACGGCTAGATTCAAAACCGTTATGTTCTCATACGTTCCTTTAAAGATAACCAAATACTATTCGATTCTTATTACGTTCTCTGAAAGAAGATTATCTTCTTTCAATATTCTTATGTTCTGTTCTTAAATTTACTTTGACATACCGATCAATATAAGAGCTTGCTTTCACTTACAATGTTTACAAGAGACATTATATTGCTGGTCACTTAATTATCTCTATAAAAGCAATGGGCGGAACCATTAAATAAACGGTCATCATTATGATGGCCCTCAAAATTTTTTGAAATAGAGCTACATTTTTCCCAGAATATTTTCTTATTCAACCGTTTCAACTGCCATCGTTTATCGTCTAAAAATTTACTCTGTGGTCTAAAATACCCCCATTCTACTTCCCAACTCTAAATTTATGAAATTTCTCCATGCCGTGTCATTATTTAAGGCACCACTACGTTTATATTCCCTGAACCCGTATTTCCTGCCTTCATCTTATTTCATTCCCGACCTCTACATCATCCTGGTTAGTAAAATTATCTCCCAACGACCTTTCGCTCTAGGTTACGAGTCAGGAGACCTTGAGATTACGAGGAGGCGTGTGCATTTTGGGGACGAAAGATGACCCGCGTAACCTAAACACGCTTACCTAATGGGACGACGCACACAGAGGAGGCTCAATTTTGCAATCTGCAGGATGGGTGCTGGAGGTGTGGAGAGCGGGAGGTCTGGGGGAGGGGTTTATGCGTACGCCGGCGCGTGGAGTAGGATACGTTCACGAGAGGAATGGAGCGAGGAATCGGATTCGACAAGCACGAGGCGAGGTAAACGACTCGCAGGGGATTTCCTTCCCTTTTTACGGCCGATAGGAGGGGAGCGTTTGCGGTGGACGCGAACGCTCTTCGGAGGCAACCATAAAGCTCGTCCGCATATATCTCCCGGTAAAACACGGCACGGAGCAAGTAATGCAAGATGGGGGGATTAAGTAGGGCTGGAGAGTTGAAAGGGATGCGAAAACCTCCAAAGGGAGTCGCGGAGGATGGGTGGGAGGGGGTCGGAGGAAAGATGGAGTACCGAGATCGTAGCATATTTATTCGTTTGTCATTACTTCATTTATAGGTCTGCCGATTTCGGTCGTCTCGTAATATGAGACAATCACGTGACAGAGAAACGACGATGACTGAAATGAGTGGAAAAAATTGAAAAGGTTTCCATCTCAGGACCCGCCTTTTCAATTCGGAAGTAAAATTTGCATACTCTCTAGCTCATGCATACATCTGAATTTCAACACAGTGTATCATATTCTGGAGTCTAAGAGTTTTAATTTTTCCATAAGTTCACTGTTATCACTTGAATGTTCCTGTTTGTCACAGGTTAAGGGCAAATCTTTACACGATAGTTAATTAAATTACGGAGATACTTTTTTTAAAACATTTGAAAAATATTCCTTAACTTTTTAGGTATTTATTAATGCACTTATGAATGGTTAGAATAACTATCAATTACGTTTCCATGAAATTTATGACGACATTGTGTATTTGAAAAGATAATACCTGCCCGTCAATATTGCAACACATTTTATGTCACTTCATGTTAATTACTATCTTTCTCTTTCTCAGGTCCTTCGCTTACCTCTCGGGAAAAATGGCTTCGTGGATTACGCAGCCGAAAAAAATCAAAAGGTAGGACTTTATTATATTTCTACAATAAGTCAGCCAAATAATCAAGGTTACATCACCTCAGACATACTTTGCTCGGGATTAAAATCTTTGTAAATTTTTTCTCCCCATTTAATTCATCGACTAACTTTAAGAAATTTAATTATATTTGTTAGATAACATTTAAATACATTATTAATATATTTAGGTTCATATTTAGGTTATATTTCTGGTTATTATAATTTGATTATATTTTGTTGAGGTAGGTAGACTCCATAAAGAAATAACTTCTGCTGATTTTTATCTTTTCATTTCGTTATTTATCTAATTACGTGTATTTAGATATGAATAAAAGGATCGAATAAATTTACCCCCTGAAAATCGTTAACCGGGTTCATATTTTTTCCAGCTAATTGAAATCGCGGTCTCTGACTTAGTACCAGGTATAAATTATGTGTACAACCATGATGTGGTTTAATTGGATGTTCTTTTATGGAATCAAATTTTTCTATAGTCAATAAAACCTAAATACATTTAAAATAACATTTGAATTTAAGGCGCTGAAGTAATTTATGCTAGGGGCAACAAGGAATTGGTGAAGAGTAATCAATGGTCGAATTTCCTTTGTGGAAACACGTATTTATTGTTTTGGACTGCTTTCTTTATTGTGGGCACATACACTTCTGGGGACGCTACGTAGAAATAAAGTTAATGGTACGATAGATAAAATCGTATTTGTTCAATCAATCTCATGAGAGAGAAATTCACTGCTAAAACCCAAGGATTCTAACTATAATTCTCATATGTAGAAACTCTAAATAAGACATTTTTAAAAACTTAAATTTTTTTACATACATAGCGTAGCTATTAGACATAAAAATCTAATAATTGCATATTTATGCCTATTGAATGATAATAAATAATTTTCCGAAGTTTTTGTAAACGGAATATTAGGTTTATGAATATAATTAGTTAGATATTCCCATTTGAACACTTAAATAAGATTATATATTGTTATTTTTCCTGAGAATACGAGGTGATTAGGTATTGTAGTGCCATTTTAGAGTAAACTGTTCTGTAGGTAAACTGATGATAATCTAGGTAGTATTTATACAAGTCAAGATGATCATTACTGGATAGATATTACTGGACTAAGAGATTCGTATTTCCTCTTACTCGATAAACGGGACTTCATTTCATTAGGGCTACTATATATAATGTACTACTATGTATAATAATATATATATATTATTATTTGTATTATATATATATATTATTATTATTTGTATTATATATATATATATATTATTTCATACATAGAAATAGAAATGAGGATAGGAAAACACATAAAAGACCAACACAGGAAAGGTGGGGAAGGCGGATTTGAGCAGATCACAAATATAAAAATAATTCCTTATCCGGGATTTGAACGCCGGACCTTCCACTTACCGGGCGGATGCTCTACCACTTAAGCTAATAAGGAAACCCAAGTTACACTGAGATCTGCGATCTTATAAAGCGCCCAAAAGCTACGATAGCTTTGTGCCCAGATATGGCGTTAGAGAGTTGTTTTCACCCACCAAAGGAGAAATAGACGACACACAAGAAGAGGAAAGGATAGTAGAAAAGCATTCATACGATGTCATAAAGGATAGGAACGGTGCGTTTCATGGCACGATATTATATCGTATGAATGCTTTTCTACTATCCTTTCCCCTTCTTGTGTGTCGTCTATTTCTCCTTTGGTGGGTGGAAACAGCTCTCTAACGCCATCTCTGGGGACAAAGCAATTGGAGCTTTTGGGCGCTTTATAAGATCGCAGATTCAAGGGGCTGATATGCGATTCATGAGAGAAGTGAGTGGGTGTACACCACACCACCACTTTCAGGTCAAAGACATTGATTGAAGATACACTTATTAGGAAGCAAATGAAATACGCACTGCTCTTTCCGGCAATTGAAGCTGATTAATTGTTTTGTCAATATTTACTGTGAATTGACTAATGTTTTCGTCCGCTGTATCATTTAATGTTTTATTTTCTTTACTGTCGAAGTCCCGTAAATTAAATGAAAGTGAAGTAAATTTGAAGATAACGTTCGAAAATCGCTCTTCTCAGCTCGAGGAAAGAAAAAATGAAGCAGGGAATAGAGACTCCTATTACGCGGGTGGAGATGTGTGTAGGTAAGGAGGATGGGAAACAATACTCCACTAGATGAGCTTAAAGATGAATCGCAGTGGGTAATTTAATTACGTATAATACTGCAGAAGCTCAAGAAAAAAGATGGGCAAGACTTTAATGAAATAGAAGGGTATCGATGATACCTTTGTGTTCCCAGCCTTTACCCGTTGGACCGGGACTTCCTTTTGAATCAATCGACCGGAAATTGAGCATCATGAGCGAGTGTTTGTTCAAAAGTCTCCAAGATCAAAGCAAAATATGAACTGTCAGAATCATTTCTAATGGAGGGTTCCTTACGATAATATCTTTGTTGTTCATTACATTTTTATTCTCGCTTTACTAACTCCACACTGCGATGGGTTCGGTAGAATTTCTTAAATTAATATCTAAAGGGAAGTAGATATATAGCTCTATAGTTTACTTGTTACAGCTTACGCATTTCAGAATTGTGTTCTTTGTCCTTGTCCCAAAATTAACCTTCTTCTCGTTTTTAAAAACTCAAAGGAATATTTTGAAAAAGAACCTTTCAATTTAAAATCCAAAATGAACAACTTTAAAGATCCTGAGGATATTAACCCAATTTACACTAACATAACATTGGGAAGTTGATTAAATGAATTAAGCTACAAGCAATGTGTCGTATGATTATCCTTGAAAAATAAAATATAAATATTTTCCAAATTTTATTCGATTAATCAGAATTCCTGAAAAGCATTCAAGTCCTTGTGAATTTATTTTGGATTCCTTAATATTTAATATCTCTGTTAATCGACGATACAGTGTGAAAGAGATCCATAAGTCACCAGATGGTAGGTAGCTTCTACTAACCTAAACTGTGATTTCCTCAGAATCCTCACACTAAAGATTTCCTGAACAGTTTCTGGGAATTTCCCAAACAAATTTAGGAAATGGCTGTAGATTTAACTTTCCGTGAGTATCCGTAAAACAAGTGGCCATCTAAGTTACTTTTTGTCATGATTTTATTGAAAACTTGAAGTTTATAAAATACGATTTTAAGAGTAAAATTTGAAAATCATTGAATTATGGTGGATCGAAGTATCCACCATAATTCAATGGTGGATACTCCGATCTATACTCTAAATCTCTCAATGCTCTCATAGTAATACTTTAACTCTTTGATTACCACATTTAATATCATTCAAATTAGATCGAAATTTTACTCCTTCCAAACGAAACTGAAATAACAAATATCAATGCTCCGGGTAAGTTGAACACGCTGAATTATCCATTCATTCATAATGGATGAAATGACCTTAGAAGTTGATCGTGGACATATAGTGGATAGAAAGTTCCTTCTGTCAAGAGCGAGAGTCAATTACCATGCTTATTTTCCTTCCGTTTCCTCCCGTCTTTAAATTACACTAACAAAATAGTTTTCACCTATCTCGAAAAGCTCTAAATACTTTGCTTTTCATCGCCACACATTACACGTACATAATGACAGGGTATTTGACATGACATTTTAGACTTATATTTTATAAAATTATGTGAAATATAAACCCGATATGAGACAAATGTAAGTAAGATAAAACTAATTATTCAGTATCTCAGTTAAAATCCGCTAGCACCTGACTCACCCCAGTAAAATAATTTTGGACGCCAGTTTATTATGATACTTTCTCAAAATATCAAGTCAGTCAATACATATTTTTGAAAGCCAATGATCAGGTGTGTAGGTATTCATTTGTATGGCAACTAAGAGATATTAATGCTAAATTAAAAATAAAATAAAGAAGCGCTTATAAAGGTCTACCAAACAGTGGATTAACAAGATACGTATGTTTCATAAATTGAGTCATAAGGGTAGGATTTTTTATGATTGAGTCAAAACCCTTGAACGGACGGCGTAACTAAAGCATTGACAGCATAGTGAATAAATTTTGAGGTTGCCAAGACATATTTCTGAGGAAACTTGGGTCGAAGCGACTGTGAGAGCTGTGAAAATCCGCAATAATGATAAAAAAAAATCACAAATCGCTAGACCTGAATGATGTTAACGTGCAATTGAAGTAACTTTTCTAATTAGGGTGTAGGTACATACTTCAAAAATCAATTTCTATGTAAACACTACTTGAAAGCAAAAATACAGAGAAAGGAAAATGAAATGAATTCATTCTGGAGAGAAGAATCATGAAAAGAAGTCGTAATTAATCTGGCGAGGGATTAAGCTCGGTGAAAAGTCTTTTAGGAAAAAGGTTATATTGGGTGAACCCAATTTAAAAATACAGATACGACTTATTAAATTTTAAGCCAGACCCAATGCCAAAGTTATTTTAAATCTTGGCTATGAAGTTTGTGTTTTCTTTATTTTCTCATCGTTAAGAATGACTACTGTATATTGAAGCGATAAATAGCTTTTCACTGCATATTACGTTTAACTCTGAGATAAAAAATTCAATGATATATAACTCCGTTCTTTCAATGGTAAATTGGAATTTTAATTACCTCTGCATCTTAAAGTTGGTACATAATAATTTTTTTTTAATATTTCCCTCTTAAATATGAAACATATTTTCTCCGATCTTGCATATGTCTGATTTGAAAAAGCCTTTGTGTGGCCTTAACATCTTATTCCAAATTTTGAAATAATAATAAAAAATAAATATCAGAGTTAATTTTCAAGAAATTTAAAACACACGAGGACTTTTTAAATAATAAAAGTCAACCTTTTTCTGCTATAAAAATATTTCCACCACGTTTTGTCCTTTCTATACTAGAATAGAAAAATGTATTTTAGGAGCTAAGGTAGTCTTAACCTTGAATTAATAATTCATGTACATTGACTAATTTGAGGATGATGATTTGTGAAAGCATTGGTAAAAGCTGATCTTCTGCAGTACACGATTCGATGCCGATAATAATCGGTGCTCTTGGTACTGTTCATTATAAGGCAACCACTTATCATTAGAAACTAATAAATTGCAACGGTCGAAATAATCTGACATTTTTTCTGTCGCGAGAGGGGTTACGTAAGATGCCCCTGTGGAACCTCATTCACTTTTATTAAGTTGGGATTAGATTTTTTAATTACGAAGCAGAATTTTCATTTATTGAGAATATCACTATCAATTTCACTCGCGGTAGTTCACAAATATGTCAATCCTTGACCCGTGATAATGATTTCTTTCCTCTAAAATTTAAAAAATCTTCTTCTTACCCTTGAAAAATTGAATTTGTGTTTAAAGCAGTCATGATTTCCTTTCAACCTTAATCTGCATTTTCTTTAAAATTTTGAGTTTTCTTGGAAAAAGTCTGATTCTCGGTTTCAACACGAATGGATTTCCTGACGTTTAGAACAAATTCTCCTCGGGATTGGGTTGACCCGAATTGCTGATGTGAGGCGGCGGTGGATCACTAACCAAGGAGAAGAGAAAGGAGCGGATGCAGCAGGGTGGTGGTGAGGGGGGGAGAGAGAGTAAGGAGGTGGGGAAAGGTGCGAGGGAAGCGCGATGAGGAGCCGACGAGCAGGGATCGCGCGAGGCCTTTTGTACGCCTGGAGAGATTTGTCCGAGTGTGTGGGTGGTGTGTATGTGGTTGTTTGGGTGAACGCGATGCAATATTTAAGGGGAATGACGTCGCGGGTGACGCAAGGGGGCGATGGTGGGAGTGAGGGGAGAATGAGGAATGCGGAGGTCGTTGAGTGTACGTCGGGTTATAAACAAGAATGCGCTGAAATATGGAGAGGGGGCTCGGCGTCAGAGGAGGAGGGTGTGTGCGGTTTTCCTCGAAGTCTTCCTCGGGACGACCCCGATCAAACCTTCCCTCTCTTCGGTGTCGAGGAGAGAAAGGTGGTCTTGCAAGTGCGCGTGTGTGTTCGCTGCGTGTTTGCTCTGCGGATGGTACGTGATCGGAGTTTAGACCGCGAGGCACGAGGGAACACCTGAATCCAAAACCAACTCCACGAATTCCGGCCCATCGCACGAGCTTCGCCAACTCTCTCTGCCTTTACAACTCCTCGTCCATGAATGAAATGAGGAGGGGAGTTGTGTTGGTATTTAGGAAAGTTCGTTCACTGGTAATACTTGACCAGAGTCAATCCCATTATTCTTTCAAACAAGGATTTGAGGTATTCCTTTGATATTTGCAAATTCACATTACAGACATAAGGTAATCAATCACTACTTCAAGCCTGGTTAGCTTCAAGGCTGATTTAATAAATATTTAAAATGAAAAGTTAAAATATCTTCTTCTTTAGGGTACAATCACTCACTGATTTTTGTAGTAAATAACTCAAATCAAAAGAAACTAAAATCGTTTGTATACGTATGTGTCCAAAGAAACAAAATGTCTTTCGACACATACGTATTCAGGCAGAATCGTCCGTCCTGTTTGTAATGATAGTCTTAAGTACTTTTCATTCATATTATTAAATTTATGTTCACGAATGAAATTGAATGAAAAAAATGAATGATATTAATTTAATCGCTTCTGCAACAATGTTTCAGGAAAACCTTGTAAAGCTTTATGCACACATTAAAATAACAGAGAGAAAACATCGGCTTGAACTCGTAAAAGTAGGAACATTTTACAATTTTAGATCCCGGATTGAAAAAAAAAACAGATTCATTTATTTAAATAATATACGCAACAATTATGTGCTGGCTTAATTTATTACTTAAAAATCTATAAATTCGGCCGCGAGCTTGGTATTTGCGACGACATCGAAACCTGGCCCTTGACATTCTTCTCTTTTCCACGCCACTGCATCCATAATCCTTCCCCGCCGGTAGCTAAAGTGGAGGTTGTCCCATAAGATTTGGTTTCAAACTGTGTAAGGAACTCTAGTTCCGTATATCTTTTCTGGTTTTCTATTTATAATTAGTACGGCATCGGAGAGCACCTCACAGAGTGTTTGTGAGGTAGACATTAATAATGGAAGGTGGCTCGATGACGATGACCATTTCGCACTTATCGCAGCCAATTAAAAACAAAGTTATCATTAATACCTGAGCATAAATCAGAAGTATCCGTTAAATATTACACCATCTCAAATAGGATAACAAAAACGAATTAACTAATTGTTATTTGAAAAATAATAAAAATCATGGCTGGGAAACAACTATATATTCATTTGTTTTAGATTATTCAAAGTCAGGACTTTGTTAGTGACATGAAGAACACAATGCATTTTTCCATTGTTCTTTCTTTTGGCAATACTACTTTCAACGCTTAGGTGTGATCATCAAGTAAAATAATCAACAGTGGAAAAGTACATTGTGTTCTTCATTTGATTAACATGAAATTCCTCAAAGTTGAGCCAGAAACCATCGAATACATCAGAACTTTATCTCAATTATGCAGTTGTTCAGAGAACTGCTTCCACGGAAATAAGGTATAAATGTCTGCTGATATTTCCCATCAATATAAAATTTTGAATATCATCACGGTGGAAATTGAATGTGCATCATGAATAATGAAAAATAAAATTATCTCTCCAAAAACGGAGGAGTTTTTACTCTCTGCGAATGTATAATAACACATTTTAAGTAAAAACAAAGTGGTTGCAGTACTCTAAAATGCAAATACAATTTAAATTAATCATCCCTTCACGTGTACCCTGCTATTTAAAGAAATCATGAAAGACCAAGTACTTGCTTTGGGTGTTACACTTGCATCATACACTTCATTTAGCACATAGAAGCATATACGGGTCCGCTTTGAAAAAACTAGTTTTCATTGGACGGGTGACAGAAGAATGTAGTGAAAGCATTAAATATGCCAGCTTTATTTGATGATATTATCATGTGGCTGACGTTGCCGACAGGGCTATCTATAACATAGGATAGGGGACCCTGAGAGTTCAGTATATCGCTCACAACTCAGTACTTCTCACACTCCGTTAAGAGATGCCTGAAAACTCAATAGAGTTGCAATCGCCACGTCGAGTTTGTGCTGCATCTTCCGAAAAAGAAATACAATTGTGTGAAAGTACAATGTTCGATCGTCAAACGAGTAATTTTGACCTCTTACCTATCACGTCAGAAGATGGAAGTGGGCCACGTTGATGTCACCAACTTTATCACGCCAGTGTTTCGTTTTTTTGCATGAATTATATTCATTTTACTGCCATTTTGATTCCCATTTCCTCATGGTCGAGAGGTACTTCAAGTACATGGGTCGTCTATCGGATGGGATGTCAAGTAATGATTCATACCTAGCAAGTCGAGCATCATTTGTCAGGTTGGCTAACGTAGAATTCTATTTCTTTTACAACTGCTTTTATTATGGTAGTTTCTTTTTTACTTTCAAGATTAGCCGTCAGGTATTATTTCTCGTTACTCAACTTTCCATCCGAAATTAGTACCTCCTCTTTTTTCTTGCAGTAAAATAGTTAATACATTAAATTGAAAATTATTATTTTCTTTTTAATACTTTTTTTTGTGTTTTTTTCCAACAATGGTGTGTGGATAACGTGTTTGGAAAAATAACCATTTGCGGTTTAAAAAGGTTTCTAGGTAGAGAAAAAATCTCTCTGCCTCTTGAAAAGCGTCATGAGATTTGTCACTCATTTCGTGAAATTGAGTGAACCTTGAGATGAGGAATTCACGTTAAAGTTGGCTGAGGACGAATAAAAATATCCTTACTAAAACTCCTCCGGCATATTTAAGTTTCAGCGCCGCCGAGGATTTTCCGAATTCCAAGGGCTTTCGTCCCGGTTGATGGTGTCTGCTGAGAGCCGGGAGCCGACGACACTCCAGCCGTCTGTGACGCCGAGCGAGATACGAGGCCGCGCGCGAGGCGAGCGCCGGAGAGAAAAACTCAATTCACGGTTTTCATTCCGATGGAAATTGCATCTTTCCGCGCACGGCAGCTCTTTTTTTTCTCCCAGGGAGTTGTAACCCTCTGTTCAACTCGGGTAATTTCTGTCACGAGCTGAAATTAGGGTACGCAATGTCAAATATTATAAAAGTTTGAGACACTTTATCTGAATAACTTCTTTCAGCTAGCACCGCAGTTTAAGCGTCATTTAGAGGGAAGCACCTTGGAGGTAATTATTTCGTAATGAGTGAACCTCTTCCCTAATTTAAGAAGTGTGCATTTCCTGTGCAAACGGTGAAAATTTCACGGAATGAATAATACAAACACACGGAACATTACAATAAAACTTAGTAATGTTTAGTTAAATTATCACGCTCCCTCAAATAAGTGGCAATCAAAAAAACCCAAACAATAATGGTCTTTTGATGCATTTCACATGCCTTAATCATTATTCATCCCATCATTCAGTAAAAAACTTTTCGTATTTGTTTACGTTGTTATATTTTTGTCACAGGTTTTCATACTACTAATGATTAAGTATAATATGAATAGAGAAACCGTTGCTCTTGACTTAAAGTAAAGATATTGCAATTGATATATATATATATATACACACATTCTAATACGAAATCCCGACATACGGCAAACAAATATTCATTCACACATAGAAATAGAAAAAGGAAAGGGGACAGGAAAACACATAAAAGACGAACACAAGACAGGTGGGGAAGGCGGATTTGAGCATATCACAAATGTAAAAATATTCCCTTAACCGGGACCGGGAATATGTTTTTTCCTATTCCCTTTCCTTATATATATTTCTATGTGTGAATGAATATATGTATATACATACATACATACATACATCCATACATATATATATCAATTGACACAAGAGAGCCACAGGAAATCTTTACCAATTAACTGGCAGTACAAGCATGACCGTTGATCTTTTATGATAGGCCGTGAATAATGGCCGCATCGTGGAATCATTGTCGATCAGTTATTGATTGCTATATGAGATGAACTAGGTCCCAAAAAGTTAGTAGTACTAATTTAACCATTATCTTTCGTATCTTGTGCCTAACATCTAGTTTTTGGCCCTTTATACCTTTCCTTAATTTTTATACGTAATATATTGTAACGTATCAAAACTTCATGGAGTCAGCGGGTATAATCTAACCGATGATCGTCGCAAGATTCATTTTTACGCTCCGTAGTGTCACGCGCCCTTCCCCTCCCACTCTCCACCACTCGCTCCCCGCGCCTTACATTCGGCTTTTCGAACGACCTGGCGCCGCCGTGGGGATGAATTCCTTCGCTTCACGTGAAGATGGGAAGAATGCCCACGGCGGCGTGGGTACGGTGAGGCGAGAAGAGCAGAGCCATAAAGCATCAAAAATAGATTTTGATATGTGGTGGCTAACAAGCGTCCAAACGCATCCACACCGATCTCCTATAGAGTGCAGAATAGGTTTTCTATTGTGACACAAAATCTAATGTCCTTCACTAAGTTTTTTCAAGGTCTCGTTTTGAAATAAATTGTAATTTCGTTAGGGTTTCTTTTATAATGTGGTCTTTTCACTTTTATATTTTCCTTTTGACCTTAAGGTACCATATGTTATTTGTTCATCTCCCCGACATGGGTCGCTCAAGTTTCTCTAATTCCATATCTTATTCTCTCGCATTTGTCACATAAATGATTGGTTTTCCATTATCTCGGTCAATTTACTTCGACTGATTGATTAAGACTTAATTTTCATGGCTCCGTTCAATGACTGCAAATTTTTCTCTTCAAAAGTAAGGATACTGATTCTGATAGATATAAATCATTTAACAGTACTAGAATGAAATAAACTTACAGTGCCTTATTATATTGAATGTGAACCTAAATTCACAGAAGTCTCTCATGAACAGTCGAGGTTAGGTACACATCCGCGAAACAATAACACAATATTTCCAAAAAGTTGTATTTGTTTTTACATGCTTTAAATACATGACAACATATTATTGTCTGAAGATGGAATTCATTCTAGATGACAGATTCAACCGACTCATTAGGGATTATTTTAATAATCAATTAATTCGTGTATTTTAAAAAATTTGTGATTTGTGAGGCAGGAAAAATGGATGAAAGGCGTACTGAGCGGTAGTGGAATGTTGAAGAGGGTAATAGAGGGGAGAATGTTGGGCAAGCGAGGCAAGGGGAGGAACAGGATAGGGATGTTGGACGGGATGGAGGGAGGAAAGAAGTACACCGAGATGAAGAGGGACCTGATATAGATTAGTTTGCTAGGTGGGGAGTCACAAAATGTTTATTTGATAGTTGTGTCCATCCAAAAACCTACCTTAACCGGTAGATTACCTAATAATAATAATAACTTTTGGACGGCACAATAGAACACAGAATAAAACAGATAACACGTAAAAGGACACTCACACTGTAGAATCTACAGTGTGAGTGTCCTTTTTACGTGTTTTACGTGTTATCGGTTTTATTCTGTGTTCTATTGTGCCGTCCAAAAGTTATATTGCTCTCGTGAGTACTTCCGCATCATCTATATATATATATATATAATTTTGGATGGCACTGCATTTTGGATATTATCTGTTTTATTCTGTGTTCTATTGTGCCGTCCAAAAGTCATATATATATATATATATATATATATATATATATATATATATATATATATATATATATATATATATTGTGTACGTGTATAGTAGAATAAAATTCTTCATGATAATTTCAAGTGTGGAAATATTTTTTTCTAAAATGTATTGCATTACTTTAAGTATTTTCGTGGAATGGAATTCCATGCTATTAGTTTCTTGATTGATTCTGTATTTTAGATGAAAATATTTACACGCAGGACAATTTAATGTATCTTCAATTGCACAACTGTTTTGTATATTTACACCTGGATCTGGACTAGTCAAAATTGTATACTATAGTTCAACATAAAACAGGAAAATGAGAAGAAATCGTGACTTTTTGAAACTTCAATTTCGTCCAACCGATATTTTCCTGGCTAATAATACTGAAAGAAATAATTATTAATGCGTAGAAATAATTAGGCCATATGTCACATGCATAAAAATAAAAAGTTTGTTCAACTACGATTATTTAACGGTTGTTAATTAACTGTTATTTTTTGAGATTTTTTATAATTATAATGGCTTTAAGCTAACAGCTTCGTTTCAGAAAAGTGCCATTAAAAAATCATAAATTTCAAACGATGAAATCAAAGATGTAGTCAAATGTAAATTACCACTCTGTGGGTATATTATGGCAAAAGTCTAATTATTTGTTTCAGTTTAATTCAAACATAAAATAATGGATTTCTTGTAGCTCACATCAGCATTTTGTAATGAACCTTAACATGACGTACCTAATACATTTTTGCATACAAGCGGTATCGGGAAACCGTTATGATAGGTATTGCAAAGTTTCCATTGGTGGTTAAAACATGTTTTCCTAAAATTAATTCAGTAATGCATATTTTTGATGTCAATTACCCATTATTTTCCTTTCTCTCCTCGGCATTTCCGGTATAATCTCAAGGGAAACGATACCGGTAAGGAACTCGAGGGAGAATTTTGGCATTCGCGGCGTCCCAATTTTACACCCAACCTTCACACAGTTTGTTGCCAACGTTTAAATTTTATTCCAATTCGTTAAAATGATCGCGCTTGTCGGGTGGGGAGCGAAAACATCGGCCAATACATTTGGTTGGAAAGAATTTTTTTACGTCATGATGTGGCAGTCCCCCTGTATTGGAATTTATGGCGAAGCAACCTCGCTCCTGGTCACGGACGTGCTACTATTTATTCTGTTAAATTTGTTAACCACCTCGCGTCCGTTGGTCCATTTATCGAAATCAGATTTTAAAATGGGTTTGGCTTGGAAAGTGTAGTGTTTGATGACAAAGGGGATGGAGGGGATGACTAAGTTCGGGACATAACTTTCCTTTTCCTCTCACGTCCTGACAATTCCCGTGCCAGCCACGTGTGTTTCAAGGTCGGGTCAATGGGGTCGTCTAGTAATCGAAACGTATCGAAAGATTTTTTCCGATTTTCTTAAGACTCTACGATCTAACTTTTTTGAAAATATTTCGAAATAAAAAATGCATGTTTCATAAAAAAATCCATTTCATAATTTTGACATAAGCTTAGTTTCAAGTGTATTCTACTTTGCGGCAAAGACGAAACATGTGTCCCGTATAATTTACTGAACACTGTCGTGAGAGGGAGTTATGTTATTTTTTTATTTTATTTTTTGCGTGGTCAGTTCAATAGTTGGCGTGACTTAATCAAAAACGATTACCTTTTTAACGATGCCTGTATATATGACAATTGTCTGTCGAGGCCTCCTAATAACTGTAGTTTTTTTTGCCTTGAATTTCTGTTGTAATTATATACGTTGTCTATCAATATATTCTCTGGTGATTTTTTCACATCATGAATCCCTCTCTTACCAATTTTCCTTCGTTTTTTTCTTTTTATTTTAAATATGAAAATATATTTTCGCGCAGTCAGTTTTTTTTTCGTGAACAACCCATTTGGTATTTTTTCATGCGTGTCTGGGTGAGTCAAAATTACATATTTGGACTTTTTCCAAGCAGAGATATTCATTGATCAACAGGAGGAAGACGAAGCTCTATTCAGAGCAGCTAAAATTGCGAAAAAATAGGAAAAAACTTCTATGTGTTATGTGGCACATCTTATGTGCCAACTCGTAAATGGATATCTAATGTACACAATCTATTTTAGCATATAACATTAGCATTTACAAAGCCTCCAATATTTCCTCCTATAGTCACATTTCAAATTTCGACTTTCGCATTTAGCCATGAAAAGAAACAGGTATTGCGCAGAAAGTTCTCTCAAGTGTGAGCAATCTAGAGGATAGATTTTAGTGAATAAATTTCATCATTACCGCCTTTGGAGCACCTTCCGAATTAACGAAAAGCTGCTCCTTCAATCAGAGTCGTCTGAACTCGAGACTAGCTTCGGGAGGAAGAAAGTTAACAGCTGAGAGAATTCCATGAGAGATTAGTTTAAACTGTCTCCATCCCTCCTCCCTTGGCAACGTTTCCTCATACTGATGATGTTGCCAAGGAAGCGAAACTTGGATGCCTTTACCGATTTCGCCGACGCAGCACACACACTAACACCACACACCCATCTCGCCATCCCCTTCTTCTCTTTTTTTTACTCCACTTCATGCCCCACCCATAAAGTATTCGCTGTACGCTCTCATCGGACGGCTCGGGGCATTCCGTTGTCATTCATATAGCTTCCCTTCCATTCATTAATGAAGGTTTGTGTTTAGTCAAGCTGACGTTTTTGTAGTTATTTTTTTAACGCCCCTTGCGTTTTAAGCCAGCATTGTTTTTCCAGACTATTTTACAATTTGCGATTTTTCAGCAAAGATTATGTTCCTTCTAGAATATTCATAGCTAACTAAGGGCTCCTCCCTGACCCCAAAAACAACGTTACCAAAAAGGAATTATAAGTACAGATGGAGGGATATAATGTTCGACATCAATGTATTCTGTCTCTCTCATGTGGGAATTCTGTCTCTCTCAACGAGGAAAAAGAAAAGAAGGAAATAAACTCTGATTACGTAATGCCAGTTTAGTCAGCTGATTGATTGAAATTATGGCTTTATTATTTATTTTGCTTTGTTTATCCTGATCATACCATATTAAAATACAAAAGCAAACATGCACAAAATACACAAAAAGTACATATTATTTATAGCGGCGATCTAGGTCATACTGGCGATTTGGTTTTGAATTGATATAGAGAATTAACATGTAGGTCATACTGGCGATTTGGTTTTGAATTGATATAGAGAATTAACATGTAGATTATCAAAATTAAGTATTTTATGAGAAACCATGAAACATTAAACTGGGAACTATTCTTATTAAAAATTCGTATTTCGGGTGCAATTCTGAAAAAATCGTAAATAAATATTTATTACTCCAGGGTAAAACTTCATGGCTCCGGTAGCGAAGAGCATATAAACCTGTAATAAAACATGAGGGAGTTTTAAGTACCAAAATTACTGTCGATTTAGTAATTTCCATCTTTGTATCAATTTTTTGATATCGGAAAATTGTTTTCATGACATCATAGCTGCAGAACTTTTCTCATGAAGTTGTTGAGAACTTTGCAATCCCCCTGCGTTCTTGTAACACTGATTTTACTAAATACCTTTCTTTCTAGCGTTCTACCTTTCTCTGTGATTCGGCAGTCTAATGAAAAAGCTTAACAACTTTTCTCCCATTTTGGCTACCTCAATGGTACCTGCGCATGCTCGCCTGACGTTTTTCGTGTCGGATCGTCCCCCGAGTGCAATAAATTGCCTTGCATCCCCCTACATTGTCTCGCGTGTCCTACCTCTCCTTTTCTCTCTCTCTCTCTCTCTCCGACCTCCGAACGTCCTTTTCTCCCGAGGGTGAGGGACGACGTATGCTATGGCAGCATGTGAAAACATAATGGGCACGTTCTCAACGATTCAAGTTCCACTGGGAAAATTGACCGTTGGAATTTCATATTTCGGTAAATTATCGGTTATTTACATAATTGAGTCGTATTTTATGATTGATATTTGACTAGAGTATGAAAATGCCCTTCTTGAATATACCATCGAGAAAATGAGGCGTAAATAAATATTTATTTAATTTTTACAATTTCTTGAGAACCAACAAGAAATTATATAATGACACATAATATGTTCTCAATAAATTCTATTCGGTGAGTAATGATTGAATTCACAGAAAAAAAGATTTTTCATAAAACGTGGCATTGGTATCTCCTAAATAAGAGAAAATTTGTTTATTTTAATGGAATTAGTTTTAACTCTGCATTAATATATTGAAATTCATGATTAACATATCCTAGAAAACTGATAGCATTAAGTTTTTTACGCATATTACTATCCCTTGTTCATTCCTTCATTTGAATCCATGTGCAGGCTGTATGAACTGTACTCATACGGAATGATAACGTCAATTTTCCTATTTATCAGTTAGATATGTGAACTGATAACGTTATGTACAATTAAGAGATCCAAACTCGAGTTTACTAATAATGTATATATCCTCTGTAAAAAAGCACAGCAAACATATTCCAGAAAGTTACCTTCATGCATTCTCTAAAAGAAAAAGTATTTTTGTCCCTCTCCAAGCATTTAAAGGAATGAGGTGATGTAATAAAACCCTTCATTAACAGTTGGTCACCGCCTCCAACCGGCAAGAAAACTGTTGTTTTTGGCAAAGGGAGGAAATTGTGATAATAAAACGCTTTCCTCATGGTGGCACGTTCGAACGAAAATTACTTAATCGTCACGCAAGCTAACAGCTGGCATTTATTCGTTCTGAAAACTTCATTGCCATTTTTTTCCGTTTTAGGTTAATGTATCGGTGCCCGAGTTCTGAAAAGTTTCCATTTTTCACTCGTATATTATTTTTTAATGTGAGTTTTCCGGAAAGTGGAATTTCCATCTGCAATATCCCCTGGACGGAGAAGTTTCGGTGTTACTCTGTCTCTGGCAGAACGGATGAGACCGATAAGGGGAGCCCTATTAGCTAATTTGAGCATAACGATGCCGTAATCGATCGAAAACCTAAAGTTTAAATCTTCACATTTTTTTTAACTGATCTAATTGGCCAAGCTTTTGTCTTGAACCAATGATATATTATTATTATTAATCTAATAATCTACCGGTAATAATAATCTAATAATAACCGGTAATCTACCGGTTATGGTAGGTTTTTGGATGGACACAACTATCAAATACATATTTTGTAACTCCAAACAAATCCCAATCCAGCAACCTAAACTACATCAGGTCCCTCTTCATCTCTGTGTACTTCTTTCCTCCCTTCATCCCGTCCAACATTCCTATTCTGTTCTTGCCCTTTCCTCGCTTGCCCAACATTGTCCCCTCTATTACCTTCTTCAACATTCCACTACCGCTCAATACGCCTTTCATTCATTTTTCCTGCCTCCATAGGATTTCTCTCAACAAACCCCTCTCCTCCCCCACCATTTCTAGTACTTCCTCATTTGTTTTCCTTTCGGTCCATTTCACCTTCTCCATTCTTCTCCACACCCACATTTCAAAAGCCTCCAATCTACGTCTATCCTCCTGCTTCAGCGACCACGTTTCCGCGCCGTACATAGCTACGCTCCATATCAGAGTTTTTACGAGTCTTGTCTTAACATCCCTACTCAACGTCCCCGTCATCAACTCCCTCCTCCTTGAGAAAGCCTCCTTCCCTAGCGCAATTCTTCTCCTTACGTCCCTACCACTTTGACCGTATTGGTCCAAAACACTTCCGAGATATGTAAACTGTTCTACCTGCTCTATTTTTTCCCCGCCTATTTTAATATTTAGCTTAGCCTTTTTCTTTCTGGAAAATCGCATAACCTTCAATGGTATATATATTATGAAAAATCGTAATGTGAGAAAAAAAACATTGTAATTTACTACTGCTATGCGCTTCTTTTCTTTATAAAGGATACCAGACATGAAACATACACTTTGTAGTCCATAGAGAGCACTCAATCTATTACGTTGTTCGTTTTTGTTTATTATGATGCTTGATCTTTGATTCCTTGAGTCACTTATGATTGAGAGTTATAATTACAATGCAACAATTTCAGAGTGAAAAAATCATTTTCCCTCTCCAAGATCCCGGACAGGGCGAATGATTTTTTCGCTCTAAAATTGTTGCATTGCAATTCACATTTAGCGAAGGCCTCCGTTAAAATTTACTGTCGCGGCTTCCCCCGGAGTTTCTTGAAAGAATTATAATGTTCCTATTGATTTATCTTTAGTTGAATTATACGTCCCCATCAGTGAGTCATTTGTTATTCATTATTTTATGTATAATTAACATAAGTGTGACAATTGTGTTCATAGTATAAATATAATTTTCCCAACAAAATACATTGATCTCATGTGGTACACTACTTATCTAATTAAATTAACTAACAAGAATTAATTATTAATAAACCATCTTCATAAAAATAAAGAAAATGCATGAACCCTTTATCCCATATGATTTTCATGCAATGCTTCTCGCGACTTACTACTAAGAAAGCAACGTGTAATGGCACAGTTGAATTTCCTGAATAAGTTCACTTTATTCTCTTTTCTTATTCATTTCCTGTGAAAAAATACCCGTGTTCGCGTTATATAATTTATAACGTTGCTTTTTTCCTGCTGTCTTTAAAAATCTAATCACGTTTTGTAATTTGATCCTACATATCATCAGTTTAGCAGAAAAAAATTCGGGCATCGATTGTTTCGCGAATAAAATATTTACCCTCAGGGAGAAAGAAGGGAAAGGAGGAGAGAGATTTATGGAGAAACATGGAGAAAAGAAAAAAAATTATAGTTCGATTTTTCATCGAGAAAATGTTTTTGGGTACTCTCAGAAAATTCTCCATTTTTCTGTGTCTATGGTTTTGTGTATGTACGTTTACTCTTGTGTTTATTGAATGAATGTGAAGGAGGTTTTCCGGGAACGTAAACGAGTGAACAATTTACCTGTTAACCATATAACGTAATGTTTCATATTTTCATTGAAAACCTAGAAGTTATTCCAAGTCAGAGGAATTACGGTTTTTGCCAAAAATGACATATTAGAAGTAACACTAAATAACTGAGGGTCATTTTACTATTTATATTATGTTACAGGAAAAGTTTCCAATGTTGCATTAGCATGATACTCCAAATGTTTTCGAAAGTTTTCCCTTTCATGTATTTTTCTTTTATTCCGAAAATATTTTTCTTGCAGTGCTTAGGTCCGTTCAATTTTTGGCCAAATATCTGCTTCATCGAATTAAGAAATGTGTGAATACACATTGAGGAAATTTAAATTTCTCCATATGTTATTAAAGATTTTCACAATTGTTTTCAGGGTGACAGCTCACTAAAAATACACCCTCCACTGATTATTGATAAAACAATAAATTACAAAAAAAATTGCTTAAGACAAGCCAAAACGAAGTATTAAAATTTATATAATCATTTCAACTACAACGTTATGCTGATTTAGAGTCGAATTGAAAATATTTAATTAGAATCCCTCTCGGTTTTGCGCGTAACAATTTTACAGTTGACGAACATCTTTTTTTACAACATCCCTTTTCAACTCATACGTGACGATTGTGTTTCTCTGGGTTGTGAGTCACTTTTCCAGGGAATTTTTAAAAATTTTGGAAAAGGTATCGGTGGAAATTATCGCGACATATGCTTTAGCCAAATTTCAAGAAACTGCGGGAGATGCCGCAACAGTAACTTTTAACGGAGTCATCCGCTAACATGCATTTCATTGCAACAATTTAAGACTGTAAAAATCATTTGCCTTTCCCGGTCAAGGTGAATGATTTTTACACTCTTAAATTGTTGCAATGATATGCTATAGCATTCTGTCTGGCGACAGACGAACTGGGCTTACGAGGGTTATCTGAAAGGTTTTCGACCTCGACATGAGAATGGAAGCACTCTTCAAGAAAAGATAGAGAATATGTTTGCGCATACAATGTACTCACCAATCTTTTAGTCATTTTGGATGTTAAGTGGTTGTTTGAAAATCATTTGAGTGAGTCGTTGTGGGGCTTTTGTGAAACTGGAAACAATCGAGTATCGATCTGTCATCAAACCTTTCTTTGAAAGGAAATATGCCTACGCAATTCAAAGACGAGTTGAACGCTACGGCGTCGTACGGCAACTCGGCAGCAACATTTACGACGTTGAAATTTTGTGCAGCTGACTGAAAATGTGGTCCTGCCTGCTTAGCTGATTATGAGCGTTCAGAACCGCCATAACCTACGGACACCAAAAACTACCACATCTATGTAATGCACCGGGAGTCTTTTGCGTGGACCATCCAAGGTACAACCGGGTCATTCCCCAAAACGGAAAGGTACCGTTGAAGTAGAACATGAAAGTGGCAATGGCGAGAGTAGATATAAGATTGGAAGAGATCTCTTTAAACGTTAATGTGGGCAGCAGCATCTCTTGTGACGTGACTCTTGTTTCTCGCTTTTTTAATTAATCATCGACTGCGACCCGTTGTCCCGCGCTCCGGTCAAAGGGTACACATCCATCATGTTTCATTCCCCACGCTAACCCCTTCCCTCCACAAAACTCATCCCTTTCCCAGGATCCCCTTTCTACCCTCCAGCCACCCACCAGCGGCCGCTCCGTTCCTGTAGCCCCTTTAAATCACAAATAGCCATCCACGTCCATGCTCTCGGAATTTTACACGTCGATGATGGAAAATGCCAATGAAATGCACTTATCAATTGTGTAATCCAGTGTTTGGCAGGATCTATGATAATTTTTTCTGATCTAAATTATTGAATGTTCATCAAACATTGGAAAAAAATTCGTTAGGATGTTTACATTTAATATTATGGGAAGGGGTGAATGGAAAAGTGACAGAACTATCCGCGAACGGTATAAACTCATCGCTCGGAGCCACTACCCATATCTGCCTCAAAGATGTGTGATCTCTCAAATCAGTTTGCCTTAAAGATTCCCATGAGGCCAAAATGACCGCAAAAATATTTTTTCCCATTTATTCCTCGCAGGAAGACTTTTTCAGTCGACTCCATTCGTTCTCGATGTAAATATTCCTCAGCGCCGGTCTGCTCCTCGTAACACGGCGATCCGTGAGGTCTCTAGCCGTTACCTTGCAGGATGATTCACCGCGATTTTTCGCTTTGTGGTTAGAGTTTTAAGATTCGATTCGCGTCAGAGAATAAGATGGGGGACGTAGTTATGGGGTAATCAAAAATTGTGCTGCCTAATGTACGGACAGATATTGTATCAGGTTCGAGCATCTTTTTGGCGACAGGTTAAAGAGATAATGGCACAGTTGAGGATTCCGAAAAGGAAGATTTGAAGAATTTAATAGCAAAAAATAAGCCCACGGGAGACCAACTCGTGGAGCGGGTGTGACGCCTTCTCACAATTGTCGACTCGTTGACCGAAGCTGGGTGGTGGGTTGACTCACCAGTGCCTGCACCACCAGTCGATATTATATATATACATATATATAATATATATATATATATATATGCGTGTGTGTGTATATATATATATAAAACAGAAACCAAAACACACAAAAGAGGGACTCACTAGTTCTCGAATTTTCGGTGGTGCAACCACCTTTCTCAAGAGGAATTAGGAACAGAACTGTTTGCTGTGACTATTTAGTGAGTTTCATTGTGCACGTTCGTGGCTTTTCCGGGAAAGTGAATATATATATATATATATATATATATATATATATATATATATATATATATATGATTTCTTCGAAGTAACACGGAAGTGTTGAATAAAAAACTTAGACAGTAACACACAGCACGAGAACACATAAAAAGAACACTCACAATAACATTTTGATAATGTCGACGGACTCGAACTCCGTCTTCTTCGGAAGATAAGATATGACTGAGCCATATCTCAGCCATATCTCTCTGCTCAGTCATATCTTATCTTCCGAAGAAGACGGAGTTCGAGTCCGTCGACATTATCAAAATGTTATTGTGAGTGTTCTTTTTGTGTGTTCTCGTGCTGTGTGTTACTGTCTAAATTTTATATATTTAAATATATATATATATGGGTGAATCATCCGGTACCGATAATATATATATATATATCGGTACCGGATGATTCACCCATGATATCCATGCCTCTTCCACCAATCAGATGACCTTGTAGCTATATAGGGAGAATGAGTTGAGAAGGAAATTCACTCAAAACCTAACGCTGTATATAACGGAGGGTACGTAATCACGTCAATGGTATTCGACTGTGAAACATTTCTATGCATTCATCGCACCTATTTAGAATATCGCCTTCGAATTCGATTGTTTATCGCTTCTCGACTACGGATTTCATCGGATACCTTATCACTGAAATTTAACGGTAAATCTCTGAACAGAGCAAAAATTATTTTCATTTTTTAGTTTTTATCAACCATGTCTTATTTCCTAAAATTTTTTAGCAGTGTAGGTATTTTGGTTTATTTAATATGCTTGCGTCACTTCATTGCAGTAAACATTTGAATGATGCTTCTATGTAGAATTAGTAATCGATAGATAGAAACGCTATAGTTTAGACCAGTCCTCTTTGAATGAGAGATAGATAAATCCCTTGGAAGTAGATAATAAGATAATTTTTTATGGTTCAATCATTAATTTTCGAGTTTCAGGACATAAAACTCCAAGTCTCTAATTTTTGGAGTTTCATAAATGTCTACCTCGATTCGCAGGACGACCTTCTTTGAGACAAAAACCGCTAACCCATGGGAATGTGCCCCGAACGACTTATCCTCTTTAAATTGCAACGTTCTTCGCTGAAAATCGGTACGAGGTTAGACGTTACCCAGTTTCAGTTGGGGCGCCATCCTGGATCGTCTCTGCCGCCAGAAAGCTGTGGAACGATGACTGCATCATCTGATAAAAAATAACATATAATCACTGCAATTGTTTGTTTATTTTGCAATTGTGCAACCGAAAAAAGTAAGACGTAAGCCACTCTCATGTCAAATTCCAGAATGATGTTTGAAAAATCCACTACTCTAGGAAGTATTTTTTCGTTATGTTAATGATGTCATGATTTCCGAATCCTCTTCTTCAAGAGACGGTGCATAGTTTTGTGCTGGCTCTGTGAATGATTCATCGGTGCACGAGAACGCCGATTGGAAAACCTTGGGATTTCGGATATCAAAACGAGGTTCATCTCTCCTTTATTAAACTTCCACATGTATTCCTCTCATTAAAGTTAAGCGCAACGGTTTTCAATTTGTTTCCTGTGAGTCCCAGAAGAGCCCAATAACTACCGTTACGTAGGTTGTCAAAAGTTTAAAGAAGAAAACCGGAAAGAAAGAGTCTAAATACAGGTAATGTAAAGGTAAAACCTGTAATGTAAACTTAGTGTTATAAATAGAATTCCAAATTCTTCAAGACTATTGATTTATTTTCTACAAGTCTTCGAATTCATTTTAAATTGTTGAATAAAACCTTTGTTTTTTTATGTTTAGCATTTGCTTCTCAAAGTTTATTTGACACATAAAATGAGAAACGAAGCGTACAGGGTAGTAGAAAAGGTGATCTGTAATATTTAAATTGGACGCATCTTTACACAAATAATTTTTCAGTAAAATAGGAAAGGAGACGTTCCCACGAGGGAGAAAGAGAAAGAGAGAGAGATCAAAATCTTTTGGAATGCGAAGTGAGAAGTTATCAGAGTGCATTATAAAAGGTTAGAGATAGCAAAGAATAGATTGTTGCAGTCAATCAAGTTGTGACTAATTAAGAAATTTTATTTCAATTCAGTGAGATAAAGCAAATAATTACGGGTTAACCGATAAACAACGACTTATTTTTTTATGCGATATAATTTTTAATACGAGGGTCATCCGGAAAGTAGTACCCGTTCGTGAAATAAAGACACAAAAGTAAATATTAACAAACATAAAAAATTTTATTTGAAAGAGGATACTTTAAACTACTTCTCAACATAATCTCCAAGCAAATTAAGGCATTTGTCATAACGTGTGACAAGTTTCTGTATTCCTGCTGCATAGTCCTTCGCCGCCAGCTCATAATGCATAATGCAGATGGTGTTTAACAATTTCATGAACAATTGTTCGAGAAACATTGGGAAAATGCTCACAGATGTCATCAATTGTGACGCGCCGATCGTTCCTCACGAATTCGTCAACTGAGCTCACCAGTTGGTCTGTAATGACAGACGGTCTCCCCGAACGCTCATCGTCGTGTGTGTTCCCCCTCCCCATGTTGAAGTTGCGACACCACCGCCGAACAGACGACTCGTCCATTGCATTGTCTCCATACACCTCCTTTAATTGGCGATGAATATCACATGGGCGAACGTTTCTTGCATTGAGGAATTTAATCACTGCCCTCACTTCACAACTGGCGGCGTTCTCAATTTTTTTAAACATTGTAAACAATCACAGAAACAACACAGGCAATGCTAGCGTCACGCAACTTGGCTCAGAGAAGGCAGACAAGCCACTGAAGCTATCTGACCTCGTCCAGCGGCTACTCGCGTCGTCAGCACTTCATGCGGCATGAACGGGTACTACTTTCCGGATGACCCACGTAGAATTTTATTTTACTGATACCACCATTCACCTGATTTCCAAGAGATTGGCCATTTTTAAATTTCCCTCTCTTTACTCCTATGCCTGGCACTCGATTCTGGTAACTAATTATAATCCAATAAAATTAATTTCGGGATACAATTTATGTTTCCCTTTTAACCCTTCGACTCCTGTCAATGAAGGAAAAAACCTTCGACTTGATTTGCTGCCGCAATATGAACTTGATTTGCTGCCAATATATTGGAAGTATTTTGTGGCCTGATGATAAATAACTGCCAATATTGTACGAATTAGGGATAAGTTGTGAGCGTCGGTGATGATCATCTTATAGAATTCAATAAACTTGCATATTTTTTAGACTGAACTAGAATCTGCCGTACCACCAAACTGAATTTACTGAGCAAACCTTATGAAATGTTTAATAAAAAAATTATTGAAGTTGTATGGTGAATTTACTACATTTTCGGCGGTATTTCTCAAATCTTTTAAATTTTTGGAAAAGTTTCCGTTTCTTTTCCTTTTTAAAAACGTCTGAAATTTGCGATATTACGAGCGATATAAAATAGGATGAAGTTGAACGATAATGGTAATAAAAATGTAACTAGGAGGAAAGAGGCCTTTATGGATCAAACAAAATCCAAAGGGTAAACTCTTCGTGAAAATTCCCTCCCCCACGAAGAGTTATGTAAATATTCCACCCAACCGTTTCATTAAAAACGCGCGAGAATCGAGTGAAAGGATGCTCCCAAAAGAGTCAATGATGAAAAAATGTAAGACAACAAGAAAGGGCTTATTCCTCTTAAGTTCAAATTATGTTGATATAAGCGTACCAAAATAAAAAGTCGGTCTCTCCAAGAAATTACATCTCATTTAGAGTGAAATATTCTTTTTGGACAAAAATTATACGCTTTAAAATTACTGCGAAAGTGATAATAATGAAACTCTAGGTGGCGGACCAATATGATAAGAAGGCTCGTTAATTAAATGGTGCAAAAATAAGTCGCGCATGAAAATTGGGTATTGGAAAATGGGCAAACTACATGGAAACTTTGAAATATGTTTAGTATACCGTTATGCAAAGAACCGTAATAGGAATTAATTACAGAGTTAGATGAAAATAAAAATTACAATAATTAAACTATCGAAGACATGATAAAGTCTTCGAGGATCGTGTATCATTGCTAACTTTGTTTGGGTAGCTTCTGTGGGGGCAAAACAAATCGAAAGATTTCTCAATAATGGTGATAATGATATAAGTCGAGAATAAAAAGTGATAATGGAAGATGAGAGAAGACCTCATCCAGCTTTTTCACGTCAACGAGTTAAAATATGCATAAAAAAACGTTTACTGCGATTAATTTCCGCTGCAAATCTACATTAAATATTTTATCGCTAAAATTGAAATAATAAAATTTTAGTGTTATTTTTCTCCAGTGGTTTTTTCATAATCGTGTGATATTATTGAAATCACAATTTTCATTCTTGAACATTTGGATTCAGAAGCAGTTTTCTTTTGGAATAGGATGATGCCCATCATCCTTTCCCCTTTCACATCGCCCTCCCTTTTTTATTGTTTGAGGAGTCAACATTGATCGCCCGAAAATTATAAAAATCTGGTAATCCCGGATATTGAACGATAATAGTCGCTCTTCGATTGAGAGAGCTCGAGTATGCGTTGTGAAACGTAACAGATGGCATCGCACGTACTTGCCGCTCTTCCCCAACTTCCAACTCGCATACTCCCCATGATTCACGAACGCGTTACTGCCTCATCATCAAAGCTCTTCAACACCCCTCCGTCAACTCGAGGGCTTTTCACGTGGGCACAGATGAAGGATGAGAAAGCGGAGAGGTTACGGCTTTCAGCGGCAAAGGTTTTATGGGGCATGGATAGATCGCAAGGAATGGAGAAGAGGGAAGACAGGGTGAGGTGAGGAGTAGAATGAGATAAGTGGGACTGGAATAGTAGTGTTTGTGTCTGGTTTGCAATGGGGACGCTTGCCCTGAAACGGAATGGCGCAAGGCAAGGAGAGAAACGCGATAAGGAGGAGGGAGCAGCGGCTTGGCGAGGAGGGTACGCATTTGAACGGGGAGGGGTGCCGGAAAGGGGCAAAGGAGGAGGCAACGGAGAGAAGACGGACAGTGGAGAAGGTTCGTTTATTCGAGGGATTGAGACGTCCTCACACGTCTTGGCATGCCCTTAGTAAATTACTCCCAGGAAATGACGACCAACGATGGGCTTATTTTTTCACACGATATGATAAAAGCAGAGCTTAACACAAACGGTTTAAGAGTTGACGTTTTTCTGATTAATGAACTTCACATTGATTATGTTGTCAAATAGATTGTTGTCATGCCGGAGATCATATTTTTCGTTATAAATGTAAAGAAAATATTAATAGTTAATTTAAAATAATTGTTCAAAACGAAAAATGTGTAAGTGAAGGACATATTCCATTACAAATCATGGATAGGTATAAGATTATTCTCAGGAGAATAATGAGAGAAAGAGAGCCAACATTTTAAATAACGCTAAAGAGAGAAGAGTTAAATTCCTGTAGAGAGTAATGTGAGTAATATATCATAAAGAAGTCGGCAAAAAGGTTTTTCGGGAAAGAGGACTTATATTGGAATATTTTAAAAAGTTCGAAAAGGAGAAGGGGGCATAAAACAGGCACAGATATGGACAAAACACGAAGTCTTAGGGTGGAGAACAGAATAACCCAATGAATATGAAAAATTAGAAGCCGAGAGTAAAATATTTCGGTGCATATTGTCAACAATTTTACAGCATCAAATAAGAGAGTTTCATTGTGTCTTTAATTTTTTCTGCTACATATCTACGAGTACTATTCTAAGCTAACACCTATTATCTGTTTTTTAATGGTGATTATGTGCGTGATTGTTCTTCATTATGAATTTGACATCCGTAATTTTTTTATTACTTACTCGGGCAATAACAAGTTTTTGGACATGCGCAGCGTAGAGTAGTGGTTAAATACCCTTCCCGGTATAGGGTATTTAACCACTACTCTACGCTGTGCATGTCTTGTGTAGATGCAACCTCTGCTACACACTTTGCCAGTGGCATGTATATCATGTAAATGTGGATATGTGGAAGGCTGAGAAAGAATGAGAAGTGTTTATGAAAGAGGAGAAGCGGAAGGAAGAGACTATCTTGTAGGGGAAAGAAAAAGGGACGAGGGAAGGAAAACTGGTAGAATAAGGAGCCACAAGAGTAAATGGAAGATTTTTTTTGTTGTGCGGGTTATTTATCGTGTGCAGGTTATTAATATTCTTTTATAAATCTAAATGAATATGCATTACATTTTTGAGATTGCCCGAAACTCACCTTCACTCGCTAAGTAACCAATTTTGATAACAAGTATGAACAAGCGCGTGAGTTAATTATAACTCTTTCCATTAACCTCCCCCGTTTATGATCTCACTGCTATAGAAGATAGGGAAAGATCCTCGAAAATAATCGAAAGAGTGCTTATTGTAAGTTTTAGAAATGCAGATTATTGAAAGAATCCATCTTTCTCTTAGGATAATATTGAATATACAGCTTGTAATATTTCCAATTCCAAAGAAATAGGCGTAACTATATTTATCAGTTACTCAAGATTTTCCGATTAAAAGGATAGAAACAATCCCTATGAAGTTGTTTACGTTATTTCAATTGAGTCCAACTCGGAACATTAAGTATATCGAACTCTTAATTCCCTGACTATAATGATGATGCATTTGCAAGGGATAATAAATGTGAAACCCTTCACGGTGGTTAAAAAAGCGGTTGCATTTCATATTATATATGCTCCCATATTTCAGCAGTAACAGTAACTTACATCATGAACTCCTCCTCTCTTGTAAGAACACTTAAATAGAGTAGATTTTTTCTTGTCAAAATTTGCGTCATCTTGAGGAGAGAAATAATTGGGCAATATACTATTCACCTAGGTTAAATTTATTGACAATAACTTTCTGAAAGGATAAGTTCCCGTTATAGGGAATCGTTAGTTGCTTATATTAGTTAGAAAGCAGACAAAAATGCTGCTCTTAATGTCTGCTTGTATTTTATGAACCTGTCCTTCCTAATATTCAATAAAATACTCTTTTTTCCATTTATTTCAAAAAGCGAAATCGGCCATCTTTTAATACTTTCTTTTATTACAAAAAGGGACCCCCTATCCCTGGCCATATATTACGGATGTTACACTGAAACGCTACGAAAAGGTCTGGAATTTGATATGCTGGGATAGAAAGGAGAAAGTGCTTGGAATGTAGAATTGAGCATATCTTGTTTTAACTGACGATTAGCAAGAAGCAGGGGACAAGTTTCTCGGTCACAGGCGGCCTCCGGGACATAGTTTGTCCAATATTTTGTTTAAGACCCCACCGAAGCACACACGGTTAGGTCGCTGTGCAAACTTGAAGCACCTCGCGGAATTGGAGTGAAAGATAAAGGCAGGGGAGGAGAGAATGGAAGGAGGGAAGTGGAGACAAGGGAGAAAGGAAAGAGGGATGAATCGGAGAAGGTAAGTGTTAAAGAAAAGAAATAAGGAGGGAACTGAGGAAGGTGAAGATTTGCGAGGGTGTAGAAGGGGGAAACTTTAAGGGTCACTCTAAAGAGAATGAAATGGGGTATAGGAGGAAGAGAGGGTTTGAAGGAGAGAAGCAACGGAACGAGGGAAAGGAGAGGATCTTGAGAAGAGTAAGTTGGATGGAGGATATGGAAAGGTCGAAATCTAAGGAGAATGGACAATTGAAGCATGAAAACTGGGGTTAACAATGTGACTGAAATGTTATATCCAAACATGAGACAACGAAGTTATATCCTTGCGAATGATCTTTTGGTCTATTTTACCCTCTTGGCTATTGAGTGTTGTCAGTTCGAAATTAATGTTAGAGGATTAGAATGAAAGAGAAACACGTAGGTTTTGCAACGGATTAAAAAAAATATTTTCATGTGCATATCACCCGATGACATTAAGCCATTTATTTCTATGAATGTGTGCAGTTCTTCTCTACTTTTCAGAATCACAAACATTTTAAAGATCGTTCTGTTTCATTGATTATACAATTGCATTTCTTTAAAAACTTTGATTTACAATTGTCATTTCCACCGTCGATAAATCCCAATCTAATTAACATCAGTTTCCCAGTCTACAAGAAAAAAAATCAAAAATTAAGCTGTTCCATATATTTTTACACAACACATCAATCAAATTATTGCATACATTTTTTACATCTTTTCTTATAAGTATTTACCCTGTTAGGAAAGGACTCGAATAATTTTGCTGGTAAGGTGTTCCATTTAACAATTGTTTAATTACGAAAAGAAATTTTAAAGCAAAAACACCTAAACACACAAAAGAGAAAAGAAACTCGCACGTTTTCCGAATTTTTTATGGTCAAGCCACCCTTCTCAAGGGAGAGAAGGAAGGAGCTCAATGGGACTTCTTCCTTTTTGTGTGTTTCTGTGTTTTTGTTTTTGTCCGGTACTGCTATCTTGGTATATATGTATATATCGATGATCTAGAATCACTGACGAAAGCAATATAACATTTAGACGGCACAATAAAACATAAAGTAAAATAGATAATATGTAAAAGGGCACTCATATTTTAGATTGTTTCAACTTTCGGCCTTCTTTAAGTCAGACTCAGTCATTCATATGGAGTCATACTTCAGTCATACTTACAACTATTTCCATGTGAATGTACAATTGTCCGCCATATGGCAGTTTTTAGTGTTTGAATGTGAATACAAAGGACATTTGTCCGTCATAGAAAAATCAACAAAATGAGTTTAATGAGAATTAATTAAGGCATAAAATTTATTTGCAACATCTTTAATGATTAGAGAGGACTACTCATAAGGTCACTCCCGTTTTAGTGATGGCCAATATTACACTAATTATGACTGTACTTTTTATAAATTTTATTTCACTTTTTCAACCTTTATTTCACCTTTAACAGAACACCCTAATATTTATTGTGGTAATATGTTATATATCCGTAACGTTTGAGTAGAATAAGTAGAGAGTATTCTGGACTATAAATTCGAAAGTTGTTTTCACTTGAATCGGAGGTATAGTGTATAGATCCATCTCCCACAATAATTATGCCTGGCAGACAACCATTAATCCTATATGATATAGATGCTACAATCAATGCTCCTGGAGGAAAATTATTACGTATGTGCCCTAAGATTCACTCACATCCAGGATGAGTCACTAAAGGACAGATAACAGTGATTCCGTTAAAGAAATTTGGTATAATTATCCTCGGCGATGAATATGTGACTAATCGGAGACTGTAAGAGTGTGTGAAGGCGAAGGAAACGCTAGAAGAATTTTTACATTACTTTTCGTGACAAATGCACTGCGTCTGTCTGTTATCCTGCTGAATGATTTAATTAACGTTGTGAAAACAAGGAACTCAACCACAGTACTAAAGCGAAAAATAAATTCTCAAGGAGGTATTATAAAGGAAATATTCCTTTAAGTCTATAATTATCTCATAATTCTTTATCGTCAATTTTTCCCCAAAAAAATGTCATTTTCCTCGATATTATTCCATCTTATTTTCCTTGATAACAACCTTTTTAAAGATTTTTTAGATGAATATAGGCATAGAAGTCACTTGAGAGTAAGATAAAAAGATGTTTAGCGTGCCAAAATATTAACAACATTCAGATACGGAAATCCGATGAAGAATTACAAGTCAAATGACAAGAAGAGTGGAAGCCACGCAACAAATAAATAAAATACCTAATGGAAGATTCGATAAAAATAGTATACAAGTGATGATACACTTGCAAAAACCTTGGAAACATCGCATGGGGTTGAATAAAAGAAGAAAGAGTCACGTCAAGTGGGAAGACGGATAAGGAAAACCACAGAGCCAGCACAGCAATCGGTAACACGTAAGAAGATAGGAGAGGGGTGAAAGCATTGTGTACTGGAGAGAATGTCATTCGGGAAACCAATATTGGACTTTACATGCACGATGTAGCAAGCAACCATTTATCTCATTTTTCGGTACACTCACAAAAATATAAAAAGAAGTTTTGTTTGAGTTACGGAAATATATTGAAAGGGAATATTTAAAGAAATTCCTACTGAATTAAGCAGAAAAATATTGATCGATAATTGTCATATAATTTCTGAAATATGAAGGTAAATCCTGAAACTTAGTTCTCTCACCTAACGTAGACCTGGTGGAGAAGGATATTTAAATTAAATCTCATGAGAACACACCCAATGGACTTAATAGAAAATGGGGTACTTTTTATGATAAAAACGTAATTGGCAGTGTATAGGAGGTTAGATTTAAAATAGTATCAGATGAAATATTATTAGATAGAAGGCATGTTTGGTGGCACGGAGTTTCAGTCAGTTATCAGGTATTGAGCATAAAATACGCACAGTAAACACATGAGAAGGATCTCATGATTTCTAGGGGAAATAAACAACAATCCCTGGGAGACTGGTAACGTCTCCTCGATTTCCCTTGACTAGTTTTCATGCGCTGCTCATGTTAAAGCTTGGGTCTCTGTTAAATATTTACTTCTCCATTCTCCTCTCCAACGCTTTTGCCACTTGATCCGCGCAATGGCTCACAACAGCGTAGTAGAGTGTGTTTAAGTTCGGTTTTGTCGTGTTTGGCTAGCCAATGTTCAGTCGAGTAACATAACCTTACAGGGTTCGTACGGAAAATAAGTGTACTGAGCTCAGGAAAAAAAAATTATTACACTTTTACATATCTTAAGCTAATATTCCTCAAAATAGGACCCTTGTGAGTCGATACACTTGTTCCAGCGGCGTTCCCATTCCTGGAACTCTCCCGCGAAGGCATCATCGGGAACCTCCCGAAGACACGTCGTCACGGCCTCTTTGACGGCGTCCAAAGTCCCGTATCGCGTTCCTTTCAAACTCCTCTTTATCTTCGGGAACAGAAAGAAGTCCGGTGGTGCCAAGTCCGGGCTGTAGGGCGGGTGCGGCAGCGTTGCCACGCCGTGCTTGGCCAAGAAGTCCGACACGACAAGCGCAGTGTGAGACGGCGCATTGTCGCTCAGGTTGTCAGTCATACGGTTGATCGCTGGCCGGACGCGGGCGACTCGTTTTCGAAGCCTGTCGAGCACTTGGACGTAAATTGCAGCATTTATAGTTTGTCGTTCAGGTACAAATTCGTAGTGGACGAATCCCCTTTTGTCAAAAAAGACAATGAGCATCATAAACTTATTTTCCGGACGAACCCTGTACATATTCTTAGTGTTCCTTCCACCTCTTCACATTGTTCCGTTCTTTCTTCCCTAGACCATTTGGAGGAATAAAGGCCAAATCTCAAGGAAATAACTGCTTTGTAAACGAGAAAAAATATATTTTTGGGGGAGTACATTTCGATATCCTAGCGTCCTAGTGAAGAAAATAAGAGATAGACTTTACCAATTGTGCTCGCATAATTTCCAGAACTTAGGCTCCAAGGAAAATATTAAGGCTGGAAAGATAGATTCATGGATAATGGATATGACGTAATATGATTCTTAAAGACGCAGGGTACCTAGAGACTAAGGGATCAACTAAAACGCTCACGTTTCATTTAGATGTGGAGGTCACGTGAACACTAAAAAAGATGATGGATGACACGATATTGATCTCCTACCTAAAAGAGTTCGCGTATAGAAAACCATTTAGTAATAGAAGACAGTTGTATAGCTTTTAGCCTTTACATTATTGCTTATACCGGCGAAGGAAATTATCCAGATGATAAAGAATCTTAAACTTGTTTTTTTGATGCTTATTATCACTTAGAAAAAAAGAAGAAACCCAGAGCATGGGATCTGGATGGTGCGGTAGGTAATGCATTAGCTTTCAACCCCAGAGGCTAAGGTTCGATTCCCGGTGGTGGTCGGAATTTTTAGTGATATCGCCATCCCTTTTTGTGGTGCTATGTGGATATCATATCATGTGTGTTCGCCGTCCGTCAGAAGGGACGTTAAGTTGTGGACCCGTTGGCACCTTTCGTTTAGAGTAGGCTTATGCAACCGCCGGGTTTTTCTCCATTCCCTGTGACATCCTACCTCAAAGAGAAAACCCACCTATCTCTTCTGGCGTAAATGACCTCTGCTGTCGGTCGCCTCCCATAGTAACTGCTATTAACAGAGAACATCACTATCAACAGTCGAATGAAAGCTTACAGCAATGAAGGAAACAGTGAATTTGAACACACAATTTGTGTACGTAAGGAAGTCATGATGGAAGAGTTCAAAGAGATAGATATCAAAGACTAGAGCGGAAAATACCAGACATGTTGCGATAGATTTTCATCTCCTTTTACAATGAGGTTAGCTCTAATGGAAGTCATTTGGTGCTTGAGGTGCCATTGGATCTCACCAATCTCTTGCACTATATGGGTTTACTTGAGCAGTAAGAAATTACACGAGTCCAGACGAACAGAAAAATGTGAGAAAATTTTCCTAATTAACGTATAATTAACCCACTTGAATAAATGTGCTATTTTATGGTGCTTTACGAGCTTCATAAGGTGTCCAAGGGAAATGGGTAATATTAAACGTCATGCCATCTGATGGAAGCAAAGCCCAAAAGGGTGTGTGAAGTAAAATTCCTCATTCAAAGTAGTGATTCGCAAAATTTGTGCTCAGGGCCTGCACAATGCAGTCGAACCTTTGGGCAGTTAGTTTGGATGCAAATTTGCTGTGAAGATAAGATTTTTCAGTGAAATCGTCGGCATTCTTTATTTTCACCGATCAAAGTCGCTTCACAAATCTAGATAAGTTTAATGATATTTTTGACAGTCAAATCTTAAACCATTAATCTTACATCTGAAATGTTTACTCGGACAGACAGAAAATTTACTCGAAAATGATCAATTTGCACTTTAAGTTTAATACATGAAATACACACTCAGGATCAATTTCCTCCCTTTTATAATTTTTTGCTTTAGCATGCGTAAAATATTATAGTTATGCTTTAATTTTTTCAAGAAAAAGCGATAGTAGATACCTGATAGCTTTTTATAAAATATTGTCGACTGGAATAATCCGTTTAAAAATGCGGAAATGAGATTATGATGCCAATCTTTGGGCGCATGGAAATTGGCTCCCCCCATGAATCCACGCATTTACGACGCCTTTCCCGCGGTCAATTCTCAGTACAAGGGGGAGCGTCACGGTCCTCTCATCTCGTGGTCCTTTCCAGCACACACTCTCCCGTCTCCTAGGAAATCAATAGGCCCGACGACAGGAGCCGTGGGAAGAGACACAGTAGAGCTCTTCAAAACGGCGCGGCGACAGGATTTTCGAGATGGGGTTCCAAAGCTCGCGTCCCGTTCGTATTTCGCCGACACTACGCCATTGCTTTTGACCCGACGAATCTCCTCATTTTTCTCTTTCCGGACGACGCCTCTCAACCCAGACATCATGTCCCCTCGCAGTTTTTGTTTTGAAGGGGGTCCATCAACAATGGAATGACGCGATGGTGCTTATAAATGTAATTCTTTTTGTCCATTCTCACGGTCGAAAACATTTAGACTTCATGATGATAGATAGGCTTTGGTGATGAAAATGAAAATTATTAATGTACGTCTGCTAAACATTTGCGGGGAAAATAAACGCTTGAAATGGAAAATGGCCGCAACACGTAAACTACGTATTGATTCCGACGACAAATTTCATTCGGGCTTCTGGAATCTTTTTCACCGAAAAGTAAGCAGACAAGTGCAGCCTGTGCTCCCTAATTGATGTTTAATATGTTCCTAAGATTAATTTGAAATCTATCCTGAGGTTACATCCAAGAAAAGGAAAACATGAACCATTGCTAACTCCAATGTTACTCATTAGTTTTAAGTCAGAAAAACTATAATGCGATAGTTAATATTTTTAGAAACGTAACAAGAAGTACGAGAATATTCATCGAAATGATCATACCTCTTCTCAAACCCTTTTAAAATGTTATCAATTAACTTGTCAAAAGATGTCAACAGTTTCATGATCAAAGATATTTGACACTTTGTTTGAATATATTGGTAATGAGTCAAATTGAGATTAGGTCAAAATACTGTGTGTACGTACTATATAGAGATATTATCGTTTCCTAAATGATAAATTTCGAAATTTGATATGTGTGATTCTTTAAATACGTATGCACCTTGTGGGAAACGAGCTCCAAAATATACTGGTATGATTACAGTTATCAACTTGAAGTTCGGTTTTATAGGTGATGATAGAGTTCACCCAGTACTAAGTCCAACGGCTTGTGAAAATCACACATCAGAGTAGGGAGGCCAGATCCTTTCCCTATGCCCCCTATGGTTTCCCAGGTAAGCTTAGGGTACCCAGAAGGGTCCTCGGGTAATCGAACCCGTGCCCCCTAGTCAGTATTCCCACTGAACTTACACATCGTCCATACTGAAATAAGGAATGGTTTCCCCCCAATTCGTGACCAAAACAGTGGAAATTACAACGAACGGCAATTTGAGCAAACGGAAAATAAAATTATGTCCACTAATAATTTCCACTAATTAACTAAGGGGTTGGTAACTAACCTACCACCCCACGCCACACGTACTTCTAGTGACTTCCAAGATGAAATTTCTATATATTTAGTAGTGCGTAGATTTAAACAATTTTCGAAAATGATCTTATTACCTTAGGCCTCTTTAAATAACCACCCCTACTTACATAAATTGATCTTACAAATGTTGATTAAAAAACTGCATTGTAAATAAATAAATTAATTAATTAAAATTAGAATTACTATTAAATTAGCATTACATTTATCAAAAGCTATTTATTATTTAATTTTGTTTTAATTTGACTAGAGACCTAGACAAGTGGCGAATATATCTTGAGTATGTCAGGAAGAATTTGAGATCCAGAGAGAACAAAAAGTAAACTACGTAGTCCAAGAAGAAATTTTATGTTCAAAACTGTGAATTTAGCAAATGGAGATGGAATGAGATCATTTTTTCAAAATAACCGTTGTATCCGGTATCAAAAAGAACAAAAAAATGAGTGAAGTGGCGGGAACATTACGACCATACCATTTTTTGATGATCAAGGAATGGTGTATCGGCATGGACAAATGTACTCCAAGAAAATATCAATCGCAAAAGGCCATATTTCAAAATAACAGGTTGAATCCTGCCCCAGCATAACGCACGGTTGCATATTGAAAATGTTGTCTTTAAATATATCGCGAAAATCAATTCGAAATGTGTTTTCTTCATCCTCCCGATAGTCAAACTGACCCATGTGACTTTTATCTGTACCCTAATATGGACAAAATTTCGAAAAGCCTTTTTTAATTATCAGAAGCAGGTGTAGGCGAACAATACATGATTCAAATTGTAACGGCTTCGACGGAGTAATACAGGAATAAAATCAATGATACATGCTACACACACACACATATGTAATATACATAGAAAAAACATATATATACATATAAATATATATATTTCTATATATATATATACAATATACTCACATCACAATAACACATTTTATTGGCACTTTTAGTTAGCTACAAACCTACTTCACTTATCTACATAATCGCCGTTCACTTCTAAGCATTTTTCGTACCGCTGCACCAGCTTCTTTAACCCCTCTGCATAGAAACTCGCCGCCTGAGGGTTGAACCAATCGACAACGCCATTCTTGAGTTCCTCATCGGTTTCGAAACGTTGTCCACCGAACCACTGTTTCAAGTGCAAGAAGAGGAAGTAGCCGCTGGGTGTAAGGTCAGGACTGTACGGTGGGTGGTTTAAAGAGTTCCCAACGACCCAAAAACTCTCGTCCATTGGACATTCTTTGCTCTTTGGGGTGGTCGGTGAGCATTTTTGGTACCCACCTTGCACGCAATGTGTGGTATCCGAGGTTTTCCGTAACAATATTGTAGACAGTAGTGCGTCCAAGTTGAGGAAATTGTTCAGCCAGGCCATTAATTGTCAATCGACGATCACATCGCAGTTTTTGTTCCACTTGCGAAACAATTTCATCGGTCAGAATACTGGGCCTACCACTTCGCTCTTCGTCATGGACATTTGTTCATCCAGTTTTAAAATCACAGCACCTTTGTCTAACCTTTCCTTCGCTCATAACTATAGGTTTATAAACTAGGCATAATTCCCGATGAATTTCAGCAGCCGACAATTCTTTTGCATACAAGAATCGTATGACAGAACGCACTTCACAGCTGGCGGGATCAACGATTGTCGCGGACATTGTTGTTTGCATGCACGGACAAGCAAACGACTTCTGAAGCAAAACAAATGCTGCTATAGCTTCTCAATGAATCAGTAAATGGCGCTGCAGGAGCAAAACTGTGTTCTGAAGCGCCAATATTTAAATATAAGCAAACGGTACTTACTTTAAGAATACGTCTTGTCTGTGTGTGTGTGTGTGTGTGTGTGTGTATACACATATACATATATATGTGTGTTTGTGTGAGGTCTCTGACGTGGGACTGCTTTTAAGACTCATCTCTTTTCTCATTTCGAAGCCGAATGCATTGCAAATCTCTTGGCTTCTTAAATATTTTCTGCTGTTTTTTTAACGAATGGATTCGTAGAGACACATTAGAAGTCGAGATCGTCGGCAATCATTACCTTATCAGTATTTCTCTAAACTGAAACAGCAGTGGAGGACACGGGAAGAACTTTGTATAAGGATGAAGAAGGTATAAATGAACTCTCCGCCAGAATTAAGCAAATAGTGGATCGTCAATGGTTAATACTGCTTTTGAAACGATCAACGCATAAAGCATGAAAATTCATGCTATACCATGGAAAATTTTCACGCACCAGTTAAATAACCTAATACAGTGTATACATTGTATCTGCAAAATGAGTTATCTTCAGCTTAAATGATCGACGTTTTTCTCGAGAAAATATAAATTCTAAAGCTCGTATTATAGAAGCGGGACACCAGTGCTCTGAGGTGTGACGCAAGACATTTTGCTGAATATTGAAGTACTCCCCTAAAATTGGTGTGAATTCTTTAGATTCGAAATTACAAGTAAACTTTGCACCCGATGTGTGACTGACAAGGCTACTTGGGGGAAAAACTATACAAATGATTTATTATCTAAACTATTCATTCCCTTCCAAATACAAAGAACCTCTGCACTCCCCCTACCTTTTCCACAAGTGCGAGGCACGGTGCTAACGTCGAAAGAAATTCCACGGTAGACCTGTGAGTGAGATTTGCAAGGGTTAAGGCGTCTTCGCATACCCAAGCAAGTGAGTGACTGTCGGACCACTGGCGGAGAGGGAAACCTCTCGTAAGCCCTGTTTAGGTTGATTGCTTGTGGCTAGTAAGGATCAATGCTGCATAGTACATCCAAGATAGAGAGTGCGTGATCTTTTTTCATTCATTAGTAAGTCTAATTTTTAATTTTATTTCGTGTGACTGTCGGACCGCTGGCGTAGAGAGAAATCTCTCGCAAGTCCTGATTGAGTGTGACTGCTTGAGACTAGCAAAGATCAATACTGCAAAGTGCATCCAAGCTAGAGAGTGCGTGATTATTTTTCATTTATTAGAATAACTTGTAATTTAATCATTTGACACACGGTTGTTTTGACCGTTTGCGGGATCTATTTAATTCATTTATTTTTAGTATCTTTTGTTATATTTATTTTATTATTTTCTGCTAATTTAAATCTTTTCTAACTCCCCTTACCTATCCTTTGCCCATTTATAAGAGTACGGCTGGGGTTAACCCTTCCCATTACAAAGAATCTCTTCACGCGAGAAGAATATTAGAGCATTGATGGAGTGCCATCATGTATAAACTCTTAACTTAAAAACTTAACTCCTCTCGCTGATTGAGCAAGTTAAATAGATTTGAAGAAACAGAAATTTAAACTAATTGGAAAATTACTAGTTCAAAATATCTTTCCGGTTCCTCATTGTGGAAGAGGAGTCAAATTTAAGTTTTCTAATAAGATTTTGAGCATAGATTTCTAGGATTTCTATAGAGAGGGCTCAGTATTTGTGAACTTGGTAGGATACTATGAATTTATAGGTATTCGATACGATGCAGACCTTTTAAAAAAAAAACATGGGACGTACTAGTAGTTTCGTTGTTGTCCTATACGGTGGCTCAGCAAAAAAAGGCTCAACTATGGTGGAGCGTAGTTCCCTTCGCATTCGCTATGATCAATAATGAAACGAATCAGTCAATGTTCAAGAGGAAAGGTTTACATTGAAAAAATATGTGACGAATTTCCGAGTCGGAAAATGCTTTTGATTGTTTTATTATAATGTATATTATTTACACTTCAAATTCAACCAGACGTACGGACCATGAAGACAAGTTAATGTTTGAAAGAGGCTTTGTGTTGATTTTTTACTTGAGAGCATATTTTGATATTATCATCTATGGTAGAGTTCATAATGGTATCATGGAATTTTCCATGGAATTCCTATGATACGACATGTTGCTCCAAATTCACCCGTGACGGTCTATAAATTCAGTGATTATGTGCTTCACGGTCATGGCATTATGAAGTTTTTTGGCTAAATTGAAGCTTGTTCACGTTGTGATAATTAAACGTCGTACTGAAATTTACATATTCAATAGATTTGTTAATTATCTATTATTACTTTTGTCAGTTACTATGAAATGCGAGTACTGTCCAGAAAGTACCTTACGTTTCGAAATAAAATATGAACCTGGTGACAAGACAATGTTTTATTATGTGCATTTGAAAGGCAGATTGTTTCTTTTCATAGTTACCAATTAAGTTGTGGCATTTATCATAATGATGCACAATGTTTTCAATTCCGTCTTGAAAAATTTTTCCGCCTTACACTTTAATCACCTGTGTACACCAACATGCAATTCTGCATCATTGTCAAAACGCTGCGTCGAAAGCCACGTCTTCATTGCTGGAAAGAGTTTCTAACGTTACGATACGATCTAAGAGTGAATTATTATCTTTGTCATAGACTTCGCGGAAAGTCAGCGATGTAACAAGATTGTTTTTTAAGGTCCATCATCATCATTGCGGCACCCATCTGGCACAAAACTTGTGACAGACCAGCTTCCCCGCTAAACTTTCATGCAGTAGACCTCGTGAAATTTAGGGGCAATGAAGCGAGAGATTCGTTATCGTAAATCGACGATTTTTATGAATTTTCTCTATGATTTTCACCGTCAGTTCATCTGTCATAAGGCTAGGCTAACCTCTGCGGTCTTCGTCGTGCACATTGGTGGGGTCAATTTTTAACCGAATGCACCATTGTCACACTCCGCTTTCACTCATTATTCCGTCTCCGTGTACTTCACAAATTTACCTATGAATTTCAATTGATGTGTGATTTGTGTTCTCAACTCGTAGGATTTTCTTTTGCAGAGCACGTTTTAACAGTTCGCAGTGAGAAAAGTACAATAGTCATAGTCTGCACACTACTCTAGCAGGATACGTACTAAGTGAATACACCAGATGGTGGCTCAGACTCTACTCACTGCCACGCTAAACCAAAACGTAAGTTACTTTCTGGACAACTATCGTAAAAACAGGAACCTCCCTTAATTGCATAAGTAGGTACTGGGAAAGCATAAATGAAAAGTTTGGATAAAAAATTTGAATGAAAAATATAATCGATTTGAAATTTTCTCTGCAGAATATATTCGTAAAAACGGACGAGATTTTTTATTGCAGCCATTCTAAGCAACTGTGACAGGGTAAACAGATCGTATTTGGGAGTTATTGTGCTTGAATACTAATAAGCAACAGCGATTAAGGACTTTAAGTTGTATGATGAACAATCACTTCCTTTGAGTGGCAGTTGCCATTTGCCAGTCGGTATATTGCGGTGGCTAGTCTACAGGCTTTCCACTGAGAGGATCCGGGTTCAAATCCTAGAGAGAACCAATATAAGCGGTATCCAGATCCCTATTTGAGGTAATTTGTGGAGAGCACTTTGAGTGAGTGCGACGTCCGTCGGTTGGGACGTTAAACTGCGGACCCCTTGGCGCCTTTCGACAAGAGGAGGCTAATGCCCACCCTTCCTTTTCCATCCATCCCCAACGGCGTAAATGACCTTAGCTGTGGGTCGCCTCCCATAAAAAAAAACTAACTCGTTAGTTTACGTCGGCAGTAACGTTGAAATTTAAGTACTTATTTTTATACCGTGACTCAAAATATATTTGTTGAGTTAGAACCACTTAAATCAACATTTTTTCCGCCAAATTATACAATTAATTCATTATGTTATCAAGCCAAATACTGGAAAACACTAGGTTTGTGTTCAATGCTATACATATTGGGAACCGATGGCTAATCTTTCTCACATTTCAAATCATTTGCATTTTATATTCCTGTTTATTCGTCTTCAGTAGTTGCATCAATTTAGCTCTTTTTGATGTACAAATACACGAGATCTTAATGGTAATTATTATTCCGCACGTGCAACGGTTATTGATTCAGATTCATAGAAGAGAAAAATACGCTTACTTATATACACTGATATAACATTGTTCGAACAAATATTAAAACTCTCTAAGTGACAATTATGCTGCCAGTTTTGCTGCCATCTGTCCTGAACAAGCTTTTCAATGATAATACAGGAGGGAAAGTTCGATACACATTTGACGATAACCTTATTTCTCAATCATGACTGCGACAATTGAGCTTGTGAACAATATGGGACTGGGATGGGTTTCTGTACGAGAGGAGCAGTGAAGTGGCACATTTTTGTGGTGCGTCCAAAGTGGAAATTCGGTTGACGTCACTCAATTACAATTAGAAGCCTTGCAGTCTGTCTTTTCTCACCGAAGGCTTCAAATGCCGTCGATACTGCAATGGGACACGAGGCCACAGATATGTATATTTATTATTTTTGTAAAGTAAATTTCATCCACTTCGGTTGCTACATGAAAGTTGACTCAAAATGTACTGAAAAGTGATGACTCAGCCATCTAACCTGAAGGGGGCACTAGACCTTTTGGTAAATCGCTGTCTTCAAATATTTTTGCATCTAATATCAATGAAATATAAATACTTTACAACTCAGACCTACCAATCGTAATTTATTTTGTTCCTCATAATAAATGAAGCAGAATTTAAATCCAATAAAAAGTGAAATTCTTTAAAGGATAGGCATTCCCCGGGGCTGTGGACGGCAGCCAGTCAACCCTCTTTTAAATTCGGCCGTGGTCTTCTTTCTCTCTTTGAATATTCTCGTGTGTGTCGTCAACCTATGGTTATATTAATATTCTACGGGTTTCAGCGGGTCCGTGGTTTCCTCGTCTCAATTAAACAGGGTCTTATCCAGCAGTCAGCAGTTTTACGGCAGTCGAATGGAGCTCGTCCTTATATGATTACCTACAGCGAGTGTGATATTCTTTTAATGAATATCCCCTTCCAAATAACCTCATTAGCAAAAGTCTTTGTATTAAGCAGTATCCGACGTAGAGAAGCTGGTATTTTATCAATATTCACTGAATTTTCTCAAACTGGGTACACAAAACAGATGCCTAGGACCCGTGGTAATTTAATATTGTTTGCATTACGTTAATCGTCTTGACTTCTTTCTTTCAAAAGGTATGCTTTCGATAATTTTCTCCAGTAATTAAATGGATTCATCCTTGTGATCCCAGATCTTTGCAACTGATTGTTATTAATGATGTGAATTATCTTTTCAAAAATGAATATCCATGATTGAACTCTTTGCTCGTGGTTTTGAGTCACCAACAAATTTCAAGTTTTTCCTATTCCAAGTTCTTGTGAGTTACGTCCGTATTATTGGTTTATTTGCGTTGTTTAAGGGTATCTGAGCACTTAAGATGTGGTTTACACCACTGATCTGGAGTTTTCCGTATGTATTTTCTATTAGCATACCCAAAATGATAGTGCAGAACCCTACTGTGGAGACCGCTTGCCCGCTGACCGAAGGGTGACGAGATCGAAGGGTTCTTGTAGTTTTCTACAGCAAGTATCTAATTTTAGTTACCACAACATTAGTAAAATAATATAAATGTATTTAAAGTTATAGTTTGGTGCGTTATTGTATGGTGTGGTATGGCTTACGTAATAATGTTAAAAAGTCTTTATTTGGGTGATATTGAAACCAGGTAAGCCTTTCTTTCACTTAACCCCTAAATAAGGAAAAAATGGAATTCGCATCGGGTAAAACGGTCAAACTGTAAATGCAGTAAAAGTATTATAGTAAAAAATATTTTACATTTGGGTTTTGTTATTATTATATCCTAGGTGTTACAATATCATGGGAAGGTAGGGAGGGGAAATGAACTCTCTCCTCTGTATAGATGTATTAACTCTTTCGTCCTATGGATTAGAGCTACTTGGGATCTTCTTTCAACTATCGAGCTATTTCGAGACTCGGTTATTTTGATTTAATTACTGTACTTTTTTAGATTTTATGGGAACTATACATTCTTATATACCGTATTACCAGTTTCTTTCACTCAATGTGAAAAATCGAATACCACAACTCAAGATTCAGGTTGAAGCATTTTGTAATACCTGTATTACCACGATCACCGTACTCAAATGAGATAAGGGTTGTAATGTTACCACGATCACCGTACTAAAATGGGATAAGGGTTGTAACTGTTCAACTAAGATTCATTTCAAAGATCCGTGTTTCACGTACTTGCCGCCCATGAAATTGGACAACAAGGTAAGTTTGAGAGGTATTCTTGAAAATGTCATAAGTTTGGAAATAGTAGCAGAGGTAATTTTGGAGAACTTACAGCATTTCGATGGAACAGTATCAGCAGACAGGATTGTCTAATGGCCCAAAAAAACGAAGCCAACTCTCCCACTTCTCGGAGTCCAGTCATCCAAACGACTTAACTCGGACACACGTGTTTAGGCGTCAAAATTCGAGTTGACACCTCTTATGATTTGTAAATTTAGCCACTTTAAGCTCCAAGCACGAGTCTTCGCTCCGCAGGGGACTCTCTTCTGGCGATTCCGAGCTGGCTCTGCCCAAAAGTACCCACCCCATCACGTGCAACTTCCTCTGCCAGTTTAAAAATTTAAAAAGTTGCTCGCTGACGGTTCCCAACATGATGGGGGTCCCTCGAGACCCAACGCGAGCGGACCCACATTAAATTTTTCACCGCGAGGCTACCAACTTCCCCTTCCTTCCTCCCCCCGATGCGATGTCCGACGCCGATTTGAGAACTGCAAAAGCCGGGACCCCCGGAGTCACGCAGCCTATCTCCACGAAGGGGGTTTGGTTTTGGGGGCCCAGGGCTTTTCCAAGATGTGGACTGGAGCGAGCGGTGATCACACGTTCCTCTTTTGGTTATAGCAAGTGTCAGATATTTTTAATCTAAAGTTTTCCATCCACTCGGTCTATCACTCGGTCTGTTCTCCTTAATTTATGTGGAACTGGGAGGGTCCAGGGTGTAATTTGTGCGGCCGGAAGGAGATCATAGAGACCATAGTTACTTTAACACTATGAATGAGAAATTTCACTTTTACTTATTAGATTTGCACAGTCGGTGGGTTGCTTAACTATCGGTTGTTGCATTATTCACGATATGAACTAGAATTTCAAAACCTAGGTTGATATAGTTTTCAAAAAGAAGATTTTTAACGTTAAATAAGTAAACGCATCGATTGAAATTATTGAAAAACACAGCTACTTTAATGTAATTTCACTCGTGCATAGGGTTTTTTACCAATCATGTTAGACTTCTGAGAGTACACAGAGTTTCTCCTTTTTCTTACAAAAAATATCCGGCCAAGAAAACTTATAGGAACTCAAATTTTAATTCGACTTCCCATCTCTTTCCTTGTTTGGTTGCATCCAATGGTAGACACCGTTCAGTGGTTGGTAGGTTCCAATGTAGTATCCATAGTATCATCTACATGTATCTACATACGTGTGTGCATATTTATGCATCGATATATATATGTATTTATATGTGGATGAATGTATTTTCCCGTTTTGGTTATCCGCTACTCCGATGATGACTTTGATAAGATATTTTTAGCCATGAATGATAATAAGAATGATTTTGCATGGAGTAATTTTCCACTCAAAAATAAACCTCATTCCCTTAGTAAACCACGATGCTTAATTTTTGTGAACGTTAATTCGTTTAGGATTTCAACAGTGCTTACGGTAAGTTTTCTAAATAAATTTTGAGGTGCTTTAATTTGATAAAAAATCTATTTCAAGTTCCAAAACTTTTGCAATGGTAGTTTCCATGTGATTAAAAAAGGTCTTAATAACCTTTCGTATTAAATTGATTTAAATGTTATTTCTGAAATGTTGCTTCACTCAAAAATTCACTAGGATGTATTGAAATACCAATTAAATTTAATTAGTAGTGACTAGCTAATAGGCTAATTACTCTTTCAAATTGTTTTGATCATATTATTTTAAATTATAGCTGGAGTCCTGTTTTTACTTTTTATTGAAAAACATTAATGCGTTGAAAATGATTTTTCGGGCATGTGGAATAAAATAGTATATTATGTATTTAATAATAGTTGTAATCGTATTACCCTCACCTCGTTCATCTCTTGGGGGTAAGTATGCCATGAAGATATACAACGGTGAAAAGGAAAATATTTGTGAGACAAACAGTTGTAAATTGTGGTGAAATTTCGAAAGTGGAGAGCTCAGCAAGTTTGTACTGCCCTTCGAAAGTGCTTGTAGTTTCAAGCTTGCTTGCACATTTTCTGCAAACAGCAAATGACCTTTGTCTAGCACCGTCACGCCAGGTATATTATAGTGCCAACTATCATGGTATATTATGTTTGCAAATTTTTAAAGGACGGAAGAATTATAAGAGGCCAGGGCCGAGGAAAATTAATCGTGTTTACTCTCAAAAAAAAGTAACTTTTTCAAAATATCAAATGTACTCATTAAACTATATGATGCATTTAGTTCATAGGTCAGGTTGAAAAGAGAAATTCCTTATGTGAACAAATAAAACTTGTTTTTTTTCTCACTTTCATGCTGTTTCAGAATTTTATCTTTCTTACCCGGAAATTTTGCGGTGAGTTTTGATGTGGAAGATTCATACCTCGTACTACCTTCGAACTATCCTTTTACACGTGTTTATTATTTATTTATTTATTTTGCATTAGTCCGAAAACAGCACTTCGACCTTTACATCGGACTTTGAACATTGATATAACAATTGCACAATTACATACACCCAAGCCCTAGATGAAGGAAAAACCACCTAGGCGGGAATCGAACCCTCGACCTCTGGGTCGAGGACGTTACCCCACCGCCACTGGAGGCTGGTGGCTAATTGTTTTATTTATTAATTCCTCCAAATATGGTTATCAATTCAGGTATTTCTACTATTTGTATGTATTTTTCTAATAATGTAATATACGTTATACATTGGTGCATGATGTTACGTAGAATTCTTCAAATAACACCATTCAATGAATAGACTGTTTCAATAATATTTTCATTTGCCTTCGTGATTTTTTAATGTATGATTCAGTACCTTTTCAATTGATCTCTTCAGTGTGAATTTCAAGAAACTGCGGGAGATGCCGCAACAGTAACTTTTAACGGAGTCATCCGCTAACATGCATATCATGGCAACAATTTCAGAGCGTAAAGAGCGGTCAAGGCGAATGATTTTTACGCTCTGAAATTGTTGCAATGATCTTCAGTGTGAGTTTATTCGCGCACAGTTAGATGCTCGCGATAAATAACAAGTCGTTTTCTAATTTTTACAGGAAATCTTTTTTGAAGATCTTCAGAGGACTGACTACACTGGACTGGCGAAAAAGGATTTGGAACGTGAGTCGCTTCATAAAAGAATTGGAGAACCATGAACTTAATGTAAGTAGAATTTTATTATAATCAGAAGACAAATAATGATAATAAGTATGGAATCATGAACTCGTAGTAATCCTAATAGTTGGATGAGGTAATGATGGGTAAACGCAGGAGATAAATGTTTAATTTCAATGTGATTGAAGAACAAATTGTGTAGCTTTAGGCGTGATATGGTGGAAGTCAAACATAATGAATAATTTTAATCGTAGCGCTTTTCCATTTGATAGAATTTATTTTACGACCGGGTTTCGAAGTATTAAATCATCATCAGGTCATTTTGGTGCTAAATAGTTCATTTATTGAAGATAATCTATTTGTTTATATATGGGTTTTACACGATCCTTAAAGACTATTTATTCATAGGTATTGTGATAACTTCGTCTTCTTTTTGCCCCATTCTCCGTCTTCCTCAACTCCGCCTTCCCAAAGTTTTCCTGTGCTAGTACCTGTCATCAATTTTCCTCCTGCAAATGTCTCTTGCGCTAATTTAATTATTTTCCTAATGTTCCCATCAAAATTTGCATTTTCTAATAAAATATTGCCAACACACACAAACTATTCTACCTATTCTAGTTTATTTCCTCTTACTTAAATGTTTAACACAACTTTCGGAAAATCTCGGCAATCATAGGCTTTTGCTTGCATGTGGTTAATATTCGTCCCGTATTTCTCGCTTTGCTCCTGTAGAGCACACGTCGTAGCTGAAATCCCTTGGTTGTCTGACTAACGATTGTTCGATGACTTTTCTGCAAAATTTTAATTTTAATTCTGTGTAAAATTACGTCTCTATTTCAAATATTTATATACAAAACCTTCGCTAAGTGAAATCTGACAGAATGAGGTTTATCTGACTTAATTATTCCGCCACCCATTCTAGTTCTCAGTTCAAGCCTTCACTATGTTAGCCGTAACATTTCCTCAGAATATACTTTGAAAACTTTCTGCAATAATGGGCAACTCCGTCTCACTCCTCTACCAATCCCTGCAAATTCCGATTTTCCCTCTGCTACCATGTCGTCGCTATTGTGTTAGCTATGGCATCTGATTCATGTACAAGTTTCGAAGGTCGCCAATTCTTCCAGTTTCCTTCAACGTTCCGCAATATCTCCGTTAACTTTGTTCACAATACGTAGCCGGATATCTTCTCAAAATCGATGAAGAACACAAAGGCATTCTGATTCGCCCTGATTATAAAACTCTTGACTGTTCCTTTCTGTTAATTCTCCCCACGCTACAATGACGTCACGCATTCCTCTCCCCTTTGTAAAGTCAAACCGATCTTTGTATAGGTAGTTCCTTGCCTGAAAATTTAATTAGAGCCTTTAATTAATTAGAATTTTAAAATATTTCCCTAGTGGTGTAATTAAATCAGCTTTTAATAACTCTGTGCGAATGAACTTTCAACGTCTAGTTCCTTCTCGGTCTATGATTAAATTAAACAATATTTTCAGTTTGGTTTCATTCGCTGTAATGAAAATGTTTTAATGAAAAGAAACTCGTAGTGAGAGATTATTCTCATTTCTGGGATCATCCACGACTACATCACTCACAATGTAGTATGTTTGAAGGTAAAATTAAATCTTCACACATAGAAATTTTCTTCGGCCGAATCTTTTAAACAACAAACCTAAAGCTCTATGAAAAACTTGATGTGGCAAGAATAGAGCCGGATCTGTATAGATAGTGCTACAAAATAGTTTTTTCACGGGGTGGACGTAAACAGTTTAATTAAATTGACGTTATTAAATGTAGAACAAAGTCCTTCGGAAATTTGTGGAATTCCAACTGACTTAAATGGTTTTAAATAAACTGTTAACATAGATACCACGGTTATAACAGTTTTTCACCAAACCCGGATTTTATTGTTAAAGCATCAGCACCATCAGGTGCAGTAAAACAGAAAAATGACTTCCTTATGGTTCGAAAAAGGTACCATTTTGCTGCACCTGGAGGAATGGTAGAATGTGCAGGAAGCAAACACTCATTGATACGAGGGACTTTAGGGTCACGGTTTCATTTCAAATTTTCCAGCTGCTCTGAAATGTTAAGCACTGTTTGATTATTTGAAATGTGTAATACTTTAAGTTAAATATCATTTTGTTGGCAATAGGATAAAAATTTTTACTAAGCTATTCTTATTTTCATGTTTATTTTTTAAAGTACTAACTTGTTCTTTTGTCTTAGTGTTAATATTTCTTCAGTTTTGTCCTGCATACGGAACGTCAAAGTTTTTACAGGCAGGCTATTAAATAAAAATTTCCTTCGTAGAGCCCAAATTGTCTTTAAATTTCCATAGTCCACAAAATCATTGATTGACTTTTCATTGGAAATTTAAGGGATCCATCTCAACCATCTTTATCCTCTCTCGCTTTTATTGATATCTGTTATTTGGCTCCTTACAAAGGCTTTCTTCTTTTGTTCCTTCTTTTATTTTGCCATTTATATGCATTTGCCACGTAATCATCCTCGTGGGACCTTTCCATCTATTTTCCCTTCTGTTATTTTCTTCAAAAATTCGTTGTTTCAAGGTTTGTCCAGTTGATCTGGTTCTTCTATTAAGGTACTCTAAATGATCTTTTCTCTTCTATTCTTTTGTATACTTATTTATTTTTTACATACTATGTCCATTTAGTCTTCAGCTGTTGCCTCCAATACCAAACTTGTTGGTTTCTATTCTCGTTGAATTTACTTTTCCTATGATCCATCTGCCGCAAGCTATAAACATTTTTGTAAACTGCTTTCTTGTTTGCTGTCAAATGTATCATGTTTGAACATACGAGTGACCTTTTCGTCACAAATGTCTTCTCTAGATTGAGCTATTCTTCAAGTGATTTCTGTTAATCTTCTTCAATGCCGTGCAATGTTGATTCCGAGGTAGATGATTACTTTCAATTGTTCTAATTTCTCACTTTCCTGAGGAAAATTTATTTTTATTTATTTTTCAATTAGAGAACATTTAGTGAATAACATGGTGTCAAAACTGTTCAGCAACGAGATATTATTAGTGTGCTAAAACAATCTCTTCTCTCGAGAACGTATTGCGTTGAAAAATGTTGCTTGGAGTAAAGATTTAATTTTATAGCTAATCTTTGTAATTTCGTATAAGAAATTAACAAGGTGGCAAACGGCGGCGCACATAATTGAATATAAAGCAAATGTTCAATTATAATTTCATGGTAAACCTGATATAATATTCGAATAAATAGGATTTGGAAAGTAAAACAATATTTGACGATTTTTTGTTATAGTAAGTATTGCGTGTGACGGCAAATGCAGAAAATGATCGAGGAGATGATACGAAAAGATTGGATAGTCACCGTGGACAATCGGCAACTAAATTATTTTGCTGAAGGAGGTAATAAATCATCAAGTATGTATAGCACAGACTTGGCATCGTGTTAATGATTTTCCAATCGGTCCCTTGTTAATTTCACGGTGTTTGATGGTGGTTTCAGCAGTAATTATATTTCATGTATGCATAATGCCTCCAATTTTTCCGAAAGAGAATGAAACCGGTAAGCCAAAATGTCAAAGGGCATACTGGTATGTCAAATGGAGACCACTTCGTTTGGGTATTTATATTCAAAAGAAATAAGCGTACCATCTGCAAAAGAGGGAAATTGATGTGCAGTTGTTTTCGACTGATTGGTAACCGAATCTCGCGCGTAACAGGATCAAGAGTCATTGTTATCGTACCGCCTCCTTTGACGTAACGCGTAACACCATTGGCAATGAGGCCATTGAGTGCGTTCTACGCATTGAGTAGCTATGAACGAAATTTCCCCATGAGAATGAAAAGAAAGACTATTGGTATTCATTATCTAATGCCGGAATCAATTCTCAACTGTTTAGATCACATATTTGCAATCATCACGAAAAACCATGAGTTCCCATGAGATTGCATTGCTTAAAAACTTAAGTGATTGTGACTTCGACCGAAGATAAAATAAATTGCCTCCGAGTAAATTTCAATAAAAATCAGGACTCAAGTCTGTCTCAATGAGTATTATTATTATCGGTAATATCCAGGTTAATATTTTGGAAGGACAGGAGCTACCAAAGGGTACTGCGATGATTCCATTGTCTCTCCTGACAAAACATAACCCGGCACCAAACCTTGACACTCTTCACTGCATATCCTTCCTTCCTCCCTTCACTCTATCCCATTCATACCCCTTCCTTCCTTGCCTAACATTTTCCCCTCTATCACAATCTTCAAAATCCCACTGCCAATCAAATTGCTCTGCATCCATTTTTCTGTCTCCTTATGAGAGTGTCTCCCAACAATTTCCTCTCCAACCACACCATAACTTCTTCCTCATTTGATTTCCTTTCTGTCCACTTTACCTCCTCCATTTTTTCCACACCAACATTTTAAAAATCTCCAATCTACGTTTATCATCCTGCTTCGATGACTATTTATGCCGAACGTTAATAGGTTCCTGGCCAATGTTTTAACGAGCCTTTTCTCCTTGTTCAACGTCCCTATCATAAATTCCCTCCGCTTTATCAAAGCTTCTTTGCCAGCACAGGAGCTTATGGATACCCATGTCTTACCCCACTGCTCATCCGGACTCCATTCAATACTTGCACCTTAAAAGTCTGAGTCATGTACAGTCTACGGATAACCCTCCTAACCATCCAATTTGATCCTATTTTCTGCAGTACATTCAATAATTTTTCTTTCTCGTCATTTACTTTATCAAACTCTTTTCAAAATTTGCGAAACAAACACAGACTGATTGTATTCTATGTTCTTCTCTACTATTGACTTCATTAGTAAAATGATATCATGGGTGACTCTCCCATTCCTGAACACAAACTGATGATCCCTTAAGTAAATCAATTACACTGAACTCCATCCCCTAGTCGATAATCCTGTGAATCAGTTTAGCTACATGCAAAATTAGACTAATTGTTCTGTATTAGTTACATGATGTAGCATTTACCTATATTGGAGTAAGAACTAAAACCTTCATGACGAATTCTTGCGGTCTAGTTCCTTCCTCAAATAATCTACGAATTTGTCGATAAAAACTTTTCCTCCAACCTTTTCCCAGCCCTTTATATAGTTCCGCGGGAATATTTTCTACTCCTACAGCCTTATTTAAATTCAACTCCTTAAATGCCCGTTGTATTTCACCGTTGAATGTCTGGACCTAAACTATCCTCATCTACATCATAATCTCTTTCTACATATGTCTAACCTTTCTCGCCTTATATCATTACTTTACATATTCCTTCCATATCTCTTGAATCATTTTTGGTTCAACTAATTTTTTCCTAACCACTGTTTGTCACAGATTTTCCATTCTTGCTTCCTGACTCCCTTGTAGAGCGCACCATTTTCATCCTTCCTCTGTGGCCTTCCCATTTCCCGGTCCCGTTTTCCTCCACGCTTCTTTTGCTCTATTTGTTACCCGCCTCAATGAACTATTTAACTCTTTATATGTACCCCTGCATAACTCTCTGTTTATATTCTTTCATTTTTTCTCTCGTCTTCTAATAATTTCATCCGTAACTAATGGTTTCCATTTCCTTTTTGTTTTAGCAGTTCTTATAATTTATTTTGCTTTTTATATCCCTTTTTTAATATGTACTATCTGTCATCCAATTAATGGTTTTATGTTCTTTTTCCTAAAGCTTCTTCCCTGCACTTTTTTAATAGAACGCTACATTTTATAATTACTAAATTGTGATTCGAGTCCGCATCCACTCCTGGAAAACTGTAGCAAATCATCACGCTGTCCCTAAATCTCTGCCTATCCATTATATAGTCTAACTGATACCTTTCTGAGTAATTTGGATTTTTCAGTGTATAGTTACGCCTTTTTTGGTGTTAAACTAATTGTTGGTGATGATTAACCCCTATCTCCTGCAGAACTCCTGCAGAAATTGCTTGCTCCCCGCGGTCGTTCCTTGTGCCTAAACCGTAGTTCCTCACCTCACTACCATCTTTTTCTTTGCCTACCCTCGCGTTCCAATTCGCCAAGACTACAGAAATTGCTCTCTTTAAACATCAGCGATTATATCCTCTATCTGATCGTATACCCTAACGACGTTTTCCTCTCTATGGTTGCTGGGTGGCATGTAGACCTGAAGAATTACCAAGTGCGTTGGTTCAGGTTTTACTTTTACCAATAGTATTCTGTCAGTCGCTTGATCTATATTTACTATAACTATCACTCCAGTAATCCCTACTATTTTTCTATCTCACCTCGTACAGCCTTAAAATTTCTATGTTCCCTTTTCCCATGTCTCGCATTAAATTATCTGATTTTCTTGTCCTCAATATTGTCCTGATATTCCAAGTTCCTATTCTAATTAATTCGATACTTTTATGAGTCTGATGGCACATCACCATCAGATATTTCCCTCTAGAAACATCAGCGATTAGGCCCTCTATATGATCGTATACCCTATCGACCTTTATGGTTGCTTAGTGGCATTGGTGGTGTCAGTTTTTCTTGGCAAGAATTTTGTGGGAGGACGACCACTAAAGCTTTGCTTCTTTTGCTCCTGGGCATGACACACGGCCGATTGGACTTAGTCCGGTAGTTTGCAGGGCTTATTTTCTTCATGTTGTCCATCATAGCATTCTAAGGATCAATAATTTAGATGGTTTCCCAGTGCCTTCTTCAACTGTGTTTTTAACATGACACTATCTCTAAATGATCGTTCTACTGGGGTCCTTGAGGAAGAGACGCTGCGGGCACTACCTTTCGTCTGACTGCTACCCGTCTACCTATCTGCTACTTTCTATCAGGAGCATATATCATTACTCCCGCCAGCACAGTTCTATGGGTCATCAGAATGCACTAACCCTTCCAACACTTTAAGGTTTTAGTTCATGAAAATTTTGTATAAGTATACGAATGGTAAAGAAACTCAAAATGAAATTAAATGAGCATTTTAAATTATCATTTATTTAGTAAAATCTTTATAAAATATAATTAATCTGGATCGCGCCAAATGATACTCTCGGCATATTCGGTTGCAAACCGTATCTCACATGGTCAATGATTTCAATTAGATGCTATGCTCATCGCTCGGGGGGCTCACAAAATTTAGTATTAGAGAGATTCGGTAGAAATATCTGAAGCTGAGAATTTAATTAAAGGATCACCCATTGGATAACAGAAAACCATCACATTTAACACTCATTTGGTTTTAATTTGTTTCTAAACGTTAAAATTTATGTTTCAAAAGTTTTTTCATGTACTTGAACTCCCTATTTCTATATGCACCTATAATAGACACGATCTAGATTTCCTATACTTCAGGGTAAATTATAAATACTTGATGAATATACGTCCAAAAATGAGTGCCAGTCCATCTGATATCTGCTGTACAATTCATCCTTTTAACGGAAACTTCATTTAGAGTGAATGAATCCACGTTTAAAACTTGATTTATTTTGTGAATTCCTTTTACATAATTATTCCTTCGTATGAATTCCGCTACAGTACATATTAATAAATTTGATCTTTCAGAATAAATTATGTTGTACTCAATTAAATAATACATTATTCAAGTACCTCGGAGGTATAGTCAATGGAAACACAGACGACAAAATATTAATTTCCCCGTGGTCTTTCCAATATTTATTGGATCAGCCTGATTTATTGGAAGATGCCTGAATATTTAAAGCTTTATCGATTTTAACTAATTTGGTTAACCTTGCTCGGGAAATTGTCGTTAAAATTCAAATAAACTTTAAGTAACGGAACAGGTATGCGGTGCATTTATATCAGGAATCACTCAATTTCAGAGGTGGATGCTAGCGAAGGAAAATAATTTATTGGTTTCCTCACCGTTCTGGGAATATAGTAGCTTGCTACTTAGCCGGAAACTGAATCAGTAATAAATGGAATGCAGTTGGATGCCCAGAAGTACTAAATCATTCCGTATACTCCGCGTGCAGGGTAAAGGAACTCGAATATCATCTTATTATGCCTCACTAATCATCAGATTTCACTTACAGTTTTTCTCAGTTCCTCTGTTTTGAAAATCAAAATGTTATTTACACATAAAACAACAATTTGTATGGATAGCAGTAGCTAAAAGCGGCACCGTACAACCCACTAAGAAATTTCTATGGACTAAGGCGTTGTAATGACATTGCGAGGGTATTTAGAAATTGCATATGACGTACTCAAAAAAAATGATTGTCCATATAGAGAGACTAGATATGAAAATAATTGTTTTGCTTGATAAAATTAATTTGAGACAGAGCAGCCTTATCAGTAGCGCTAGGAAAACTGATCACAACTTTATCAAAGCTTTGATTAAAAAAAGAAATTGGCTAATTATTGGGTTTCTGCATGCAGGTCGAGAAGATAATTATTTCTTGCGTTTAACCATCTGCAAGCAAATAATGATTCTACTTTTTAAAATATTTTACGACAACTATTTCTCCCTAACTTTCATCTCACTCACTCTTACGGATTACAAACGTAAGTATCGGGAGGCGTGAATTCTGCTGTTGAAAATAAAGACACACACAAAGTTGGGTTAAGGAAACTCCTCTACCCAAACCTTTCATCGTATCTTTTAGGAAAACACAACTATGTCTCAATCCTGCACAACATCTCGACCCTACACTCCCTCTCCACCCTGAGCACATGGCCAGTGCTTATTCCTCAGTTTTTGATTGAATGAATGTATTCATGAAATGCATTCGTTACAATTGCATATGAAAACAGTCCGTATTGATTGGGCTACTCCATGAACCGACCCAAATTAATTCGAGCGTGGACTCGCGGAAGGAACGGAGTAAAACTGATCGGACGGTAGAGGTTGATGGATTGGGAAGACCAGCATTCACTTCTTAGGGAGGAGAAAGAGACAGGGTTAAATAGAAATGGATTTTCTGGATTTGCAGAAAAGAACTTCCGTCTCGGAATCCTCGAGCATTGTGTGTTCACATTGCTTCCCACGGTTCGCATTCACGTGAAGGCGTAAGGAAGGGATGACCTGATTGCCAATATTTGTTATTCTCTTCATTTTCCTACGATTATTTTTACATATTTTCTTTTGCTTTTCCAGGCCAAGTCACGGTTAGTTTCGCTAATTTTTTTTCAGGTAGGAATATTTTCAAAGAAGATTAATAGAGAAATGGCCAATGCACGACATTAAACTTTGAAGCAAACCAAGCGTTCAATTGATGTTTTCTCATATATTTGCTATCGTTGAAATTGAAGTCTACGTTCCAGCTGCCGATATATTTGGGAGGTAGTGTGGATTTGCGCGGATAGTAATTACACGGATTAGTACACAATCGTTTTTATAACTCACTCCGGTCTAAGCAAATAATTCTTTTTTATTGTAACCCTTACATTTCATTCATGTTTTAAAGGAACACTTAGCCATTAAAGCCATGGTGCTCCGCTCCGAAATTAAACCCATAAATCTGTTCCGCCTTATCGCCTTATCGAATTTCAGCTGGACGAAAGAGTCATTTGACTTTGGAAAAGAATCGATGTGTTTCGTAGAATGGGGCGTTCGCTTATCTCATTTTTCCAATCTTAACGTCCTTTCTACTTTCACGCTTTTGGAGTTCTGAGCTGTGTATGTTTTTTCGTTTTAGACAACGAATCTCTCGCTAAGACATGAGTTTTGGTAGTATTTTGTTTAGGAAAAACATTTCCAGACTAAAGGAATGTATAGAGCATTTTGAAGCCAATTTATTAAGGAAATCCATTTGTTGGCATGCACTACATAGAGTCCAGATACAGCGTAGTGGAACTAGTCGACAGTAATAAATTCTTTCCTATGAAAACGCAAAGTCTTTGATTTTTTCTTCGTGCTTTACATAAGAATGTCTTTAATTTTTATATGTTTTAATTCAAACTAGCGTGTAATAGAATATTGTTAAAATATTTGAATGTATGCCCAGCAGAGCAGAGAGCGCTTCAGAGTTAAGTATTTTTAAGTTAATTTCTGCTCTCCTAAATGTTTCCTCCATTCATTCTGGTAGACTTTTGGCAATTAATTGTACTAAGTGCTTCTACAGGCAAAGGGAAGACGAAAACGTTAGGTAAAAGTTTCCTCATAAGTAGCTTCAACGTTTTGATTAGTATTACCAGTTGGAAAACGAGGCCGGAATTGGAGAAAAACATTTTCATTCGTCCACCAGCCAACTTTTCTGTCTCAACCACCGTTTCTTTTGTTTTATTTTTATCTTTGTTATTCCTTTTTCCTTCACTTTGAGTCTATATACTTAAGACTAGCCGAACCGTATTTAAGTCTAAGACTTAAATACGGTTCGGCTAGTATTTATCCATTTGCAACCTCTTTGATCAAGCTCTCACGTTGCAATTAAAATAATGTTTTTTGGCCACATCGAGAAATAAATATCAAGGGTTGTATTTCCTTCATCTGCCAAAAGATGTTTGCAAACGGGAGGGAGTCATATTCACTTAATATGAAATATTTTAGATTATGTTTCTAACCATGATATTCAGTTATACTGTTATCTGGAGACATATATTCATGGAGCCATTGAGAGAAGTATGAAAGTTGGAGAGAACTGTAGGCAAACGTCACCAAATTTTATATAAATTTTGTAAAGTATTCTCCACTACACTCAATTTTCACACTTTACAATTGCATTTTTAAGTACTTGATTCTCCTTAAAACCACTCCGGCGATCGATCACATATCGTTGATTTATACAGCCAATTCAAGGGCTACCATATTTATTATTCAGCTTGATTTATTTTAGTGTAGCTTTGGAAGCGAGTAAAATTAGTTAATAATCCAAGATTTACTTTTCGGCATTAGCGTATAAGCACTATATTAAACGATAGATCAACTTTTCTATTCATTACAAAACATGGCAGCCAACTGTTGTGCATACATACATCCATTGTTTCCACGACCAATGATGTAGATGGCGTTTAGTAGAGCCACAACGCTAGCAAATTCGGTTTAAGAATAGGAGTTGACTGAGGCCTAACTGGCTAGACCATCACTGATGACTAATAATTCATTAAAACTATTATAGTCACATAGAGCAGCCAAAAGTAAATTTTCTTAATGCAAATTCGATAATTCGACACACGCGAACATTTTCTTTCGTTTAGCATTCCTGATTTTGCAAATATTTTAACAAAGGTCATAGGATACCTTTTCCCACCTTTTCTTTGCATTAATAAGACGTCTGAATACACCAAACTTGGTTAACTTCACTTTTAAAAATACATTAAAACTGTATTTCCTTTCTAAGTTTTACAAAGGAGCATTCAAAATATTCATATCTTTCACAATAGTTAGATATATTTACGAATATTTCAACAAGACTATTGAGTTGATCATAGTGTACAATTAAAGGGCAACGCAAGCTCATTTTCTTTTCTTTCGATACTTGCTGTTGCAAATGGCTTCCTGCCCCTTTCTCATGAAATACTCGTAAAGTTCAATTTTTCAAAACACGTCTATTAAGAAACAAATTTCTCGGTTTTATTGCTCTTTCCTTGTTTAACTTACTCTTTCTATTCCCATTCTCGCAGTGAATTTGAGCATGTATTGTCATTGGTTAAAATTGAAACCTTTTAAAAAACATAAGACCGTTGATTAATTTGGTAAAAAGATTTGCTTACAGAACTCTATTTTCAAATTGGAAAAGTGCCTCCTCAATGCACTTGCCGTATCTTTCACGCTTAAATAATAATGAGTTCTAATACAAGACATCGTTTGGGAGTCTGACCTGAGTATCAATCAGTTATGGAAAAAACAAACGTTTTTAATGTTAATATTGGAACTGTAAAACACTACGTTACTGTACACGAGTAAAATAGACGGCATATGCTTAATCTTTTGTGAATTCATGTTGAATAACTTTGAGTAAATGAAAAGGATAGAATTAAGAAAAATTTTCAAGGTTTATTTGCGCGTGATGAATGGAATAATTACATTAACCCAAAATATTTTAACTTCTTTAAGTATAAATTTCGACGGTGAAAATGGAATAGCTAAGTATGCATACTTGGCCTCTAGCCTACGAAGACAATATGGACCATTGAAATTAATTTTTCAGTCCCATCTTAGGTCTTATTTAGACCATGTACGCAAAATGTACAGTATACCGCCACATCATGATTTATGACCAAAATAAGTCATCTGTAAATGAAATTTGCACTATTTAGCCTTTTTTATTATCGATCTTGCCAAATGAACTCAAAATAAATTTCCTACAAATACAAATAATGCTATTTAATCAACATTTTTCTTCGTGTATAGCAAACCGACTTGTGCAACAAAAATTGAACGAAACTATCGTACAAAAATAACAATTTTAGGACGGTTTTATAAGTAGAAAGTTATTCTAAAGAACATTTAGAAAAATCCTTTGTAATTTAGCCACAAGATACTAGATTAGTCGCTCATTTGCTTTTTGAGCGTGTTCATCTTGTTCATGATCATGTTCAATCATGTTCATCTTTCAACATATAGCATGTCTACACTGGAAGTATCAAAATTTTCACTAGTAATATACAACCCGTGCAACTCAAACGTTTATCGTGATATATTACCCTTATTTGTCGATAAATACACTTTTTCACCTCAGAAATATACGAGTTAATGAGCAATAAGAGTTCCTGACGCAGACTAATTGAACCAAAATGAGACAAATCTACGAAATACGAGTTTTCCAAAAACCCACCCGCATTTCCACATTTGAACCAAAATCAGCCGAAGTCTGGGATTGGCATATGATACTCATAGGACGCACACCACACCAATAGGGATAAATTTATGCCCACTCATCGAGAAACGCTGCTGAATCGCTCCGTTGCGTCAAACGTTCTCGTGGTTTGCATTTAAACGAAACCACAGAGGTGCCTCCACGCTCAACGCCCGCATCCAAATGCGCTCTAACGGCACCGCCATCCACTTTGTACTCTGCCGTTACGCCCCATTTGGAGACGGTTGCATTAAATTTGCATCCGGCCGCGAGGTCGTCCTCGGCGGCGAAACAGTTCCTGTCGGTGGCCTTGTGGTTCGGTCTACGCTTCGACACATCCGCCTCGTGCTACACCTCTACTTCGCTTCACAAGAACCCCCGAGTTGATTATCGGCATGCCGGGGACGACAACGTTCGCGATTCGGAGCGTCCATCCGGGCGGGCGAAGCATGCAGCTCCCCTCAACAAAGGTCACACCACCCACTAGGGTGCGTTTGGGCGTGAGATTTACGGTCCTTGGCCTGGCGAAACAACGGTCATTCCCCAAAGCCAAAAGCGGACACAACAGGTAGAGGTGGAGACAGGGTTGAACGGAGGTATCTACAGGCTGTCCCTTCCGTTCCGTCAAATTCGACGGCAGACGAGGCGTGCGTGACTGCCCGGGTGACACGGCCACAACCAATTTAAGATTTTTCGTCAGTGAAAGCAGCTCAAAAAATGAAGCTCACTAATTCCATCGATTTTTTTCCGAACTATTCATAATTTTTTCTGTCTGGATGCTTCCTTGATTATTATTTGAGGTTGGTTTCTTTCCGCTATTCGGTTTTGGATCCTTGTGCTACTCTGGACGACCGCAAGATTACTATCACGCTACGGATAATGCGAACTTTTCGTCCGAGTTCCTTCCACAATGCATTAGCATATTTACAATTTGTTATCAATGTAAAGAAATATTGTCCTTCGACTGGCTTCGCTCTCCCAAGTCTATGAATTCAGCTCACCTAAGTCTTTCTGGAAATTGTATGATTTGCATACGTTAAGACGGAAGAACGTAAGTTACCTTAAATGAAATAGTTGAATTGCTTTTGTCGCATTTCAGGAAATAATCGCATACGATTGATATTTTATGTATGTTGAATTCATGAATATAAATAGGTGATATGTTTTTCGTGAAATTCATAACAAAAATTCTGAATCTTTCTGAAAGTTTACACCAAACGACTTTGTTACCCAAAGCAAAACAATGCTGATTTTAATCTCAACTGGTCTCAGACATTACTTTCTTTAGTTTGGTACAGCATCGCTCATTCCACCTTCCTCCACATGCATTGCATTCCTCTTCTTGCTATGACTTGCAAAATTATTATTTCGTATCTCTTCTCTGTTTACCTACACTACTTACACAGCATCGTCTATCACAACACTCAAAACCTCGGTAACCTTAAATATTATCTTTATTCACTTTAACCTATCATTTTCCTATGATATGTTTCTATACGTGTCATCCAGTTTAACCATGGGTAACGTACAATCTTCTGAATGACATAATTTAAAAAGCTACTTCTGAAAGCCATTTCTCGACCCATAAGGCCAAATCTTCCGTTTCTAGAGGTTGATTTCCTTGAAGGACTTCAATTCCTTTCTTTCTGGAAATACTTTTTTCTGATGCAATTGAAGTTTTTGACGCAAAAACTGATAGGCCTAATGTTTTTTACTGGCGCGAATAAGTTGTTCTCTAATTCTTACGGAAAACCTTAGGGTTGATGAAACTAAATCCCCTTTCTTATATAGTCAGTGTGGAGGAGCTATTGGTTTTTGAACATAAAATTACCCGCTGATTTTTCCCTCTACATAATTGCGTGACCACTGTAATAAGCCGTGAGGTTGATGATATAAATGAGAGTAGATATTACCTATTATGAGTCCCATAGGGTGGTTGTGAAATTTACATATCAGTGAAGGGGTGAGAGTTCTGTTTTCTATTCCACTTGTCATTTTTTCAAGACGATCTGGTCATAAGTCACACAACTTGTGTAAAGATAAGGAATCCTAGACTCGAACCAGGGCTACACAGTCGATTGTAGTCCTAGTCTAGGGCTACTAGTCAAATTCTTCTCCTAACTGTACCCCTTGTAGCGTAATTCTTAGTAATTATAGACAATTTATGTTAATGTGTTTTGATATTTCATGGGACATTTTCGTATGATTTATCATATCATGCGTGTTGCATTGACCTTATTATACGAGTTTGTATGCTAAAAAATGAGCCAATTCAATGGCTGGCAAACCTAAATGTTATCAATCCGAAAATCTGACTTACAAAATAAAAGTCTCCGCCTACGCCCACGGCAACAAACTTCCTCCCCTTCCCATTCTTTTCGTGTCATTTCTTCTGCGTGCAAATTCAAAAGCGTGACTGATTATTTGATTAGCATTTAAAAATATTACATTTCATTATTTTACATGAGATTTTTTTGGATGACATGTATTTTTGGTACTTGTCTTGTGACCTTAGACCTTCTCTGTTACTAATTTACTGCATACGAGTAAAGAAATAGGGTATTTTTCTAAATATATGAACTTTTTGCGCATATTTCACCAAAAAATAGGATATGCAGGTATCAAGAAATTTATTAGAAGAAATACGAAATTTTTTAACTCAGATTCTTTAACTTAGATTCCTTAACTTTAATTAAGTAGACGATGTTTTGGAACAACGGAACTAGCTCAGATAGGTTTCATATAAAAGAATGAAAAAATCCTAATTGAAGCAGAAATTATTATAATTCCAAACTTGATTGAAGGTTGTAGAATCTCTAGGCAGTGTATGTATAACTTGATGAATCCTTTTAAGAGTATTTATGCTCTGAATTAATACTAAGTAGATTTAATTCTCCAAATACTTGTCAGACATTTCTTTGGTTGCGATAAAAATTACATATAAGAATTCTTTTAAGTATTTCTTTAATTTTAAATTTCTATCTACTTCCAGGTAGTGGCTTACATCATGCGTTCTAACAGGAGAATAATTTAATAATTTTTATTTTTAAAGTAGTACATTTTCTTTGATAAATCCAAATAAATATTTCTTTGCGAGACGAGCGAAAACATAGGAAAAGTTTGTGGGCGTAGGTGTGATGTCTAAAACCATTTGTTTTAACCGATCTTGTGTCACTTCAAACAGACTTAAACTAATTAGTCCATTGGTGTTACTTCGTTCCGCCACCAAACTCAAAATAGCACAGTGTAATCTGTGGGAAATTGGAAAATTGGCTTAATTCAGGGGAAAAACTCTCATAAAAGTTGGCAGCGTTGTGCGTATAGTAGTGAGCGGTCTGGGTGGGTAGGAAATAGGAGAGTAAGACGACTCGAGTTTGGAGAAGGAGTAGAGGGGAAAGGAAAAAATGAAGGGAAAAACTTTTCCGGGTGACGGAGGCACTGTGGGAAAGAAGATACAATTGAAGTAGACGTTATAGCCCTTTCCCTGAGATTGGAAGGGTTATTTATATTATTGCTTTTATATTATTGCGGAAATTTTATTATATGCTCCATTTCCTACGACTCGAAAGCAAACAAATTTAATGGGTGCGGTAACATTAACCCAGAGAAATTTATATGGGTTCTTATGAAGAAAACTAACTGATATTAATCTTGATTTTTATATCTAGAGTCGTATATGTTTTTGAAAGCAAAATCACATTCTCAACATTTCATTTACTGTTGTTTTGAATTTATAATTGTGTTAAGAGTAACTAGGCAATAAATCCAAATCCCCACTTATGAATATCAACTGTGGTAAATTCCTACTTTTTACGTTAAATAAGTAATTTCTGTGATGTTATGTCAAAAAATGGATCCATCTAAAACTGGGAATTTTCATTCCTCATAAATCATCATCACCAACATTTTTACCCGACTATTTATTGAATATAGTTCTACAATATTCCTTTTCTAACGATTACATTTCAATTACAAGTAACTCTCTTTCTCGTGCTATCTTCATGTAGGTTGCTATACGATAATAATAAAGAAAGCAAACACCTTAAATATCCCTCACATCATACAATAATTCAATGAACGAGATATTTTATGTGGTAAACACTATTATATGACAGTAAAGTAACTATTTCGTTGTTTTTATTCCAATTAACCAATAAAACAAATAATATGATCTCGTAGAGCATTCGTAATTATATTACTTTTGATTTCAAGTTCAAAATAGAGTATTTTTTATTCAATAATATAAGTTTTGAGAGAAAATTGAGGCAAAAAGAGCGCTTAATCAAATTAACTAAGGCATTTCACGACCGTAAGTATAGTTTTAAAAGTGATCTTTTAAAAAAGTAACTACGTGAATCGTGACCACAAATGAAGTGCTTCTTTCAGTTAACTTAAGTTCCTTCGTGTGGCTTTGAAAGATGCATGTACGTAAGGAAAATGAAGTTAAAAAATGTAAAATATTTTTAATGAATGAATTTCAATGAAAATTGCCTGTTAAAATTTAAAATTGTCGCTCAACTAAGGCGACTATATTCTCTTCGAACTTTCTTCCGCTTCCTGAAAAGTATTTTAATTTCATGCATGAATAACTCTAGCTCATAAGTTCAATCGTACGTATCTAATTTTTTTTATTTATAAAGCCATTAAAAATTTGAGCCGTGCAATTTAGACTATTGCATTCCAAAAAAATAATGTTGCAAAGGCCCTCGCAAAACATTCACACTTTGTACTCGTGGGACTAAATTACGAAAAATAAGCCGATCTTTCAAAAGGCTCACTTGACGTTAGCAAGGCTATAGCGTCCTGAAAGTTTAATTTTCTTGAGTAGAAAAGAGGAAATAATGCATACCACGCAATTGACCCGTAACTTCAATCTACTAATGACATCATTCTTACAGCGCCCCTAACTTTGTGTGAAAAACGATGGCGATAAAATTTCCACGACTACATGATTTATGCTGTCACCAGAATATTTTCCATATACATTACTCACTGCTTGATACTCACCGCCTCCTAGACAACTGGGATCATTTCTCAGGGTGTAGAGAGATCCCCGGGGGCTCCTATACTTCCCTCAGTTCTCCACGTTGATTACTCACGCCCGTCGGAGGATTAATTTGAGAGAAGGGAAAAATAAACACTGGTAGCCTAGCGACCTTATAGATTCATAACACCCTGCTTTGCATGAGTAGTTCCTATTACGCGTGGACTGCGTAATTAATGTAAATGAAGTCTTTGGAAACTTAAACTAATCAATCCTGCTCTTAACTAACTTTTTTGATAGCAGTTTCAATGAACTAACGTTAATAGTTTTGTTCTTCTTTTTGTGTACCCAAGGTTCAACAATTAAGATCGACGCTTTACTAACTGATCAAAAAAGCTTACGCACATTTTTTTACAAATAATTAGAAATTATCTTTTTTGATTTCAAGGCTATATTTTATCAACTTTTGGTCAAAATTTAGTAATGGAAAGGCGTAAGATTTACAAATTTCAACGATGAGTTCGCGGATAAACTTTTTCCTGAAAATTTAGTTCCGTTTTTTCATATTATCGACCTGTAACCACTTTAAATTTACGCTATTTCAAAGAGAAAGTATATAATATATTGAATAGAAGAAGCCTCTTACACTTTAGTTGAGGGTTACAAAAACTTAATTTATTCTATAGGAATTCTTATGTTACATCCCCATCCATTTATTTACACCATGTTACACTGCTCCAATAAGGTTTTAGTAACGATAATTATTGTAGCTAAAATATATTTTTTACTTGATGTTATTTCAAGTAAAGATTACACGTTATCACTTTATATAAACAGAACGGCAATCAGGAGCACGATCTTACATAATTTATGGAAAACGGATTGTAATAATTTAGTTTTTTATTGAACCTATTCGAATTATCAGACAGTAAGTAGTGAGGTTTATGATGTTAATTAGATGATTACGTCATTTTGCGTACATTATGCGAGAAATTCTCATGATGAAGGTGATACGTGTAATTGATTTCGAATCCTTTAGAACCAATTAATTTGAAAGCTCACTATTTCATATCATTCAAGCAATGGAAGATTGCCAAATTTTTCTCTGGCTTTGAAACACGATGAGACCATGGAATCTCAATTTCTTGGACCAAAATCCATTCCTTGCCATCGCTGTTGACAGAGAAAAACGTCCGTCAAGTAGACAGGCCGAGTTTGTTATTTGTATATTTCCGTGATTTTTTTAGCTTTTCAGAAACTCCAATTACTCTTTGGAAAGTACGCTGAACAATTTTCAAATGCATATCTTCTATTTTGTATGTTATTTATTTAAAATTATGTCTTTATTTCAATATTTTTTTCAATAATTATATTTTTTCATCTTTGATACCTCAGTATGACTTTAAAATCACTTTCAAAGACTTTAATCACAAAGCTTTTAACCATCGAATAGTTGTTGATTATGTATCTTATTAATTTTTTACAACGCCTTGAAAGGAATGTGGTCTTGCCTGAAAATAGAAATCCGTAATTTTCAAGCTAGTGTAATAAACGTTTTTACTAAACATATAACGGGTACAGCTGGGAATTTTTGGATTTCAAAGTGGCATCTACATTTCAGCTTCAAGACTGTTTACTTAAAGAGTATAAATTATCACACAATGTAATTCGGAGCTGAGATAATAAGTGCATTAATATCAATTTTATGGTTACTTGGCTAGTTTTAAGACGCATATTAAACCAGGGTGAAATGTATAGTATACTTGTTATACACGTGACTTAACTACGTATTTATTATATTATTAACTGAACTCTTACCTTTTGACATGCCAACTGGCATAACTTGAGCAAAATCAAATGTTTGCATTCATAACAGTTTTTATTTTGCAAGCCCATTTAAAATAAAAAATCGCCAGTCATTATGAAGGCCGCTTTACAAGCTCTCACCCCACCTGGTATTTCGGAAATTCGGTATCCGCCTGTATGGGTTTTTCTTCCACAAAGGCTATGGGGTATGTGTTCATCCTGACTGTTATTTCTTGTGTAAGAAATCTCATGCACTCAGATACTTGTTTGCCCTTTTCTTCAGTTTGTCATAAATTTACAAAATATAAATTTTTCAATCGCGCGGACCAAAGTGGCCATACATGTTTAAGTCTAAAGTTTTTAAGACGATGAATTCTGGAAAGCGAATTATTGGTTAGATGAAATTGAGATTGAAATTATAAAATAATATTTTAGTAGTTAAGGATACTATCCTATCAATTGTCTTCCCTAATGTTGATTTTTTTCCTGATGAAATAGAGTAGACAAATGAACTAATATACAAAAAGTGCGTTGTTTCATGAATATGAGTATGTTGGGGTATTTTAATGTTTTCCCTTTTTATTTTTATGCCTCTCTGAGAAGTCTAGCGCTCGAGAGACCCCAATTACCTCGGTTGGTCTGACATTGCCTTCACAATGCTGGATTAAACTGGAAAAATCTATTTATGTGTTGATTTCTCTTCTTAACTAAACTATGTCTTCGCACTTTTCGGATTCAAAGATGGAGCAAGATCTTAGTTCCTACCAAATTTTCCGTTTGTACCACCAGGAACCAGTGTATCACTGGTGTTCTGAGCATTTATTAACTGTCGAGTCAATTTCACAGCCTGGATTTGCATTAATATCATGGATTAAATGTTGGGTATGGATAAAAACAACTGTCAAATACGGCCTTTCGTTAATTTTAACGTTCTGGCAATGAGAAGTTATGAGCTAATTTACCCTTCGATCGAAAAAATAATTTCGCATTCGTAGTATTAGAACTCGAGCGTAGAAATATTATTTAAACAGAAAATATCAGCGATTAAAAATGTTTCGGGGCTAAATAGAAAGCGAGCAGTTTTTAATCGCAACCATCTCATGGGTGGGGGAGGAAATGTGCGTCTGTGTGTGAGATAGTGAGGAAGATATTTCCAAGTTCAGAGCACTTGGCGACAAAAGACAGTTTCCACGCATGGGTTTCTGTTATCTCGCAACCGAGGCTCTGGGGCCCTGAAGTTTCTGCTCGCGACGTTTCATCTCTCGATGACGTGGCGTCCCTTATCGTCTCGGAGAAGGGGGTTGGACAAAGACCAATTGCGTCCCGCCTTAATCCACCCTCACTATTCCGCTTGAGGAGCGACAACAAATGAAGTCCGTCTTTCAAATTTCCAATCTTCTTCTCAAGAAAGGAGGGAATTTCTGCGCGGGGTACCATTCCCGGAAGTCAATTCGGCGCCTATGTACCTTAGCAATGTGCCAAAACGTTGTTCACTTTGACAGATTTTTTTATCTGAGAAAGTCATTGGTGCGCCATATACTATATACCGCGCTTTTAGCAGCACATATTTACCACGGTATTTTTAAAAGTTTATCACTTGGTCAATCTTCTTTATTTATTCATTAGTAAGATTATTTTGAACCTAATGTTACTGCAGATGTTATTGTTGTACTCTGAATTTTGTTAACTTTTGCAACGTCCTATGTTATCAGCACATTATGAGATTCAGATAAATTCCCTTAAAAAGAAAAAAATAGTAAGAAGTGGTCATGTATCGATTGTAACACTAATATAAAGCATGCTTTTAGTTCTAATGAATCTTGGTCAGTCGATTATAGTAAATAAAGCTAGATGTATATAGGTCTTTATTTGGGCAAAATTTAAACCAAATGATCCCTCTTTCCAAATATAGTGTGAAGAATAGCTGCGAGTCCAAACACTCTTTTCTAGTGAAAAATATCCTCACCACTAATTTATCCTCTGCGTTCAATGAACAATCAAGGTGAAATTCCAAAATCATTGGGTAAGAGGTACCCTGAGGAACCTACGCACAAATGATTAGCTGCTAATTTCAATACCCATCTAAAGATATGGGATAATCCCATTAGTTGGAATTTAGTGTCAAAGTTTTTGAACTTTCATAGAAAGGCGTATTTTTTCTGTCGAAGTTACTTCAATTTTATGCACCAGCATTCATTTCCATTGAAACAAGAAATTTTACAATGTAACGAAGTAGGCACGTACCTATCGTACTACTGCCTCGTATTCATTTTCAGTTCAATCAGAGGCATGAAAACTTTCTCTGTGCGGCCATATTATCATTGAATAGTACTTTAAAATTTTGACCCTTCTATGAGTTTAGCAACTTTTTTCTATTGAGTTTTACGGACTCTTTCCGTTTTGTCATACTCAAAGGAGACAAGATTTCGGTTAATAGGGTGAGTAGCAGGAAGTGCGATGACATGCAGAAAGAGCTGTGATTTTGAATGATGAATTAGACTAGTCATAATATTCAGTCCATAGGTGGCTTTAATATGCGAGGGTAGAGGTCGCCAGGTATTCCCATTACTTGTTACTAATTACACCGATCCCGACAGCCAACTTGACAGTCATTTCATTTTATTATTACTATTTATTAATATTTCATTAGAAATTGTTTAGTACACAGAATTATATATTTGTATTTTCAAATTATTTATCTGATTGAACTGTATGTTTGAGATAATGAGTTTAAATTAGAGAGTATTAAGATCTGAGTGTAGTAGAGAATGGAGAACATTAATTGGACAGAGAAGAAGGCTGACGGCGATGTTATAAATATGGTGGCGGGAGGAAAAATATTGCTTGGTGAAATTCAGACAAGGTAGCAAAAATACTTGGAGAAATTATTGAAAGGTGGTTGTGTGCCACAATTCGAAATTGAAATGATAATTTTTAGGAGAAGCAGAAGAAACCAAAAATGAAAAAGAATTTAAATAGCAGAGAATATGAAGATCTAAAGAGGGAGTTTAAGCAGAGATTTGGAATAAAAATTCAAATTTAGGAATTATTCCAAAATTATATTTCATATTGGATAACCTTTGATGATGAATATTATATTCGATGCATCCATTTCAGAGAGTAAAAATCATTCGCCTTGACCGGGATTCGAACCCGGATCCCTCGATATCCGGCCGAGTGCTTTAATTACTTAAGCTACCGAGACGTCCTCTTACACTCTGAAATTTTGGGGGCTTTAAAGGATCAAGATGTTATGACGAAATACCGTACATACAATGTCACAGGCATTCGTAGTCGTGCGCGACGCGCCACAGTCCACGATGTTAATAAAGCCAATTTCAAACACTTAGGCTGTTCATACCTTAGACAAATTTCAAAAAACTGTAATAGTAACTTTAACGGAGTCACCCGCTATGTGTGCATTATAATGCAACCATTTCAGAGAGTAAAAATCATTCGCCTTGACCGGGATTCGAACCCTGAAATTTGTCTAAGGTATGAACAGCCTAAGTGTTTGAAATTGGCTTTATTAACATCGTGGACTGTGGCGCATCGCGCACGACTACGAATGCCTGTGACATTGTATGTACGGTATTTCGTCATAACATCTTGTTCCTTTAAAGCCCCCAAAATTTCAGAGTGTAAGAGGACGTCTCGGTAGCTTAAGTGGTTAAAGCACTCGGCCGGATATCGAGGGATCCGGGTTCGAATCCCGGTCAAGGCGAATGATTTTTACTCTCTGAGATGGTTGCATTATAATGCACACATAGCGGGTGACTCCGTTAAAGTTACTATTACAGTTTCTTGAAAATTATATTCGATACCTGCACATCCAAAATAATATCTAATATGCAAGTTTATTTGAGAAACTTAGGCCACCGGCCAATTGGATTAGAAAATTGTGATCATAAGTAACATAAGGAAAGGGCAGGGTAGTGATTCTCGGGCAAAAATAACACGAGAAACCTTAATTATGAGCTGCCCTTAAATTAGGATTTCCTATTTAATGTATCTTTATAATTTTGACTAGTCATCTGTTTATTCTCCCGCCTGAATTCATTTGAAATTCTTTCATTTCAATTCACGATAACTATTTTACGTACGTGAGAGTTTCCTCTTAATATTAAAAGCCCATGTCATTTCTTTTCTCGACATGGACTAACAAGGTTTTTGGGCGGTCCAAAATCGATGGGTCGGAAGTAATAACTTTCAACCCACATAACACGAATGAAGCATAAATACCATGCCATCCCTTGGGATGATACCATCTACGCACTACCATCTGTGGAATATTGCGTTTCTTTTGGGCCATCGCGAAAAACATTTGCGTAGCATGAGAACACGAAGGCAATGTGCAGGATCGAAATTATTTCAAGGTAGAAAACCAACTCCCTATAAAAAAACGGAAGCTCGTCAAAGCTATATTTTTTAGTTGAGAAAGAAATTGTCATTTATCAGTCATGGCTTTCCAACGAATGTCCACCTAAATGGAAATCATAATTTGCCTCAACGGCCATCCGGGAATATTAGAGGGAAAAACGTTTACAGATGTATATCGATTTATTAGGGGGTAAAGTAAGCGCAGGGTATAGATACGTATATTGAAGGTTTATTCATTTCTCACGGGAGGTGAAAGTGCTTAGCAACGATATAAAAAAGTCTAAACTCATGGAGCAATGACGGAAAGCCATAAGAAATGAAACGCTGAAAATGAAGGTCATTCCATGTTTCGTAACTTTTTTTGCTCCTACGTCTCCGTCATATTCGTTCCATAACTTCCATATTCCGCTCACAAAAAATTGCAGAGATGTCGTATGCATGTGAGTGCGTGTTTCCTTGACCCATGACCTTTGTAAAGATATATCATGATGGAATGCTGACGTTCCATTATATTTGCAGGTACTCCATTTCATTTTTTCAATGCTTCACTTACTTCATCCCCGTTTAATTTACTCGTATATTTGCTTGTCGTCATCAATGTTAATAAGATAAAAGTCTGCGTACGTGTTTTGAGTTCCTCTGGTTGATAGATACTACTTGTATATTCATAATTGTAGCCATTTGTGAAATTTTCGGGAATTCGATGCGGTAAAAAGGTCAGATGGCATTTTCAGGAAGAGTAAAATATACAGTTAATAATCATTAAAATGCGGGTCGCGGTGGTCTAGCGGGTAGAGCGTTGGACTACTGACCGGAGGTTCGATTCCCAGGCAAGGCACTTTGGGCACCTGCAGCTCCACCCAAGCTAGTTGATTTTTCGGGTACCAGATCTTCCTGGGAAACCATAACCGGCACAGGGAAAGGAACTGGCCCCCCTACCCTGATATGTGAATATTCACACGCCGTCGGGCTTGGTACACGGGTGAGCTCTACCATCACCTACTAAATCGACCTTCGGGTTGATTACTGTGTTTATGGTTTTTTTTAATCATTAAAATGCCATTTTGTAGATTTTTAAATATAATGGAGTTTAAACATTTTAGAGCATCCCCAAAAGCAAAGAATGCGGCCATAATCTCGAAATCGTGATAAATTCCATGAAATTCATCAAAGTATCAAACATACAATTTAAACTGTAAAAATATCTCTACTCTGAATTCTTAAATTAGCCTTGGTCTGATTTATCAAAACATTTCATATGCCTAGGAAGGTTTTAATTAGCTTTGTAACGGTTTCAAAATCAATTATCTCTGATTATTTGTATTATTCTACATACATACATATATAGACATGTGGTGCAGGGAGCAGTACTTAATTTTTTCATTTATATTTCAGGAGAGTTAAAATGCAGAAGGATTGTGCCTCTTTAGGTCCTATCACGTTTAGTATACTTGTTTGCTTTGTTTATTGAAGCCCTAATCATTTAAGATACATTGGTTTGACTTTAAATTCTCTTTATTAATTATATGTGACACTACACCTCTTCTGCTTAGGTAGATGGCTCATCTCCACGTCTTAAAACATCCATGGGTTTCACTTTAAAGTTACTAATATACAGGGTTCGTCCGGAAAATAAGTTTATGATGCTCATTGCCTTTTTTGACAAAAGGGGAGTCGTCCACTACGAATTTGTACCTGAACGACAAACTGTAAATGCTGCATTTTACGTCCAAGTGCTCGACAGGCTTCGAAAACGAGTCGCCCGCGTCCGGCCAGCGATCAAAAACATCTGGCGGCTGCATCACGTCAATGCGCTGTCTCACACCGCGCTTGTCGTGTGGACTTCTTGGCCAAGCACGGCGTGGCAACGCTGCCGCACCCGCCCTACAGCACGGACTTGGCGCCACCGGACTTCTTTCTGTTCCCGAAGATAAAGAGGAGTTTGAAAGGAAGGCGATACGGGACTTTGGACGCCGTTAAAGAGGCCGTGACGACGTGTCTTCGAGAGGTTCCCGATGATGCCTTCGCGGGAGCGTTCCAGGAATGGGAACGCCGCTGGAACAAGTGTATCGACTCACAAGGGTCCTATTTTGAGGAATATTAGCTTAAGATAGGTAAAAGTGTAATAAATGTTTTTTCCTGAGCTCAGTACACTTATTTTCCGGACGAACCCTATATACATATCCACACACAAAACATTTTCCTATTTGTAATAATAATTCTCAATATTTCCGGCTAAGTTAATGCTTGATATAGTATGTATTTCCAATCGTTTTCCTTATCCTACATCCTCGAAAATATTTATTCACCGTTCAGAAAATGTTCGCATATGAATATGTGTGCTTTTTGCTACATTGAAACATAAACCTACTTGTTGTCATTCTTAATATTTTAAGTACATTTTTGTTCACTCTTTATTAACCATATAGTGTATTTACTTGATATAAAAAATTATAAAAGTAGAAGGATTAATCGCTACCAAATTGTAACGAACTAGTGAGGCAGGAATCTGCCATCTTATTTTGAAAGTGCAAGTTGGACTTCACTTGTACAGCCAGTGGAGTTATTCTTTTTTCTTGGATCAGTTATATCGGAGTGGACTATCTCCGAAATACTATTGTGATGACTGATGGTTGAGGCCGAGACTTTGTGGAAATCCATTGCGAACAGGAGTTTGGAAATAACTTTGCAGCTTCCACATAAAATAACTTATTTATTTTCTACTAGTTTCGCTACACTGTAGCATCTTCAGGAACGTACAGTGTATTATTGTGATAAAGGGGATTGTGATAAAGGGGAGAGAAACTGCAATTGATTTTTTCAAAAGGCACTTTGCGGAGCTACTTTGCTCAGTAGGGCAGATGTAATCGTGGCTCCGTCGTCTTTTTTTCCGTCTTCCCTGACGGATTGTGCCTATAAGTTTCTCTTTCCCTCTTCTCCCCCATCTTCCTATCCAACCCTTTCCCCCATCCCTCACCATCACCGCTCTCCCCACCGACCCTACCGCATCACCCTCACCACTTCTGCCCGCCTTCCTGGATACTCAGGACTCTGGGTAGTGTGGGCAGCAGTTCATAACTGATTCATTCCGGAGCAATGAGGCGAAATAGAAGAGGGAGGGAGTTGGAGGAGATGAAGCAGGATACGGCAAGGTAGGGAGGGTTGCAGTTAAGGGACTTGGCGGGGGAGGGAGGGAGTGTGCCCCGGCTTTTCAAGGGGTTCCTAGGGGAAGTGGATGGGGAAGCCTGAGGTCACGCCGAGGGTGGGATACGGGAGGAACCGTGGTGCCCACGTGGATTCCCACCTGACCCCCACGTCCTCGAGCGGGAGGGGAGTGTCCGTGAAATGGGTGAGGGAACGGCGTGTCAGGGGAGGAGGCTTGGTAATAGTGGCCCCGGAAGGAGGATAAAAGTGGTGAGTGGCAGGGTCAAGGGTAATGTTTGTGGGTATAGTCGTGCGTCATGGCGCTCATGGAAATGAGACCGCTCGGTCTCCCCTTGCCTCCGCAAGCAGTAAACTTAAACCGATAAAAGGGATGGTTTGCACGTAACCGGAGTGGATAAGAGGAGACCGACCAGCGCGTTTATTGTGAACTGTTGTGGCCCGCAGGCGCTGCGGGATTTGGGATACCCTGAGAAAGACGCCAGGGACGTGCGAGAAATATGAATCGCTACAGTGTTACAAATACATACGACATAAGATTCTTCAGAGGAAAACCACGAAGTTTAAAAGGGTATCTTAATTGGTAAAAATTAATTTGGAATGAACCTCACATTATTTACTCCGTTCATTTTATTTACCTATTAAATAATAGCTTGAATCGCGATTAATCCTGATTAATAAATGATCGATAGGAAAGTGTAAGTAAAAAGCGCCTTCCCGACCCAAAAAAATGGAAGCTCATACTTATCGTTCATGCAGAAGACTTTGCATAACTTTTAATCAAAAAAGTTATTTCCCTGTTCCTCCGGGTATAATATAATTTCAGGGAGGAATGATCTCCAATTCAGTTATACTATTAAATTACTTTGTTTAATTTGTTTGTTGCCATAATTTCTTGTTAAATTAAAAAAAATTCAGTGCCTGAAATTCCACTCATAATTTCAAAATATCTTTCCTTTGAATAAGACCCGAAGACTATCACCTTTACTTTTGACATCCAAAGAATCAAAACTGTCCTTTAAAATATTTTTGGGATAACTTAATTTCAAAAGTAACATGTCATGGTTGTGTTTTGTTTTTTTCCCTTGTTTGAAAAGTAAAACGATTCATAGTGTAGGTTTTCATTAATTCATTCATTACAGAACACTGATAAAATGAAAATATTCATCTATTTGAGGACCATTGGTAAGGACTTGCGGATTAAAGTGTTCAAGAAAATGCCATGCTATCTCCGAGATTTTTTCTTGCAAAATTTTTATAATAAATTTTTAACTGAAAAAGATAATTCATCTTATCGTGGCTCACTTGATATATAAACATAATGGCTAATTAATAAACGATAATCAATGAAAATCTACATTATGAAGCGTTTGACTTTTCAAACAAGGGACAAATAGAACACAGTCATGACCTTTCATTTTTGAAAAATTAATAACTCAAAAAATATTTGAAATTGGTTTGGGTCCTGTCACTGTGTCTACGCTTATATGAGCTCCACGGGCGAATCACATGATTGGCCACTGATAACCCGTATTCCGAGGGGAAGGTAGAAATCTAAGGAGCTCAATAAAATCCCTCAAATGGAGGAAAATATTTCGTTGAAATGTCCATTCTTGTACATGTCTGTCATCCTGTTCATACGACCCGCAATGCCGAGCAAACCACTTAAGTTTTCTGAAGTCATATTTTTTCACAACTCAGATCTGAAAATTGACGTTAGCTCTAACGCCTCTCTCCGAATGATCCAATATGTATGGTTTCATCAGCTTACGTCATACTATAGCCCCAATAACTCGTGAAAAAAAGTTTGATGCGGGAATATGGCGTATATACTAACGAATGGCGGGTCGAATTGCATTGATGGGTGTACGTAGAGGCGAGCTCACACATTTCTTTGTTCGAAATAGTTTAAGGCAAAAAGTGATGACCACTTCCTTAGTTAAATGTTATGATCTCAACGATTTAGTGATTGGAATCCAAATCGTAGAGAGAAGATTACAAATTACATAATAGAACTTTGTCTAGTTACCAGAAAATAATTAATGAAATCGGTCAGTGCTGCAAATCTTTACGTGCAATATAAATTATCATTGAATGCAATGTTATATTTTATATTCCACTTAAATTGAAATGGTTTCATGAAGTTTCTATAGGGTAGAGTCCTTCTCAGTGTCCACGAATGATGATTGATTTCCGTATCAGAGAAGGGAGTAGGAATCTTATTAAAAGATCGTATGAGTTTGCATTGAGAATAATGAAAATAACACTATAATGGGAAAGGTTTTGATATTCCTGGACAGATTTAAAAAAACATAAACACAGTAATCTATAGATATTTTACAATGGTGCAACGTTTTTAGGTATTATTTGTTAAGCATGGATTAATATCATAAACATTTATTTAAAAGAAAAGGAAGACCATTTGTTGAAAGACTACATACTTACCTAATATATTATGTAAAAATTGGGACTGACTCTCGTATATATACGTATGCTGTCAGGGATTGAATGACTACACCTTGTGAGAGTGTTTCATCTACAACGAAACAGTTAAACCGGAAACTGAAGAATTTATTTTTAAGGCAATTTGGGCGATAGAATATTGGATTCATGGCAGGGTTTTTTTATAGCATACCCAAACTATATGATGCATGAGTTTAAATCTGGGTCAAAGTGATGATAGCCATTTTTATCACGGAAATTTTTCAAGTCACGTACCACAGGGATACGGTGCTCCTCGTCAGGTTTAATTCCGTAATGACGTGTCACACGTCGCTTGTGGATATTCATGATTTTACCACCGGGGTCCGCAGTGGGCTTACATTGCGGGATGTGGAAATGTGTTGACCTTCTGCCGCCAAAAATGACGAGGCAATCAATTCCCCTGTACTGGACGTTGCTGTCACTGGTGATCCGCGGTCACCAAGCAGAGGGTGTAAGGGGACATGGGGTGGTGCTCGGAGGGAGCTGTGGCGAAGAGGTGTGAGGCTGGATGACGGACGGGTACAAAATAGTAAAAGACTGGAATTAGGCTTTGCGTTGGACGTTAGATCAACGCATGGAGTCAAACCATCAAACAAAAATATTGACTGCAGTGGATTTCCGGTATTAAAATATCCCTCTTAGGGGTATCTCTCACATTAGCCCTTCATGGTGCGTATGATTTTCGAACATGATACCAGTTATTGTAAGTTAATAGGTTAAATGAATTTTTATCAATTAATTCTCAGGTTTTCCGCAAGTTTAAACCTTTGTCAATGGATAATTATAATAGAATAATTATAGAGTTTCCAGTAGGATATTTGATTTTAATAATCTAGATGTGAGAATATGTTGATTGAAAGACGCAATTGACAGCGGAGGACATAACTGAGAGCAAGAAGAAATAATTGAGATATTTGCAAATTCCTATTTCCTTCAAATCTCCAATATGCCCAATTATTTATTCAACCCCGAGGCACAAAGCTGTAGTAAGATATTAGATATACGTCACGGAACATATGTTTACAAAATGAAGGCTGGTAAATATCTATGGCTTTTCATCGTCTTAAAACATTAAGAAAATGATAATGATATCCTATATCTATCTTTGAAGAGTGAACAAGGTGATTAAAAGAAATGCACTCCTTTAAAAAATAATAAAATAGTTTTAAGTAAACAAATTAAAGGAGATTGACCTGGAAATGTAAAATCTGTGAGAAATTCTCTACGGCAGACGTGAGAAATAGTCAAATATAGTATTCCAGCTCTAATCAAAGAAACCACGACACGATAACTTTAATAGCTTTTTCAAATGAACATTTCAATAACTGTTTTCTCCAAAGAAGTATAATGGTATCGCTTTCAGCATTTCACATAATTCTAATACTCTCTCATTTAAAAATGTATTTATCCGACAGATTTAATAATACATAACGCTTGGCGAGTTAAAATCAAAATAAATGTAATATATTTATGAAGTTAGAAGAAAAACAATACCACTCAGATGTTTCAAGTGAACGGAAGTTGGGTGCTTTACAGGATATGGATTAGGAGAAAGGAATTAGTGGAGGAGCGATAGGCCGGAGGAGGTAGGTCGAAACGTAGAAATGGGGAGTAAGACGTAATGCTGGAGTAGTAACTACTCCTTACTCTTTAATGTGGTGAAGTGAAGGGGTCGATGGGCGAAAGGTGTAGTCGGCGGAAGGAAGAGCTTTCGCCTCAACCCTACATTTCGAGCCCTCACGGGATATTTTGGGTGAGTTTGAAGTCCGGACCTTTCACTTCTGTTAGAGGGTCCACAACACCGCTAACCGATTCCGACTCGGGAATGATGTATACGACCCTTCGCCTTCCCACGTCGGAAGAAGATTCAGGAGCAGATGCAAGGAGAGGGTGGGCATCTACGCGCAAGCGGGGGCGAGATAATGCTAGGGATTAGTGTGCACCGTAGGTACGAGAAAAATACGATTATTCAACTCCAGACCGCTCGCAATGAGGAAAGATTCTAATAGATACGCAGTCATTGGGTAGTTCGGTTCTATTTATGAATTTATTGATCGCGGCTTCATTAGTGTTCTCATGTTTACTGCAGAATTCCAAGAAAGATCGCCGAGAGGTTATTAATGAGCAAGGGTATGGTTATTAATAAATTATTACTTCGAACTATTGAAAACTATTATTTTCTTATATATATGCATATATACATCCGGAAGATCCGGTGTTAAAGTCCCGGTCAAGTAAATATTTTTCCACTCGTGGTCTGCTTGATTCCCACTTCCCCACCTCTCCTGTGTTCGTTTTTTATGTGTGTCCCAATCCCCTTTCCTTATATTTATATCCAAGTGTAAGAATATATATATATATATATATTTATAGCCGTTCTCTCAATTATTTTCAAACTATTCTCTACACTATATGAGGCCGATGGCTGACAATCAGTCTCACGCGACATTATTAGATGTTTGAGATAACTTTTCCATAACATTTTCATGTTCAAATTGGTTACGAATGGAATTTAGGAGAGTACAAGGCACATATTCACATCATAACTCACAATTATCTAAAGTTTGTTGTGCTTGCATAACTCATAAAAATGGGAAAATATCCCGTTTTAGACTTTTTTGGCCATTGGTGACTGCTAAATTCATGCTAAATATTCATGGTGAAGCTGTTGCAATCCATACGGAGAATCCACTTATCGAAGCAGAAGAGCATTGGTCATCCCAGCTATTTGGTAAAGGGGCAATTTGAATCTAAATAAATGACCACAAATTGTCAATTGGTAAATTCAGTGACCGGTTATTGATAGGCACCCGAATGAATAACGATACAAAAAAAAATTGTTAGAGGATTGTAATTTTGAAATCTTGCATCATTGGCCATCGTTTGTTCCAGTCCCGAATAAGCTGGAGAAAATTTTTTTTTTCAGTTTGAGTGCTTTCAAGGAAAAAGTAGAATAAATCCTTACTTTTTAATGAAAGCAAACACGTTTGGGCCATCTTGAAAGGAATTGTAGCAAGCCGAAAGAAAATAACTTCTGACAAAAAGTGAGAGGGTTAAATATAAATATCACATAACTTTATAATTATGCTTGAATATATTCTTGTAGCGCACTATTGATTAGAGACTTGAAACTTAAGAATAGTATAGCTCAGAAGAATACGATTTGAAAGAATCTGGAGAAAATATTGCTAAAGACAGGTCAAAATAAACAAAGGAAGTGGAAAAACAGTAATATAAATAGGTATATGAAGAAAGGTTGACGAGGTAATATGAACTTGTTAGGGACTAAATAGTATATGGCCAATAAAAGGTTTAGTGGTGGTAGTATATTGTATCCAAAGAGTTCCACAAAAGATAAGAAACCAATCATTGGATGGGGAATTATGAAGAAATGTTATCATTCTATCTTCGTATTGAACTGCTTAGCATAATAAATTGTAAATACATGACAAAATCGTCATCAATCGATGTCTTAATAAATCATTGAGCGATTTCTTCAACAGCGCGTGGACATATATGATTTTATAATAGTGAGATTTCTTCATCTCTCTGAAATTTTGGCAAAATGCTGTTCGATAAAACTATCTACGCACCGTACATTTCAATTCTCCCTGGAGGACCCCGGAAAAGGTCAATAAAGAGAAAATTTTGCTCCTCTTCTTGATTGATCTCTGATTCAATAATATATATAGATCAAAGTTATATTTTGTTTTTGTCTTGATGCTTGAGAGAATGTTCTTTTTCTAATTTCTTAACATAATTTAACTTTGTCGGTTCTATGCCTCCGAAGAACCTACTTAGATCATGTTTTCCTGCATTCTATTCGCGTTCAAAATTTCTCTTGCGAAAACGTGATTTTCTAAATTTCTTGGGACATATTTTTCCCTTTCTTTTTCTTTCTTTCGACTTCCTTCCGGGTTAAAATATTATGAAAATTCCGAAAAATCATTTGGAACGGAAAGGTGGAGGGCGAAGGGCTACATTACTTGTGCAGTGACTACGAAGAGAGGAAACGTCGGTGGCTTGGCTTGACTGCCGGGAACTAGAAGAGCGAGGGCAACTCGACAGTAATTCCATGCTGACGATAATGGCTTCCGCCTGAAGTTCAATTGATGATGCGGCTTCCCTTCCTACGCCGACAATCCCCTCTAAAATATTCCATTGAAGAGAAGAGGGAGGGCGCCGGACTCGGAGGGAAGGCTCCCATTAAATTCCTTTTGCCTCGGAATTCGGGAGGAGGTGCGACGGGAGATGGCGATCCTCGACATCATTCTAACCAGATAATGACGACGACGACGACAAATACCCTCCGGAATGGAGTGTTGGGGAGCGTCGAGCGCCCACAGTTTCCCAATCCCCCCACCTTGGATCCGTCTCCCAGGATTTGATCTCTTCATTCTCTCACTCGTCCCCAAAGAGGCCGTCAAGGAAAAATGGCGGTGATTTATTTTCAGTCGGCAACGTTGGGACCGCGCGGTATTGATGCCCATCTTTAGCTCGTGATATGAGATTCGGGGAACGGGGAGAGAAGGGATCGATCCCAGCCTCGAATTATGTCGCGCTTTCAAGTATTAACGTAGGCTTGCCTCTCTCAGTCGAGCGCTCGCTCCTGACTACCTCCGCTCCTTTACTGGAGAGCAAATAGGGCGGTTGACTGCGTCCTAGGATACGCCTGGCGTACCTGGAATGAAAGCTCTCTGCCAAACCCTTGCCAAAAACTTACTTGAGATGATTCATATAAGAAGAACTTACATGGGCAAGTTTTAATGACCAAACAATTACCCTTTTCTTCCAGTTAACGTATTTATTTCTAATCAGGTGTTGATGTACTAAGTCATCTTTATGTGCAGAATAAGTACTCAGTAGTTCAATGAATTAATATAATTAATAATATTAATTCAATTAATTCGTTATCTAGTGGAAAATTGTAACTTTTCGGCTATTAATGTGTTCCAATCACACCCTAATTTGCCTAAAGCTACACATTAGAAGTTTGTATGCATACTAAATTTTAATTGATATTATAATATTACATTCAATGCAACAATTGCAGAGTGTAAAAACTATCCAAATTTACTTTAACTTTAAAATTGTTGAATTGTAATGCACATTAGCGGAAGACTCTGTTAAAGTCAATGTTGTGGTATCTCCCGCAGTTTTATTGAACATTAAACTCTTTGATCATTATCAAATTAGTTTTAACATTCATGTTACCACTAATTCATATCACCAGTCCTTCTATACGTTTATTACAAAATCACAATGAAATTATTTGAGAAATGCGTCGTTTCAAAGGTCGTTGTTTGTTCTTTCGCTTTAATGTAAAAAAAAGATTTTTCTACAAAACAAATCGTTTGAAAGAAACTCAAATTCAGCTGGCTTAATTTCAATTTGTGTTGAAGGTTTTTTCCTAAATGAGATATACTATATTTCCCTCAGAAAATGCAGGAATTTTGGCACTCAATTCAGAACTCAGAGGAAAGTTATTGAATCGAAAATATAAGGGAGTTTAATTAGGTTAATCATTTGCTAGACAAAAAGATATTAAATATAAAATAAAGCTTAGTGGTCCAATTCTTTTTACGTCATTTTTCAATGTTTTACATAACCTTAAAAAAATTTTAACCTATATCTCACTAAATGATAGCCAGTAAAACTTACACAAGAGTGTTTTGTGAAAACTGTTTTGAAAAAGAAGCTTCAACTAGCTGGAATGGAATATTAAAGATCGTGATTTAGAGGAAGATGTCCGGCGTGGTAGGGGAGGAAAAGGATGGTCGTGTTGAACGCAAAGAAGGGATAGCAGAAGGTATGCAAAATTGAAGAACAGTTTATTGTAGTATCGGGTGTCAGGTTTTGTCTTGTTTTTCGAGGCTTGGAAGTGTAGCGGTGTCCAGTCTGTGTCCATACGAAATCTAAATATAATGGTAGACTGCCAACACGAAAACGATATGTATGATTAAATGCTATTTGGCAGACTTATAGGTTTCATAACTCTTTATTGAGAGGCTACCTAACATCGCGTATGGTCTTGCTAATTAAAGAATCTAAGAGTAAATAGAATGGTTTGAGGCGTCATTTTGTGGAAGCGAAATTTAAAAGTGTAACTCAATCACAAGGACAATCTTTAGGAATTGGCCGCTTTGAAATCAAATAGTAAGGCGATTGTTACCGAAAACCTCTTCATTCTGAAGGCTGATAAAGGAAATTTGGTAGCAATTCTCGAAAAAGATTAATAGTTTTTTAGGAAGTGTGATGTTTTTCATAAATGACAACAGTATTTTCGAAGCCCAAGTGATCCAACAACAAAATTTCAAAAAGACAGTGCAAAAAAGTAATTAAATCCTACTCTGTGATATTCCATAATTAGTTCCCTGGTTAGTGCAAATGAATCCCTCAACACCCTGATGTTTTGGTTTCCCAGATACCCAAAAACCAGATATTCCCATCAGACAGGTAGTTTCCAATGTTTCACCCCCTAATCACCACCTGGAAAGGAGAGCAAACACCATCTTCAAGGAACAAAACCAAGTGTGCCCCAAAATTTGGAGTCAAAAACTCGTTCGATCTGGCACCACGTCACGCTCCCTAGTGAATTCTCGTCTCTTTCGACGTCTGCAGCCTTTTCCGAAAGTCCCCACCCAAGAAGCCCTCCAGTTAGCCGAGGAAATCCTTTTACGAAAATTGGTTCCATTTCCAATGATTAGTGAGTTGTGTTTGGTCCGAAAAACATGTGCATTCCAGGACTGTTTCAAGTTCAACGAATATTTCCTACAAACCCATGGTCTGACCATGGGATCCCCTGTATCTCTTCTACTAGTGGTTATCTGTATGGTCCAGATGGAAAGCCTCCTGTTCTCCTCATTCAACGACTTAGTGAAAAACATTGTCTGTCAACACCGTTACGTAGACGATATATGTTGACAGCTTCTTGATATTTATAAATTCTTGGGACAAAAACATCAGGTTCTCAATGGAGAAAGAGCCTAACGAGTCCATTAATTTTATAGACATTCCTATTACAAACAATAATCGGCAACTGGACTTCTCCATTTTCAGGAAAGATACTTGAAAGATCAAATCATTCACTTCACGCCAATACATCATTTCCCCCAGAAATTAGCGGCGTTCAACTCAATGGTCCACTGTTTGACAATCATTCCCTTGTCCCCATAAAATACCCAAAAATAATTCCAAATAATAAAAATGATAGCTGAAAGTAACTGTTTCTCCTTCCTATTAGTTGAACATGCATATCAGAAAAAATAGGAAAAATAGCAGTCACATCCATTTTCAAATCCATCACTAAAACGGAAAAGTATTAATTTTCGGGGAAATTTATCCCGTAAAGTGGCCAGGACCTTTCCAGAGAACTGAATAAAACCAGAATTCTGTAATAAAGGCAACTTAGGGAACATTTTATCTAACAGTAAAGGCAAAATTCCCATCATGGAAAAGAGTTGAGCGTATAAATTGCGTTGTGAGTGCTCCGCGATTTACATTGGACAAACCAGGAGGAAATTCCATAGATATGTGAAAGAATATTACGCCTGTTTCAAAAACAGATATCCTTTTTCTCATTTTGCCAAGCAACTAATGGATAAAACCCACAGAAGATGACTTTATTCCGGAGATTTTACATTTGGAAAAGAAAGGTTTAGAAAACCTTTCGAAAAACTTATAATTATTTTGTAATAAGGTGCGGCGCAAATATCCGGACATATCAAGCAATTATTCCAAACATATATTTATTGCAAAAATGAAAATGTTTGCAATTTTTTTATTGAATTTATTGTATGATTATAATCAACAAATTTATTTAAGGTATTCCCATTATGCTTAATTGACAGCCCACAATCTTGGTCTGAAACTTCCGCAGGCCCGTTTGAACGCACCACAATCCATGTCGGCGAATGTCGTTTAAATAATGGCTCTCAATAACGCAATTTTTGGATGCCCGGACTAGTTGGTGACCCTTTAGACCACGCCCCATGCATTGTACTTCAACGGATTTGAATCTGGACTGTTGGGAGGCCAGAATGTTTTGGACCAAAACAAATCGACGTAGTCCGGCAACTAATTTTTCACCAGCTGACTCGTATGGGCGCACCGTCCTGCTGGAAAACGTAAGGCCTTCCAGATGACACAGTTTCCATCCACGGCTTCACTACATTTTTCAGAACCCGCAGATAAACTTCATTTTTGATATTTTTCCCTTTGTGAAAGAAATGCGGTAGCTTGACATCACCATCACTGGACACAACTCCTAGCACGTGAACATTCACCTGAACTTTCGTGGGACAACGGGGACTTCTTTAGGGTCGTTGGCGAGTCAGCAGTCGTTCCTACAATTCGTTTAAGCATCTATGGTAAAACTTTTTTCGTCAGAAAAAATTTGATACATCTAGTACCATTGTTTTTTTTTAAGGAAGACAAAAGCAGTTGCAACGTTCAACTCGCTTTGCCCTGGCGGCTTCGAAAAGAATCTGTTTTTAGGTTATGACTCCTCAGTAGATAATCAAGCTAATCTGGGCGGCAATGATGACTTCTGGATATGGTATTAAGTATTTAATATTATGTTAATTGAAAAAATCGAGTTGCGACATGTAACTACGACTACGAAGTATTCTAATGGAACCAACCGAAAATGAAAATGTACTCAATGTACTAGTTATTCACGCAACTACCTTTAAGACGTCAGTGCATTTAGAATACAATTATTTTTTGACGATTTCGCAGATGTTTCTTTATATTTTGTGCAGGCATCCCTTATTCTTAAAAATCTTCATCAGTTATATTATCCGTCCATTCTTTATAGTTTTCATCAAGCACTATGTTCCATGATGTGTATGAAAATCATGGTGCAGATTTTTTATCGTTTATAATCGATACTTATGCTCTCTGCTCTCATTTGATTTTTCTCAATCGAGAAAGTTTTCTCTCCAACTTTCAATACGCTGCCATCATTGATATTCTTGCTTTATATATTTCTTTTGAACCTGAACACAAAATACAAAATCTCTTCAACTCCCGAATACCAAACGTGGAATCATATATTGTGGCCATTTTTGCGTTCACCATGAAACAAATTAGTTTGCTTTTTCTTAATTTCATGTCTTTATTCTTTTTCATCTTCTTCAAGTAAATAACTTTGTTGTCCAGTTCCTCTTCTTTATTTACCACAATCGCCACGTCGTTAGAAAAATAATAAGCAACGTTCTTATTTTATCCCCGTCATCACGAACTCAGTATTCCACGTGTTTTAACTCTTTGTCTTCTCGATTTTGACGAGGAATATAACGAGCGGCATTGTACTCCGTTGACTTAACTCCCGCTGCTGAGTCCTTATACGTATAGAGCGGGCTCTCATGAAAAAAATAATTGTAAACTCATCCTGAATATTATTTCTTTCGATTAGAAAATGATCACGTTCTCTATCATACTGATTTTATCTTATTTAAATGTTTATGGACCAGAGTTGCATTAAACTACGCTGGGAAGCAAAACGCCCGGCCTAATTTGAATACATTCTCACAATACCGGAGCACAGACTCCCCTCACAAACGTCAAAGTCGATTTTGTCGATTCCAGGCCAACGGTCTCAGAGTGTCCCTCGTTATTCTCCCGTCTCTCGAAATTCTTTCGTTTCCCTGAGTGTAGGAGGAGCTTCTTTCATTCTCTGACATCCCCAGTTGCCGTGAATAAGCTCGCGTTGTCTCGCTCCGATCAATGAATCGCACAGTTCGGCATGCCGAGTAATCCGACCCCGCGCGGGGTGAGGGAGATACTGCCGAAGGGGTACCACGGGCCGATAACGACTGCGGAGAAATCTGGATTATTCATACATATAGAGCGAAAGGCTAACTATTGCCCGAACGCGTTCTCAGTGGATTGACGTCCAAATAATGAATGGGGTGGAAATCTGCCTTTGAGGGTTGGAAGGGTGAGATAGAGCGAGAGAAGGAACGTAATCGCATTTCCGAGGGTCACGGTGAAAGTCTACTTCACCCGCTATATATAATCGCCGGTTGATCTTCCCGATTGCACATTTACAAACAGTTTGTAAACTTTCTTCGAAAGTTCCTTTGTTTAATAAACAAGGAGAGGTTTGAACATCGCGCGGCGAGGAGTATGCCAAAGACTTCCTGTGGCCGCGTTTTTAAAAACTCCTGACAACCTTTGAACAAAGGCAAAAAAAAGTTTTCTGTAGTTTTTTAGCCGTTTTTGATATCAACAATTATGATGTCATTTTCTTCATTGGTCACTGGATCGAAGCCCACGAAAATATCAAGTTTGCTAACGTCAAGGCTGAGGACTCTGAAAATTTTCAAATAATACTGGTGCGAGGTTGACAATTAAGATCGGCCTGTTAGAAAACTCGTTACGTAATTGGTGAGATGAGAAATCAGGTCATGATTACGTGGCGGTAAAATTCTTTTAGTTTGAAATAGGACTGAAAGTAGCTTTTTATTTAGGCACCTCTTGGTCCATGGTGCCGGGCCATGACGCTGTTGGCCTTTCACATTGACACTTCATGTAATTGAATTATTATTCGCAAACGCTACTATCCGGCTACTCTCCACCGTATGTATTACTTGGAATAACACGTTATATTGGATCCCTCTCATCTTTAAATACCGACAGCTTATTACTTTTCATTCGTACCAGTCTTGGTCTATTTACAATGGCTGAGAATGCCCTAATTGAATAAAAGTGACCCCAAGGCATCGATTACCAAGCAATCGAGTCCGTCATGACTAATGCGGAATTCGGAGCAAACGGAAAACTTCCAAGTTCGGAAATATGGGAAACTTCATACATCTACTCGTAATAATCATTTAATTCCCAAATTGAACCCTCTGTTTACATTTGCACGGAATTCGTGAAATGCTGACGGAAAATATTTGCGTAGCATATTGTATCCGTGAAACAGTTGCATTTGAACGTATGTATAAAGGTCAAATTAAAATTTCTGAATCTTTTTTGACTTATTTGTTCCGATTTTGGAGTTGTTTAATGTTGTACTACCAACTGTGGTCGTAAAGTTCCTTTCTTTTTTTTAAATTAATTTATTTTCTGAAATGGTGATTTTTTCCAAAGTATTTCAATTAAATTAGATTCAGTTATTCCCTTCATGTTTTTTATTAATCGAGACAACTCCCATGTCCATTAATTTGACATGTCTATCATGGTAAACTGGCTCATCTGGGAAAAATTCACCCTGTCCCCTCCGATTTTGCCTTTGGTCGGTTTTGCTATAATATGATGATGAAGCCTCAGTGCGTTTAACGTACACACTAGAAGATAGTCTGCCACTAACGGAATGTGTAGTAGAGCTGCCTTGGCTTCGTTTGTCTTTACAATGTTTACCTCGATTTCTAATGCCGTGGACCCTGCTAAACCTATCCTAATTTAATGAATATTTGGTCGCATCCCTGACCCATTTGTTTCTCTATCACACATCTGAAACTCGTTACAAGTGATATCATTATTTCCACAAATTGTTCCATAAACTTTATTTAGCGGTGATCGGGATGACCCGCGACTTCCCACCGAGAGGGCCCGAATTCGAATCCCAGGGTCGGCAGATTTTTTTCAGTAGCCTACCGATCCTTACTTGAGGTGCTTTGTGGAGAGCACTATGAGTGAGTGCGACGTCCGACGGATGGGACGTTAAACTGCGGAAACCTGGGCACCTTTCGACAAGAGTACAGGCCTGTAGGCTAATGCCGACGCTTGTTTTCTCTCCACCCTTCCTTTCCCATCCAGCCCTAATGGCGCAAATCACCTTAGCTCTCGCTCGCCTCCCCTTAAACTACTGCTACCATTAATTGGCTTCCTGTTCCATTGTTGTAAGTGACGCATTAAAACCTTAACAAAAGCAAAAAACAACGATAACTCCTTAGGAAAAAATATAATATTTTGAAATAAAATTCTTGTAGTAAGTGAAAGAGTACTATTTTCCGCGAAGCAGACCTCAAAAGGTGAGTGACAACTTAGGATACTTCTTCAAATCGGGAAGTTAAGATACGATGGTGGTTTTCGTCAAGAAACGTTCGCATCCAAAGAAAAACACACCCCACTCGGCGTTGAGATAGAGAGCAAGACTAGAGAGAAAAAAAACCAGTCGCACTCCTACATATTCTAGAGCTTGTGTATGAAACGTTCAAACACATCCATCTACCCTCAATTGAGATATTTTTAATGGAGAGTGTAAATATGCATATCAAACTTTTTTTGTCAGGGATCGGATTTTCCCACTTTACCGATTCCATTTACGCCACCACTCGGGGCTCTCACTAGGATAATGGGTCCGTGACAAATGAAGGGTATCTCATTTGTCCTGCTTCATCCGGGAATGACACCACCTTCTCCGATCTCCTTCGCGCGCCACCTCTCTGTCGGAACCGAGGAGAAAACAGGAGCGCCGCATCTCCATCATTCCCGTCGCACGTGTACACTCGACTCGTGGCTATCCAAGGAGTCATTCCGCAACGTCGACTTTTCGGGGAAACGGTAATAATAATAATATTGTTGCATCGATCGATCTTCCTCAATGACGTTCCTCGCCATTGTTAGGAACGGGAATCTGATACCTCGCAAGGGGCTCGCCAGTGCTTTGGTTCTGTTTCCCTCGTTACGAAGGCTCCACACTAACGCGTAGGAGCATTTATTTCGCATGGTTTACTCTGAAATCATTTCCATTCATGCTGTTAACTTTATGTGTACTATAGAGGTGGAACAGGTTAGATTGATTTGAATCAAGTAATGCGTCCGCGGCAACCGTTGTAAGTTGAAACATGTTTAGTGTACCGACGGCAACGATGAGCGCAACACGGTGCGTGTGAACTTACACTAAACGAATAGCCAGCCAGCTCAGGCCTATGTAAATCTACAAGAGGTTTATCGATAGTCTTCTCTTGTCTATAGAGCTGCCATAACATGACCTAAATGTCATAAGATGTGCGACAATTTCAATGGTGTGTGCCCCGGGAGATCTAGTCAATGTTTGCGATTCGCGTTCGGATGAACTTGGTTCGATGCTGTCAATTGTTCATTTCCTGTCTATATTTGGTGTCTTGCATTGTTTTTTAAAGACTGCAACAAGATCTCCTGTGCGCTGAATCGGGCTTCCGGGAGCATACTGTGCCGAACATTAAAGGGGAGTATAAGCCATGATTTGCCCCATCCCAAGTGAAAGAAGCATAATGCAAACCTCGAAGGTATGAGAAGATTGAAAGGTGTTCCAAAAATTAGATCATTAAAAAAGGTAGCCAGACGTCGGGAAATCTATCCATTTGAAGAATTATAAACTGGGTTTTATTCCATCATGTCTTGCATAATTTTATTTGCAAAAGATTAACAGGGTCTGTCCGGGCATACACCTCCTTTGATGAAGGAATTGGTCTTTTGAAACAAACTCTTGAATCTTAGGAATAAAAAAGTTTAAAAATTAGGTTTGCGGACGTTGAGGTCTTTTAAACGAGTTGAGATATGAACATTATAGTTGACACTCAACTCTCGCATAATAATATTCATATGATCAAATAATACCGGTGTGAGGTGTCATTATCATATTTATACGAGTTGTGTGAAATTATCATCAAGGTAATTAAAAAAACCCTTAACTCATTTGTTCTATAATGTCCATTAGATTAAGGTTCAATTATTATTAGCAGTAGTCTGCCGACTTAAGGTAGGTTGGTGGTGGAATCTTGCACTAAAAAACTACTAAACTCGTAACCCTTAACTACCACTACAAAAATACTTAAAAACCCACACGGCAAATAAAAATAACTCATAATTTATCCCTATATACTTTCTACCTTCCTTAATCCCATCCAAAATATCTACGTATTTGTCTCCTTTGTCTACCTTGCTTTCCCAAAATTCTTCCCTTTATAACCATGCCCAGATGCCTTCTTAGATTTCTTCCAACAGCAATATCTCTTCCACTACCATGTGTAAAACTTCATCGTCTGTTTTCCTCTCCTTTCGTTTATCTTGTCCATTATTCTCCACGTCCATATCTTGAAAACTTCCAATCTACTCTTATTCTCTTTACTTACCGACCAAGTTTCCGAGCCATACAAAACCACAGGTGTCTGTCGATAAATGGTCTGAGGGAGAGATTATAAATTGATGTCCACATAAAAGAGTTGGGTAATATACTTGTACAGGTATTCAAATGCGCCGCCATCAGGATCGAATTTTAATGAGTGATCCCAATTAAAACTCAAGAACCTTCGAATCATTTTTATATCACGGTCCTCAAATTCTATTCGGTCTTTAATTAGATTGTTAAGCTTCATATTTTGCATAATAATGCCTATTTAATTAAAACGCTGTTGAAACATTGTGACGATTTAAAAAAGTCAAAATGAACATGTTATAGCATTGTTGCGAAATAGTTTCTTTATGAATGGGTTTCGACTAGATCAAGGTTTATTAAATAGTATTTTTTTACCAAGATTAAAATGAAATATTACTGCGCTGGTATGTATCAAGAAAATGTGAGACAAGCCGAAAGAGGTCATCCCGATTGGGTATTAGGTAGAGGCCCTTCTTGGATTCATGACTAAATCCTTGTTAAATGGATATTCTCCTTCACTGCAATCCATAAGGTTTATCTCTTTGTGATGGGGAATTGGCTTTTGTGTACCCCACCTACGTTTTACCCATCAAGATCTCATAACTTTAGCTCATAATCCCACCGTAAACCCTCTGGTCGAGGAAACCTGTTTCAAATCAGTTCCAGGACTGTGGGTTGGTGAGGTTCTCTCGCCCAACCTCCCCGAACCATTCTCGCCCGAACTAATAGCCTACGTCGCGCCGCTGAGTCTTTATGCCTACATGAAAAGTGATCCATTCATATTGACGGAGGCTATTAACCTAAACTTATCTAGTAGGCAGGCGTAACATGCCAATATATCAGTCGGGAGAGAGGTTTGATTGTGGCTCTCGCATCGTCTCCGTGGGGAGAGCAAATTTCTCGACGAAACATCGCTTCGAAGGTCTCAGAACTTTCACCCACAGGTCGTATCTGGAGCAAAAAACGCCCTCGTGAGGAGAGAAAAAAAATGCTTGTTTCACGCGGTCGATACGTTTTGCAAGTAGAAGCGGGGAAATAAAATTATGCAGCTCACGACGGGAAGCGGATGTATTTGTTCTCTCGCCCGCTTTATGTCGACGGGGATGTGGTAGGAGTCCCTCACTGAATTTTTGTAAACTCTCACCCTCTCCATCTCCGCCCCCTCCCCAATCCCCACACCATGCCCGCCTATACGAGCCGATTTGCCAATTGTTTCTCCTTATGGCGCGATGGCGTTCCATGGAGATCGCGAGGTCTCCACCGAGAAGGGTATAGGAAAGAATAAACGATTTCTCCTCGTATTGCTTTCTTGTGAGGGTATTCGTATCACTTGGTTGTTATGGTCTCGCTTATTCACCATTTCTCCACACAGTCCTGTAATAAATATATAAAAGCGAAGAATGGACATAAGGGAATTCATTTTTATGCTAAATTCCTGCTGTATCGGATATTGGCGAGTGTACTCTGTAAACACATGTACTTTCTATTACCTTAGTTCCGGAACCGTATGTATGGTTTCAATTTCGAAATTCCCTTTGCCGTAAACATTTTTTACTTAATTTTTTTTTAGGTAATCTACCGGTTAAGGTAGGTTTTTGGATGGACACAACTATCAAATAAACATTTTGTGACTCCCCACCTAGCAAACTAATCTATATCAGGTCCCTCTTCATCTCGGTGTACTTCTTTCCTCCCTTCATCCCGTCCAACATCCCTATCCTGTTCCTACCCTTACCTCGCTTGCCCAACATTCTCTCCTCTATTACCCTCTTCAACATTCCACTACCGCTCAATACGCCTTTCATCCATTTTTCCTGCCTCCATAGGATTTCTCTCAACAAACCCCTCTCCTCCCCCTCCATTTCTAGTACTTCCTCATTTGTTTTCCTTTCGGTCCATTTCACCTTCTCCATTCTTCTCCACACCCACATTTCAAAAGCCTCCAATCTACGTCTATCCTCCTGCTTCAGCGACCACGTTTCCGCGCCGTACATAGCTACGCTCCATATCAGAGTTTTTACGAGTCTTGTCTTAACATCCCTACTCAACGTCCCCGTCATCAACTCCCTCCTCCTTGAGAAAGCCTCCTTGCCTAGCGCAATTCTTCTCCTTACGTCCCTACCACTTTGACCGTATTGGTCCAAAACACTTCCGAGATATGTAAACTGTTCTACCTGCTCTATTTTTCCCCCACCTATTTTAATATTTAGGCGGGGAAAAAATAGAACAGAAAATACGAAAAATCAGTCCCTAGAAAAAGAGAAAGATTTTTTAGAAGTTTATAGAAAAATAGTCTTGTCTCACGAGAAAGAATTTAAATTAATTTTTTTTATTTCAGACATGAGTGTGTGTCGCATAATTGATTATTTTGCTCTATCACATCCCCGTTAGATGCTAGTCAAATTAAAGTTCATTCCGTATTCCATTTGAGTAGGACAGGCAATTTTGCGACATTAAACACGGCAGTGAAAAAGCGTAATTGAACATCTATTCCCCAAAAATAAGACAAAGAGGTCCTACGGAGCAGTTTGATTTTTATTTGGGTTAAGATTCACAGGCAATAAATGAACACCAGAGGTGAAAAGAACTAACTCAGTTTTCATAATTCTCACGTCTCTAAAACGTGAAATAAAAGAGACCTCCGTACGGACATCCCAAATCCTTTTGATCTCTTTTGAATAACTAACGATGCGGATTTATGGCTTTATGGCATAACTATCAAATAGATGGTTTTATTAATATATCAGTGGTGAAAGAGAGTAACAAATTTGTCAAAACAGATACTTCATGTGATTCTTTTTCTAAGAAAATGATTGAGGAAGTTACTCAACTATACTTGCGATATAAGCTGAAATTCAACCTGAAATACGGTTTCACCGTATGTGGGGTTACTCAAATCAACATAATTGGGTTATCACCTTTCTTTTATAAGTACTTACCGTTTAAAGGTACTTTTAGTATGGTCCAAGGAAACGGTAACACACTTAAATGTCTACTCAAAATAATCTCAATTTGTCCTAAAATATTTTATTTTTCAGTTTTTTATGTTTTATTATTTATTTTATGTTTTCTATTCCTCAATTTAACTTAATCCTTCCATTTTAATTTCGTTTGAAATCTCTTCTTTACTACTATCTCTACCTTTTACCCTTCATAACAGGTTTCAACATCCTACTCCTTTTGAAATATCCTCTCCATATCCTCCTTGTTCTGCCTTATTTCACTAGCTCAAACAACTCCCTCTCATTCGCCACCACCTATCACTTTTTCTTTTGTCTTTTTCTCTGACAACCCTATTTCCTGCATCATTCTCCATAACCACATGCCAAAAGTTTATAATCTAGAGGCATACTGTTTCCTCAAGGGAAACGTTTCTAAATAACCTGCACCATGCTTCATGCCGAAGTCAGTATTAACCTCCTGTTTACGTCGCTGCGGGTGCCGCTTATCAATTCCCCTTTCTCTGTAAATTAAAATTTTGCGAACGCAATTCTTGGCAAAATTCCCTCGCTACAATTTTAATTTCCGTCAAGGGATTTTAGGAGAAGTAAATTTTTATTTGATCCTCCCTCAGGAAAAAGTAATTCGATATTAAAATTTATCGAGTTTGGCATTGGGGTAGGCTATTATGAGGGTTATTTCTTAAAGAGTAATATTATGTACAAGTTTATGTTGGTACTCTGGTAAAAATATATCTATAAACATCATGTACTAGAATAATGTAAGGAAAGTTGAACGGAGACACGAAAACGAAATAGTTATTTTAAAAATAATTTATGCATTCTTCTGATAGTTGTAGTATTTGATATTTCTTTACATGCTATTATCAGCAGCTATCTCTTCATCTGTTCTCTGAGCACAGACAAAATATTGTGAACACAAAGCTTCTTGAAAACAAAAGCTAAGATACTGGAAGAAAATGAGCGGAAAGCATTATCTGTGTGAAGGAAAAGGAAGCTTGACAGGAAAAAAGAGGAAGCAAAGAGGAAACCTTTGAGGAAGCACTGCTTGGAGACGAGCAAGGGCGTTGGGAATGGTTGAGCGAAATAAAAACAACTGAAGGACGCGCTCCGATGTTTATAAAAAGTTAAAAATGCAACTTGCGGGAGGAGGGAGAGAAGGACAAAGGGATTAGACCGGAGATGAGGCCGTAGTACCAGAATACGACGGAAATGAAGGAAGAAGAGAGAGAGAGAGAGAGACTGAGAGATAAGAGTGAAATTTCCCTCTGCGTTCTTTTTGGAATGATATCCTTTTGTTTTCCCTTTATTTTTTCTGCTGCACCGCCGGGAACTCCGGCGGAGAATAATCGCTTTGCGCTCCCGCGTGAGCGCCGACGATTACGAAAACGTGCCTTTTTGGTGCAATCGCCCACGCACGCGAGGAGGAGGGTAAACACCGGTGGTGCGTTTTGGCGGCCACGGAAGCGAGCGAGAGAGAGAGCTATGACTGCCGTGGCTGCAGCGGCGACCGATCCAACACGAAAAAACCGCCGTTTAGAATGACGGCTGCGGCAGGAGTGAGAGGAGAGAGATGTATGATCATTGGCCGTTTCGATAAATGGTTCTGTTCTGCGGGAAAAAAACTTAATGGCTTCGGCATGAGGGATGGAGAAAGCTTTGTGGGCGAAAATCTGGATGGGGAGACGCAGACATATTATGTCACACCCACAAAGAGAAGTGCTATTGGGGAATGAGATGTGTGAGATCCGTAACTGGAATGTGGTAGAGTATTGCACAGTAAGTAGGAGGGATAGAAATGAGGCTAATTTCTTTCTCCTGCAAAGAGGGATGATTGAGCACCCACATATATTTCTGTCTGCATCTGTTTTTTTTCAATTTATTTGGTGTTGAATATAGAAATTCTTCTACATTCAGCAATATTTTTTCCGACGGCGTGGCACCACTCCTGTCACACATCCCTTTTCACATTTCTTTTTCATATTACTCCCCTCGGGATATTCTTTCTTGTTCCAAACAAAGCTATTGATTATCCAATCCATCCGGAATTGCTCCATAGTAAAGTATCTTTTTTGCTTCTTGTTTTTTTATTTATTTACCCATTCTTGTTCTTCAAGCCACTCTCCAGTGTTCATAACCAATTATTCAAGTTTAGGATCTATGTAGCACCATATTTCTCATAATTTTATGTTTGTAAAACATGATTATTTACTTTAAACCGTATTTGCTTTGCTTTTAGCAGAATTCACATCTTCATTGCGTTATTATGATGTACACTGAATTGAGTTATTATTAGGTAATCTACCGGTTAAGGTAGGTTTTTGGATGGACACAACTATCAAATAAACATTTTGTGACTCCCCACCTAGCAAACTAATCTATATCAGGTCCCTCTTCATCTCGGTGTACCTCTTTCCTCCCTTCATCCCGTCCAACATCCCTATCCTGTTCCTACCCTTACCTCGCTTGCCCAACATTCTCCCCTCTATTACCCTCTTCAACATTCCACTACCGCTCAATACGCCTTTCATCCATTTTTCCTGCCTCCATAGGATTTCTCTCAACAAACCCCTCTCCTCCCCCGCCATTTCTAGTACTTCCTCATTTGTTTTCCTTTCGGTCCATTTCACCTTCTCCATTCTTCTCCACACCCACATTTCAAAAGCCTCAAATCTACGTCTATCCTCCTGTTTCAGCGACCACGTTTCCGCGCCGTACATAGCTACGCTCCATATCAGAGTTTTTACGAGTCTTGTCTTAACATCCCTACTCAACGTCCCCGTCATCAACTCCCTCCTCCTTGAGAAAGCCTCCTTGCCTAGCGCAATTCTTCTCCTTACGTCCCTACCACTTTGACCGTATTGGTCCAAAACACTTCCGAGATATGTATACTGCTCTACCTGCTCTATTTTTTCCCCGCCTATTTTAATATTTAGCTTGGCCTTTTTCTTTCTGGAAAATCGCATAACCTTTGTTTTATTAATATTGATTCTCATCCCATACTTATCGCACTGAACCGCCAATTCACTCAACAATGCTTGCAACCCCTTGGCTGACTGAGCAACTAATGCTTGGTCATCAGCAAACCTAACCGATTTTACGAATTCCCCTCCGACTTTCATTCCTACCTCCAATTCTTCCCATGCTTCTTTAATCATTTCCTCTACGTATACGTTGAACAGTACCGGTGACAATGGGCCTTACACCTTTTCCTAACACTGCTCATCCGGACTCTCCGTTCCCCACTCGCATCTGAGCAGTCTGAGACATGTACAGGTTGCGGATCAGTCTCCTGTCTGAATTGAGTTATTCTACACAATTTCCTTGAACTGTATTCTGCAGTTTCCAAATGCAGTATTCTTTCCCTGATTTATCATTTGGCTCCCTCAAGTGTGGGCATATTACGTTAATTGTAGCCATTTACTTCCGTTTTTAGCCTTTTTTGATGTTTTAACCCTGCATGACCAATTGCTCTTGAGGAAGACGACTAAATGGATCACATTGACTGATTCTCCTTCACCTTAATTTGTTAGCCTCCTTTGTGTTACCTTAACTGGTTGGTGTAAGTATATGTTGGAACATGTTGGTGAGACTTAACGTCTTATCTTTTGAAATAAATAAAAAATAGGAAATTCATTAAGGATAAGACGTAATTTAAGGGATAGAGCGTTGGACTACTGATGGGAGGGAGGGAAGCCTCCATGGGCACCTGCAGCTCCACCCAAACTGTGATTTTTCGGGTACCAGATCTTCCTGGGAAACCATAACTGGCACAGGGAAAGGAACTGACTCCTCTAACCTGATGTGTGAATTTCACATGCCGTCGGGCTTAATATCGGGTGACCTCGACCATCACCTACCAAACTGACTTTAGGGACGATTACTGTGATTGTCGTATTCTTTTTTGGGACGTCTTTGTTTTTCACTTCTCTTTTTGGGTGTGACTCTCAAAGTTACAGTTTTGTGCGCTGTGTCCTCCATAGGCATTATTGGGCCTGACTTTTTTTTATCTCAAGGTTCAACTGTTACTGTCAACTCTGTGCGCTATTGTGAGATGCTGGAGAATTTTTACTCCCCAAAATGGAAGAGAATGGTGAAAAGTATGGCACAGAAGCCTTTTGGTTTCAACAGGATGGTGCCACGGCTCATACCGCCCGTCGTTCACGCCAAATCCTGCAAGAACAATATCCCGGCCGCCTGATCTCCTAAAGGAAGCATGCTCCATGGCCACCTCCTTCCCCAGATTTGAGCCCATGTGACTTTTTTTATTTGCAAATATCTCAAATTGAAGTTTACAAAGTTCGACCAAGGACCTTGGAAGCTCTTAAGGAGGCAATTACAGATGTCGTCGCTGGAGTAACGCAAGATATGCTGAAAAGTTTTCGAAAACTTTCTTGAAGGATTCGACATGTTCATCGCTCACCAAGTCGTCACCTGAATGCATTAATTTTCAAAATCTAATGAAATTAAAACGATATTCAATTTAGTTTTCAGAAACAAAAACTTTTTTTAATTATCTTGGTTGCTTTTTTACAAGTTACCTGTATAATCTGGGAGCCCATTCCTATATCTATAATGCTAACATATTTATTTATACTTTCTATTACAATCTTTGTTACTTTTATTATATTCTGGTAATTACCGTATTCATCTATGGATCCTTTAAATTTGCCTATTTGTGCTTAACTCGATTATTTTCTGTCCTAAGTATTCTTCATATTACATTCCCAAGGCCGTTGGCACGAGCTCTAATTATTCGGATTCATCTGTGGTTTGAAATAATTTCCCTAAGCATTAAATTTCATGACTATTAAACTCTTTTTAAATACGAACTGCTTTTCCAATATGGTGAATTGACCTTCGTTCTATTCTATTCGTCACCTAGTTTTGGTATTTATTGATGTGTGACATCAAAGGTTTGAGCTTAATGCGTCTCGCATCTGTCGGTCCCCGTTTTATTCCATATGGCACATATAGCACTCTTCTTGAAATGTACCAAGAGTTTTCCCCTCCCGTAGCTTCACAGTATTTGAATTTTCCATAAAGAATGCCGGTGGCCCGATCACTTCGAAACTTTCTTCGTCGCTGAATAACTTCTTTCTTTCCCTATATATATACAGTATATATATATATAAATATATGTATATGTATATAAAAAATTTGTTGAGAGAGGGGTGAGCAGGGAGGGAAGGAGAGAGAAGTTATTCAGTATATGTATATATGTGTATATACGCACACACACACACAAATATGTTTTTATTGTTTGACTACCATACCACTTTTCCATCGAATAAAGAAGACTCGTAGATGAATCTTCTTCGTTCGAGAAAGATGGTTACCATCGAAACGTTTTTATAAAAGTAGCTTTCTTCCAGGATACTGTTTCAGTGTAAATTGGGATATTGATTCTTAATTGAGAACTGAAAGATGGCTATGTCGGACAAGTTTGGCGTAATATGAACCGTAGGACTAATCTCAAGGAAAAAGAAAGTATATATTATTTATACAGACTATCTTCTATTCATCAAATACAAACCAACTCCCATGTGGAGGTAACTATAGGGCGCCCGATGTAGATTTTTAAATTCAATTCCTGAGCACACAAAAGTCATCTCAATTAAGTTTGTACCTCTCCTCAATTGAATCTCTTTGCCTCGCCAAGGAAAGGCGTCAATAGATCCAAGTACTGTGGTGGCATGTGCTCGTTCGATCAATAAGGGTGGTTTTCCGAGTATTCCTACCCCTATATTAAATGCACCACGTATTTTGTTATTGATCGAGAACAAATCAGTTTTTACACTGTGTATTTTGAAATAAATTCCAACAGGAACGTCTACGTCATAATTTCATCAAGATTAACCTTTTTTAAGGTCTAGAAAGCTACACCATTTTTTGTCGCGCATTCTGAATTTACCTTTCCATACTTGTGGTACGACAAATTTAGTCTTGAAATAAACGATTCCAGACGTTAGAGTTTCCTTGCAATTTGAGCTGACCTAGCGCTTCTCCTAGAAAAGATACGTGTATGTATGCATAAAACAAAGGAAAGCAAATGTAGACTGTATGCCGAGTAGAGTTCGCACGGAATCAAGTGATTTTTCTCATATTGGTTCAGGCTAAACAGTGTGTTTCCCCAATGCCACTAGTACATTCGTTACATATACCCTCGTGCAATACGTTGTACAGCGTTATTAAGGGATAGGCGACACGAATTACGTCCATCCAATTCGACAGTTGTGCGGTTACATTTCGCTTGCTTCAGCACGGGTTGGTAAATTTTTATTTTTCATCTTTCATTCTCATGCCAAAACCATCGTTCATTTTATCCCCATTATTTTGTTCACTTTAACAGTATTCGTACCGTAATCGACGCTCACGAGCGCGTTCATACTCATTCATTTTCCGTGGCAGGAAGGAGAATTCCCTCATTGAATAGAACCTGAAATAATTTGAACCCATTTTGATGCAAGGGCACGTTACTCGAATGTTAAATTACGGCGTCGGTCAAAAGTGTTTTAAACACGTACTCCTTTGACAATTTCCAAATTGTTTTATCATTTTTCATTTCATTAGTACGCGATCTATTTGAGCAACGTAGACAGCAGTATGGGAAACATTACAAATCGCTTCGCAACAAGTAATTAGTTTGTGAGATCAAAGTTTTTAAGCTCATGGTTATTTATTCTTCTCCGTCAGATTCATAGACTCTAATTACTCGGCATATAATATAATTTAAACATTTACACGAACATAATCATTAAAATTGGCTATCAATTACAAAGAATATCGGCCTCTGATGAATGAATAATTTGGACGCAATTGGTTGCCATTCAAAGGAAAGAGACATTTTTGTGCTTCCTCGGATAAAAATAATTAGTTTATAATAGTAATTTGTGTAAGTAGGTCACGCTAAGGGTATCAGATCTTGCACGCACAATATCTCTCTTTGTTCAGCACTAATGAATCTAATTAGCTTTGCATAAAGCTGTCGGCACGGCAGGACTAGAATTGAACATTGTAATTATCCAATTATGTCTTAAATCAGTTGTCATAATGAATTTAATGGAAGTGCATCCGTTATATTTTTATTTCTGCGTTAATTCTTTAGGACTTATTTGCAGCAAAATCTTCCGCATGTATTAATTCAATCAACTTGTTACTTTTCCATGAATAAATATAGTAGTATGTACAGTATATATACAGTATACTACAGTATAGTAATTTGTGCTGGAGCTATAGTAAGTACTAATATAAAACATGAAAAAAACAATCGTAGACGTTGGTACATGAAAATCTTCCATTGCGTAGAAATTTAAAAACTGGAAAAAACAGGTGTCAAGATTTGAGTTCTGTGATGCGTTTTCAATTTAACTAGCAAATTGTTAAATCAATCCTGAAAGAATCTCACATGAGTATCAATCTCAAAAATTGTCGGTGCTATTTCTGGAGCATGAAAACTCCAAAAAATGTTATGCAAAGAAAGGAAGTCGGAGTCAAATTAAAGATTTTGTTATTTGAACATATATTCATCTACCGTACCCTGGAGGTTTTTCTTGAATTAAACTAAACGTAGACTTAAATATAAATTCCTGATTTCAGCTAAAACATGGTCATGTATTGATATTATTTATCTATCTTATGAAATTAACTAACCGTATGAGTACAAATATTTATCAAATATAAATAAAAATTATTCATTACTCAATAAAAAAGGATTAGAGCATTAAATGTCTATCTAAGGGGAAATGTAACTACTGAATCTGAATAATATTCACAAAAGGAAATTTATGGTTCCCTAGACACTTCGTGTTAGGACTTTCAGAAGTTTTTGTTAATATTGTTTTCTTGAACAATTACTGCGGGCGGGATCAAAGACACCTCTTTATGATGTAAATAAGAATAATGTAGATTAGGTTGCTGGATTGGGTTTTGTTTAGAGTTACAAAATGTTTATTTGATTGTTGTGTCCATCCAAAAACCTACCTTTACCGGTAGATTACCTTATAAAAAATAAATAGTAAAAGGATAATATACTTACCCGAGGAAAAAAACCTATGCGTGAAGGCATGTTCGCCAAAGTTGAAGAAATTAAGCAAAATATAGCAAAAACCAAGGTTGTTGCAGTCAACATAAATCATTGTTCAAACAGAAAAAAACATTTAATGTAAGCAAAAAATGACTTAAAAGATAAAACAATTTCCATAGCTGTATCTTTGCTTCCCTACCATTAGAAGACGCTTAATAGTATTATGCATTTTATCGTCACATATTAATTTAATATTCAGATTTTTTCCTTCCTCCATGAACTCTAGTACCTTCTTTGTATTCCAATTCGACCTTTTAAAGACTCCCATTCCAGTAAAGACAATTTTATAGTGCCATTCTTGCTCTCATTTTTCATCAAATATCAAACATGTGTTTCTGCCCATTAAAAATACATTTCCTCCCATTTCCTTATTCTCACTCCAGATCAATGGATGGGCCTGATAGAAAACACACATTCAGTTAAAATGTATGGTATGGTTGTTCTGAGAGATATGGCCATATTTTTTTACTTCATCACAACTTTTTAATACTTATGAAAATAATTCAGTGTGCATTTTGTGACATTTGTACAGTTTTCGTCGTGAAAAATAATTAAGCGCGAACATATCTCTGTGGTAACATCATCGATCAAAACTTTTAGATCAATGATGCCAGAAATGTATCTCCAATCACTAAACTGAAGTAAAATAAGCTAAGTTAAGGCTAAGTAAAATAGTAAAGTAAGGTTAAGTAAAATAAGCTAAGGCGATGCGTTAGAAATTGATTTGAGAATAAATATCAAGTATCTTTGATTTTGTTTATGATATTATTTCCACCCCGCAAAAAACTCCTCCATTATTCGCTCTATTTTAACATTAAAACTACTGGTAGTAATTTTTTCCAAAAAATTATGCCAGAGAGTTCTACTTTCATATTTCTGCCCCTCTTTGATCACTTTTAGAACGAAAGGAGGGACTTATTTCCAGGATAAAATGTACTTGCTTTATGACTACGGTGGATTTGAAAGATTTACTCGTCAATGCTCGTCGTACATCACGACTCGTCGATTTCAGTACTCTTTTAAGTTAAAGAAAGATCAATTATCTCTCTGGCCTTTCCTATCCAATGATATTTTGCAAAATTTGAAACAATTAAGGGGTTTGATGCCATATAGCAAACCAGAAAACCCCCTGGCCATGAAAAGTCCCATGAGTAGTTATCATCTATAAAAATCAATTAATTACTGAAACAAGAGTGTAAAGCACATACGGGAAACTAGGAATGGAAAAACGAAGAGCTCCATGAATGATGAAGGTCGGAGGGTGAATATTAGGGAAACGTAAGGCCCTTTTGATCTAATCGAGTGTAAACTTACTAATGAAGATCGTCCGGGCACCCGCATGTTAGTGTTAGTCAAGAGATCGGAGTGGCAAATTAATCCTCTTGTGAAGAATTTCTGAGGGTTTTTTTTTGCGGTAATACAGCCTCCGTCATAATCATCCAACAGTATGATTAGGCATATATACGAGACTACAATTAGCCATTTATCTCTTACGTTGAATCACCTGTGCATATTACAATTAACTTTGATTAAACAAAACTTAAAATGTATCAAGAAATAGAAGCCCAACCGCCATATACAATTTTTAACTGAATTTTTACTTCTAAAACAAGTCATTACCTATTCATAATAGTCTCCACCCAAAGAGTTTTCGAACTGAAGTTTTAAATGTATTTTTGTTTCTTTAAGAACAGAGAAGACCAGAAAATAATTTTGAAAATGTCAAAATAGAAATGTGATTCCGGGTTTTATTCCCAGTAATAATTCTGCGCAATAAATTCCGTGGTGAAAATTCGGCGTTTGTGTCGCTTTGGAATTTAATTTTAGTAGCTCTTTGCAATGATGGACTCTTCCATTAACTTTCATAAATTATTAACTTAAAATACATACCTGTGCATTGCTACTAATATAACGACTTATTTATTTATTTATGTCCATCTAATTATGGAAGCTATCCAAGTTCTTTTAAAATGCAATTTTGTTCGATCATAAAATATAATATGAGGGAGATTATAGACGAAATAAGCCAAGGTTCATAGATTGAGTTCTATTTTTATTTATGCATTTATATCAATGGAATTTGTTATCAAGGCGTGTTTTCAGATCATAGATCGTTGGCAGAATGTATTCATGGATAGGGGTGTTAATGAAAATACGCTTATTAAGATCTTATTTCATATTACTCTTCAAGTTGTAATTACGAAAAAATATTATAACGCCAATACGAGTAGTCAAATGTTTACTGGACATGGAGTATTAGCTTCCTCCGTAGATTTAATCTTTAGGAGTTAACGAGAGTTAAAATTTATTGTGAATTGGTAAAACTTAATTGACAAGTATTGAATCTTTAAAATAAGTAATTCCGAAAACGTGCATCCACATGCCGTGGAAAAATTTATTTGTTTTTCAGCAGTCTTTGGCTCACTACTAAGTCAGTAAAATGGCACGTTAGGAAACAGTTGTGAGTAGAGTGAGGGATTACGTTTGTCTAGTCAGAAATGAATTCGTTCTTGGGCTCTTTTTCTTCCTCCCCCCTTGTAATCTATGCTCTCCAGTGCACCTTATTTCATTGCTTCCGCGTTCGAATTGTCACTACTTCCATCCTACCTGCTCTCTCACACTTCAAGTCAAGGTTTCCCATTGCCGCAATCCTCCCTAGGATGCCGCCAGGGAACGAGACGAGGATTGAGACTCATCTTTGGCTTCCGTAGGAGCTTGCTCTCTCCTCAGACGAAGTCCTAACCTCCGCTGTCATCTCAAAATGCTCACAAGAAATAGTGCGTGGTGGGGCGCGGGCGACGTCGTGAAAGGGCTGTTCTTTCGGGACCGACTGGCAGTGAAAACGTCGTCGTTTGATTGATTTCGTCTGCTGCCATGACGAATCACAGCGCGGGTTGCTGGGATAAGTGTAGAGACGTGTTTCATTGCCGTCATTTCTCGCATACAAGTATTTGTAGGTCACCCATTGCATTCTATTTGAAATATTAATTAGGACGAGGGATTTCGTAATGGCGATATGGGATTCGAGAATCAAGTGGATAGTTACTGGAATCTTTGTATGGTATATGAATCAATAACTAAATAATAAATTTAATTCTAATATATTGTAAAGTATTCAACTCTTAATAGCTAAAAAATTTATTGTCAGTATGAACAAAATATGGTAGCCGTAGGGATTCCGTTTCCTAAAATAAATAAATAAAAATGATTATGAATATGATACATAATTATTGTCGTTTCCTGTTTGAGCATATGTTTTGCTAAAGTAATTATTATTTCCAAAAGCCCGATTTTCCTTTTGATTTCACCGAGTTTTAATCTTACGAAATGGGTCATCATTTCAATCGATAACATTATACCCAAAATTATTTCATCAACATACATCATTGAAGTATTGAAAACAATACTTCAAAACATTTAAGGGTATATGAGTCCCTAAAGTTTCAAAGTTAATGATTTATTTATTAACAATATTTGTACTTGACATTTAGTAGACAAATGGAAATGAATGAAAGGGAATTAAATTCTCAAGTTACTACTCACGGCTGAAACATTAGTAGCAAAAATACCGCTGCTGCACATCATCCAACCGAGGAAAACTTTTCATTTAATGAAACCTCTCTCAGGAATTGGATCCGTTTTCACCTTCCTTTGCGGCCATATATTTTACTCTGATGAATATCCGCCATACTGAATACCCGCGTTGTTTTCACACCGTGGTTGTAACGAAGCTAAAGTGGAGACTCCGAGATATGTTCTCATCATCATTTCGTGGATGCCAAGTTCTTTTTAACTTCATGGCAGATGTGCTTTCGTCACTTTTCCTTCCCGCTATTCAACGGCGTCTGCGGAAGGCTTTTCAACTAATCAAGCACCATGCGAGAGACGAAGAGAAAATCCCCTACCATTTCTCCTTTTTGCAACTCCTAGATCCCTAAAGGGTCCCAAATTTTCGACGTGCTTAGGGTTTCTCAGGGAAATTGCTGGAATGTTAACCGGGGAAAGCAGTCATCATCCTTCGGCAATAGAATTCCGATTCGTTCATGTGCCCACACCATCGTTAGTTAATGTAGCCGTACACGTTAATCGTCCGGATGCTATTAGTGGAGGTCTTTGACATTGTAGTGTCTCCTAAGAATGACTAATTAGAAAATTTATTTTATAAAATCCCCACCCTTCCACTTTCCAACCTTCTGCCCATAGACAAAGTCTTTCCATTCCTCAAGCAACACACCAGCTTGGGTGAAATCTTAAAGTATCCAGCTTGTTTATTTTATGTAATTTAAATTTCTTTGCATTGTCTCATCCCATAGTCCTATTTCTTATAGCCGCTTAGTTTATATTCCACTTAAAAATTGTTTTCTCCATCCCTCCCTGTAAGCCCAGCAAGCAACAACGTTTTTACATTGAGATTATTTATCTAATGTTAGAAAAATTGTTCATAGCAAACATTTTAGTATTATTAATTTCAGTATTTATAGGAATAAATGTCGCTATCTAAGTACTTATTGCATGTACCAAAATATAAATATACTTTTGCAACAAATTACACAAACGATCTCAGGCAGCAAAGCAGGGCTGACTTCATGCTGAGAAACTATGTGAAAATACGAGTATAATTCCTAGAGATCACGTGGGAGTTAGAAGCAGTAAGAACACATTTAGCTACGGGCTTCTATAGGTGACAATCAGTACATGTATGTATTGAGTGTAATTTACTTTCAGGGTTCCGCACCATTCTAGAACCAGGATTATCACTTTGTAACAAGTTCTCACTCTCAGCTCAAATGCAGACACATGCATATAATTAATTTATAATAATGTATTTTTCATTTTACGGAAGGATTTTTTCTCTTATTAATGAAGTATATAAATGGAAACCCTTGGACAACAATTGAGTATTCTTTGAGGCCTTCACGACTTTTCCACCGACTTGACGTTTCGATATAAAACTCTGCCACCATATTAAACGCCATCAAAACGTCAACCCGATGAAAAACCTTCAAATACTTCACCGCTGCGTATTTTGAGCCAGGAAGTCCCAAGTACCAAATTTGGAATACGCTTGCAAGTACACGAATTTTAAATAATCGCCAAATTTTTTGTTTATACATTCCGAGTCTTTCAATTAACTTTTTTTAATTCTTTCGATTTTATTAACGAGAAATAGTTTTGATCTAAAATAATTCTGCATCTGCATATTCAATCATTCCAAATCTCCTCTGTACAATAGACTGTGTTATGGGCATAACTGACCAATATTGAAGTTTAAAATTTACAACATCTCTCAATAAATGATGCTACTTATTTGAGCACTCATCTCTTCATTCGAGAAGGTATTAAGCATAACAATTTGCCAGCACAGTTGCTGTGCCATAATTTGCTTTGTAGGCATCTGTTACGTTAGTAATAAAATTACAATTGAATTTTAGGGATTGTTAAAAATTTGGGATAACAAAGGAATAAAATCACATAAACTTCATAGTAAAAACAGCACGGACATTTCTTAAGTAATGTTATATATATATATATATATATATATATATATATATATATATATATATATATATATATCATAAGTCATTCATATATATATATATTTTTTTTTCTATTAATATATATTTATTTATTTATATTTACACGTTTAAAAGTTTAAAATTGAAATGTTTCAATTATCGCCGACGGAAAAAATATCTAATTCAGTGTTCAGGCAACATCGGAAGATTTATAGTGTAATCTCATGGAGCCATCGTTGCTAGAATCAAAAAGAAAGAATCAAAAGAGTTCTTGGAGTAAGGGTAGCAATTCACCCATCGATGTAGTGGTTCTCAGACTACGAGGCGCCTTCATAGGAAAAGTCTCGAGGTCACAAGGAATGAGGTCCCAGACTATTGCTCAGTTCCCTGTCATAAAGCTCATCTGAACTTCATAGCACTTCTACGAAATTTGCACTGCCCAAGCAAATCGGGGTGCTTTGGCGCGAGCGTCAATTTAACTTTGCCAAATCTTCGAAAACTGTCGCTTCTATCAATCTGCAAGAAAAAACGCAGACTTTTTTGTAAAAATGATGATGAAATAGGAATGTGAGAGTTCTTCCGGATTATTTGATTAATATGAATGAAAAATATTTTATAACTGAATAAAGACAAAAGACAAAAATTATTATAAAGTATTTTGCATAAATTCGAGCATTTATTTCGTTCAAAATACTGTGTCTCTAATTTTACCAAAACATTATCTTAAATATTAATGAAACGGATGCTATAATAGCAATTCCCAGATAAACTCCCTACACATCAGAAGTCAGAAGTGATCGTGAATATGTTTGTTAGTTTCCATTTTGTTATAAACTATACTGAACGCAGTTTTTTTTAAAGATTGTAAAAATTTTTGTAGAGATCTAAAGCTTTAGGAAAATGCGTGAGCACTATTTAATTTCTGCTGAATTTAGTCTACGTGAACTAAAATTTCACAACGGTGGTGTTTCTAGGAACATGTACGTTCATTTATCTCTGCATTTTCATGGCAAAGACTATCACAAGTAGAATGCTTAATTATTTATTGTGTACTCCAACAACACCATTTCAAATTCAAAAATATATCTTTGATTTTTCAGATCCATTAGCGATTCGACGATGCCCGTCCAATATAGATGAGACTCTATCATCATGTATACAATCCAAATTTCGTTATACAAATTCCTTAGTTGTCCCATGTAATATAATGTAATGTAATATCTGGTTATTTCACTACAAAAGATATAAAATTTGTTTATATTTGTTGTTTCAATTTAATGTACGATTAAAAATATCTCCACATAGCCTTGACATGGTGTCTACTCACAAGTCTATTAGTTCGAACGTTTAGTAAATGATTGAAAGGCGCGGGATACTAACCTCGAGTTACATATGTGTGGGATTTATTTCAAAATCCTAGATGTAAGAATTTTCCTTCGACAGAGCTCGGTTAGAAACCAAATAGTGGATGGAGAAGAAAAACATACACCAATTCAAATAAGTTCATTTCTATTAACAATATATTTAACCAAAAAATTTGAAATGGATCTATGCTTAATAATTATTAAATAGTCAATATAGCATTTTCGTCAGTTTTAAAAATTTTAAGATCGATTAAGTCATGACCCACGCGCTGTGTCTTATGTATCTTTTTCATAATGAACAAATTTCCATAATCTGTGCATTAATAACTTTTATATAATACGGGATACATAGTTTGACATTTCCAGTCACGAAGGAGTATTCAATTAACGACTTGATATGTTCTAGTCTCTTGTATATTTTAAGGTCAATCGTGAACTACCCTGATTTTTTTAAAATGTAATGTCTCGAAAGTAAAACGTTTTGTTTACATTACATGTGATCTACAAATATCCTTTGGCATAAACTTAAGTATACGCTAATACGCTCACTGAAATCCCACCAAAATTTTGTTGTTTATTTACATGTATGCTGTTTATTCTTTGTATGGTTTTACCCCATCTCTTTAAACTTCTCCCACAACTATTCAATCCTTCTTGAACTACTCATCAACCATTTATTTCCACCCTTGAATGTAAAAAAGAAATATCTACCCATTGACTATTTTCTAAAAATTGCCCCTTTACATCCAAGTCGGCAGTCTACAGCAGGCACACAAAATATATGTCGTTATTAACTTTCTTTGAGATACATACTTTAAAATGAAACATTGCCCCAAAATCTCGAGTCATATTCCGGGCAAATGTTAGTAAATTACAAGGTTGTTAATGTATAATTCTTATTCTGTAAATAGAGGAAGTTGAAAAAGTAGAGAAAGAGAATTAGAGATAGGGAGCCCATTCTCTTTTTCTGTTATCTGGCGATAACGGGTTGATAGGATCAGTTTTGATGATTATGGTGAGTTGCTGTAACATTTTCAAAGTGATCAGCAAAGGATTGCAAATTCGAAATCCCTAAATCCATCTGTTCACTCACATTAGGGGCATTGATTTCCAACTCGCCCGTCTGTGGAAAAAGATTTCTTAAGAATAATTCCATCACGAAAGTGCTAACTCGAGCACCGTCATTCATGTCAAGCCATGTTTGCGATCATCCACCGGTTGGTCGTTTTAGTCATGATTTTGACTCCTAAATACTCAAATGAATCACAAAATCCGCGACATGATCACTCGTACCATAATAAACTTCTCTGCGTTCAATGGAATTCCTGAGTATCCACTTTTAATATGTGCCATCAGGTCGATTGCTTCTTTCGACGGAGGCCCTCCGCGTGCCGCTTTAAGCTTCCTTTCGGCCATGATAATCAATCGCTTCACCCACACCACCTCGAAAGGTGGAAAGGGAGAGTAATAGGAATCTATATCCTGAATGTTCATTCATCTATCCTAGTGAACGTGGAGTGAATTTGTTCACTCTGATCCCTTTGTAGTGCTCGCGTATGTTTCTTTGGCCGTTATTGCTGATAAATAATAATGCAATTTCAATTTCATTGCGTATTTAAAGACTTGTTAAAACTTCATACATAATTAATGATCTGAAATGAATTATGACCGAAGAGTATAGGCTAAGCCATTTGAAACAATATGATACGATAAATGATTTATTCAGGAGATGTAGAACTGTGTAGTTTCCTCCGAGCAAGTGAGCGGTGCTCGATAAAATTGTTCCCTTACAAGACAGAAAAAACAAGCCAGAAATGAAAGTATGAAATTGTAAATTATAGGATCAGTATTGGAAAACCAAGTGTTGAATTATTATTCCCTGGTATCTTCGTATCCATGCTACTTTGCCATTGACACATTAATAAAAAACGCAATTAATATCAGTTTGTTTTTTTCAGATTCCCTAGTAAAACTTTGAGAAATTTCTTAGTAATTAATTTTATATTTCTCTATTTTCCTCTTAAGTTGATGAGTACAAATATAACAGTCATAAATACCACAAATGGCTTCTTTCTGGTTGAATTGAGAAAGGTGTCAATTATTTGATATTTCATTAATGAAAAATAATACTTTATCCTGATATTCTCTAAACGTTTTTTCCTCATCGAAGTAATCTGTAAACTAATTCCCGTTCATCCGTATGCGTTTAACTAATTTCAAATTTAAATATTTATTCTTTCATTATTGTTAAAAATGAAATTCTTAAAATTTATGTAATTAGAAGTTGGAGATATAAAGGGGATTTATCATGTATTTTAAGTTTCTTATATTTACGGTCATAATTTATTAGTAATCGAATCAATGCGTAAAATCAAATCTTTGAATGCTGGTCCGTTGACAAATGTTTATATAGAGCAAAAAGAAGGTTATTTTTGTACAATACACGCATAAATAAACACCCTCACACAAATTAAAGTAACGTGGCTGGAGGATTAATTAAGCTACCAAATTTGGAGATTTAGAGAAGTCCAGGGAATTCTTACTCTCATTCCGGCACCAAGGAATTCAAAGTGGACCCGATAGGAGGATATTGCGTTCACATATTCCTCATTGTGGGACTAAGAAGTCAAAATGCAAAATTTCTTCGGTGAAAGGTCAAAAATTTGGACATAATGGCTCGCATTCCTACCCGAAAGTGGATAGGATTAACCCTAAAGGGTCATCGATATTCCATTCGTGTTCATTATTGCGTTTAAACTCATTTTCTTTCAGGAAGAATGGGAGGAGGAAATGCGATTAATGTTGAATAAAGGGAGGCAAGGGAGAACACGATGTGAATTTTCAGATAATGTGTTTCACTTTCACTAAACTGGAGACTTGTGAGAACAATTCACAAGCATTGAGGTCCTGACTAAGAGTAAGGAGTAGTTAAGATTAGAGTAGAGTTATATTAAGTAGAGCAAGACTTCTTTGACATGCCAAAAGTTATTAAAAGCTATGAGAGATATTTGAGGTGAATATTTTGTACAATTTTATGAAAATGAAAAGGAAGAAACAATTGAATTTGCGTTCCCACATAATACATTCTGTGGAAATGCAAAGTTATTTGTTCCTTTCTTTCTGTTATAAAGACTATGAAATAGCGTGACAACAAACCATCAGTGAAAAATTTTTTTACAAGGAAAATATTTTCTGCTAATACCTCTTATTAAATGCGTCCGAATGGGCTACTGATGTGAGCCGATTTGAATTTCTTTACGGCTTTCTTAATAGTTGAACAGCAAACTAGTAGACCAAATGTTTTTCGATTTTATAGGTAATAAATTTTGGGCTTTAGGTGCTCTGTCGTATCTTAAAATGCTAATATACTTCCAAGCACTCCAGAGTGTCGCAGCGAAACACTTTCCCTCGAGTTGTAATTAGAAATCTTAGCCAGTAAACGAGCCTTGAATCAGTCGGAATCAACTAAGCCCTCACGATTTAGCGTAATAAACCCAGGGTTTAATTGGGCTTGCAGGCACAGGCTTTTCGACGTTGAACCGTTTGCTTTGACGCTTGAAGTCATTACCATTGCTATAAATATTCATTTAGGTTAAAATTACAAAGGATAGGAAGATGAATTAAATAAACCATTATATTGAGCGTGTCTGCTTTTTATGTTTCAATCATTATCAATATTCACTGCGATTTATACTCGTATGACAACAGTTTTATGAATCGCCCAATACAAATGAAAAGCAACTAAATTGGATTCTCGAATTTTGCATTTACTGCGCATATACCATCTCCAAGTACCCTCAATTTAAAACGTACGTACGGCCCTGCCTCCCTGGTAACAACTTTTGATCGGTGAGGCAAGAGATATTGTTGATATTATTTTCTTTTCCTCATTTTGTATGTCACGGAGGATATTCTTATGGTGCCAAAATTTGCTAAGAGATTAAATCACTGAAATGAAAACTAAGAGAGACGGATACCGTCACTGAGAGGTTCATTACAAAATCTACCCAAAATTCCCGAAGTAAAATCAATTTAAGATGCAAAAGTATTGATTTAATGAAATAATCCCATGATTTTATATGTATTCAGCCCAGTATATGAATGTGTTATGTATATGAAAAAAAAAAATATATATATATATGTTCATATTTATGTATTACATATAACCTCATATTTATGCAGGAATGGCTGGTGTACCAACAACCCCGCTCTCGTAGCGACATGCGATGTACTGAGTAAATGTGGGGGCATATTATTAATGCATGTTTTTCACTATTCCTTTTTTGGTTTTTGATCTTTTGATTTTGTACCTCAATTTCAAAGGATAAAATCCTATTATTAATTTAAAAAAAGATAGCAATACAAATAACGTTTTTAACAAAAGAATATTATTGTGTTCACTACTGAGTTATAGAATACCACTCACTATTTCTGGTGCATGGAGCTGTGGAGTTTCCGGCGTCTAGTTGACAAAATCTGTAAAATGGCTCAATAAATTTGTGTAAACTGAATATCCAAAATCTCATAATGAATGTGTGAGATATCACCGTAAAGAATTCCATATTCCTGCCTCATTTAGCATTTTTAATGGTATTATATTTATAATGCTCTTATTTCTACTAACAACTTAATATAGATATGAAAATATTAAATGTTTTCTTCGGAGAGTACAATATCATGTCGTTTTTAAATAGATTTTATTTTTACAAAATAGTTTTAAATAAACAGTAGCTATTTAATTTTCTATGATCGGTAAATGTAAATACATTTAATTTCGTAAAAACCCTAACGACATGATTGTAAAACTTTAATGAAATATAAGAAATCGATCTAGAAATATCATATAAGGGTATCTTCTAAATCAATGTTAAATCTTGTCTCTAGCACGCGCATTGTAGAATTTCAATTTTTTTCCTTGATAAAGGGCGTTAATATTACGGTGATTTCATAACTCGTAAGGTACTAATATGAATCAATTGGGATGCAAGTAAGTGTGTATATTGTGAAAGGTATTTAAGAAATGTTTTTTTTTTGTAAGTGATGTATAAATGCATTCAAATAAGTGACGGACACGGTATTTTCCCATAGTTTCGGGCAAAATTTCTCGTTACAAATGTTCGTTTTGGGGTAAGTTAAGTGCCTTACTATCTCGATTTGTACCCACCACTTTTTCCACTGCTTTCCGAGAAACTAACCTTGAGGGGAATATACAAAACCAACTCTTCAACGCTGCTGATCGCCCACCCTACCTATGCTCCTCCTCCAAGCCACGTCATACCGCGCAACCACCTTTTCCCTTACCCAATATACTCCGAACGCCTCTTTCAACATCCCACCCTTCCTCACTCCATAACCCCTATCCCCTCTACCCTAAGCGTACATATTCCAGTGCTGCACGTAAATGAAAGTTGTGCCTGATGACACCGCAAGTCGTCGACACACGTTTTACCTTAAAATAAAGCCTGAGTAAAAGTACAAAATCTTTTCATCTGAAAAGAAAGTAATTCAAAGCAAAGACAGAGAGTAGAAAAAAGCAGAGAAATTCAAACATATTCTAATTTTCCGATTTAGTTGAACGAGGCCCAAATTTTTTGGCAAGGTTTCTTTAAAAACGAAATCTCTATATATGACTCTATTTGAGTAGTTATTCAAGGTGCTACTGCATAAACACGTAGGAGCTAAAATAAAATTCGCTAGCATTTGAAATTTATGTGGAATATGCATGCAAAAACACCAACTCATATCTCTTCATGTTTAACCATTCTAATGCCATTTCAATTGTACGGCATCAGATTAAATAATCTTAAAATAGTTGATCTATTATCTATATTTCGGTCAGCCAGGACTGCTCCAAATCGTTTTAAGTGGGAATGACGAATCAATCCAAGGGACTAAACACGGGAAACAGACAAGGTCAGCGGCTTCAAACAGTCGATAAGGTCTGACTTTAACATCCTATTCTCGTCTGAGAGTGCAACGGATACATCCGCGTATTTCAGGATGCTGGTTTAAACATGTCCAGCTACATAAGAACGTGTTGCTGCAATTATTTTCTGAGGGGAAACAAGTAGGACTATATGGTGGCGTTCTGGATGAAATAAACAAATAGAGTTAATTTTTGGGAGTGGGGAGGAGTATTGAATAGGGGCGAGATGTAAAAAAAATGCGGAAACAAGTAAAAGTGCTCTCCTCTCGACGTGGTGGGTAAAGATACGACATTAGGAGTGATATAGCTTCGTTTCGGGTGCTTGATTGGAGTGAGAGGGAGATTTAAAGGGAGATAGAGAAAGAATGACTCGGAAACTGTGGCAATAGGTTCGTTCGTTTCAGATTTCTGTTTCGAGGGCGAGATAATTAAACAGTGGGTTTCCAGTGAATTCGTTATCTCATGTGTACAGCGGATGCTCCCTACCCTTCACATCGTGTGAAAAGAGCACTTTTCATCCCCGTCCCGAAAATTACACGGCGTTTTTCATTTCTGAGAAAGCGTTGTAGTAGTAAATACGGCACTTAAAATTAAATGAATGAAAGTAGTTGTGAGCACCAGCGTGTGTTTCGTCTCGCTATTACAAATAATCTTTCTCTATCGTATTTGAGAGACAATTTTTTTTACTTACTATTCAAGGGTTTTCCTCAACGGGAGATTATTGAGGAACCCTCCTATTTTTGCAATCTTTCTGATGTCGATTAGAAATTTTGACTTGTAATAACTCTATAAATAATTTTTTTCTCAGAGACACCTAAGCTTAACTATGGTCTCCTTATCGCATACTGGGAGAGTTCATTTAATATTCTTACACATTTGGAGGATACCACTTAACACTATCAAAAAAAATTATTCGCTTGTAATTTGTATTTCATCGTAGTCTTCGGTACTGCTTCTCGTATAAGTTTTAAATTTCAGTTAACTATTTATATTACCTAAAATTCACTGGCTTAACTTTTGGTTTGCCTTGAAAAATATTTCTCGATTGTCCTCTACTATTACCTGTAGTTCATTTTACCCGTATACATCCCATTCTAAAAATGTATAGATTTCTGTCATAGTTGTTGCATTTTTCTTATAATTTTGATAGTAATGCTAGAGATTTGAGCTTTGAGAAAAAGTTCTGCAAGATCCGACCCAGTGATCTATGCTAGTAACCGAAGCTGACAAAAAGAAAGAGAAAGGAATTAGAGAGCCACGGAAAATAAATCTTCTTGCAAAACCTTGAATTGAATGGGAGAGGTGTCCGCGTCAATTACATTTTATTTCTATTTCATTTCCTTTACTAAAAACTAACTGGCTATGTTGTTTACAAGTACCTAAGTAATCAAATGACCTTTTACTTTTGATTTCATTCGAAATAACTCCTACCAAACTGACTTCAAGGACAATAATATTCGATATTTTTCTATTCCAAATTCTTTCTTCCTGTATTCAGCTTTACTATAATTTATCATTCAAATAAAAGTGGTAGGTATTATATTACTACGAACAAGGCATTTTTGTCGAATTACGGATTAAATAAACAAAATGTGCACTAAGCAAATCTTTGCCTCTTTCCATGAGAAGAACATATTCTAATTGGATTATTTTTACTCATCTAATTTCACAGAATCTATTATTTATGATTTGAGGTAGTGGATATAATTTCAAATCAACTGACTGTTTAGCAGCAATGGAACTTAAATATATTTTGCATCTTCAACGGTTATGTTATCCTAGCTTCAGAGCTCAACTGCGCCGGGTCGTGATTCAAAGCAAGTAGCACAATATTTAAACCGGTATCGAAAGTTTTAAATACACCAAAATTTGACATATGAGCACGGATCACTGGAATTCCTAAGTCTTTTATCCGTTCAAGTCAGGTGCTATTTTTATAATGGCAACGTGACATACATTGACGACGCGTTGTGAACAACTCAATGCTTATCTTTACTGGTAGACATTCAAACTGTGAAAACATGAAGCATATATGGGTAGAGAAAAGCGTCAATTTTACGTGTCAAATCTATTCTCTCTTTTTTACCGTCTGCGAGCGGCAGTCTTCATTTGCTCTGAGTGGGAGAAAATCAAGACAAAAGGAGAGATAAAATGCTATTGACTGAGGATTCAGTTACATCTGTATTTGTTTGTTTATGCAGTCTTTAATATTTAAATTGTGTCCGTATGTGGTTATTTATTTAAAGAGTATAGAAGTGACATCTTTCTAAATAAGTGTGAAATATTTCATAGGTATTTTTAGGCATACAAAGACCGTTTAATTTTTCATATATTTTAGTACTACCTTGCTCTATCATTATTTGTTTGTATTTGAGCTGTGAATTAATAAAATGCATGAGTCAGTGCGTTGTGTGACGAATTTCTGATCGCGATGCACTAATATTGTTTTGTAATAACTTATCTTGTAATTTAGGCCCTACCTTGAGTAAGCTGCAAATATATGGGATCTTCACGAGGTAGTCTTAATTTTGGAACTAGTTTGAGTGCAACGCAGAGCAGCTAGGTTTTTAAAAAGTTGTGTTGAACAATGTAGCAGTGTCACGACACTATTGGAAGAATTAGGATGGGAGCCACTAGTTGACCGTAGGCTTAAATTTAGGATAAATTTACTCCGTAAGTTGGAGACAGGTTATTTACCTGAGGATGTTAAGAACATATTATAGGTCCCCACTTACTGTGGTAGATTAGATCAACAACGTAAAATCATGGAGATTTATCGTAGAACGGATAGCTTTAAAACTTCTTTTTTTCTCGAACCATTTGAGGTGATAATAGACATGACAGGAATCGCATAGGAGATAATTAGAATAGGTAGTGCATATATTTATGTCCATATCTTGCATGTTTCTCCCTACATGTTATTCTTTTTTTTGATAGACCTATCTTTTTAATAGTTCTACAGCATGGTTTGAATGTACGTTTCCTGTTATTAAATATTATTGCGTGTCAGTACTTTCTTTCATGTAATTAAGGTTTGCTGAGAGCATGACATGATTTGGTTTTGCATTTGGTTTTATTCTAGTTGACAGGTGATTTACCACCCCCGCTACACGCCCTTGCGGCGGGTTTCGGGGTATTGTGTAGCTGTAGATGTGATGATTAATTTATTCGCGTTAATCTTTAGAATATTTTAATGATATTTTGATCATATTTGTAAAAGTTCATGCAAGAATGTGCGAAAATAATCTTTTAATGAATTAAACTGTGACCGTTGAACATCATATCCATTCAAACATATTAATTCTTGCTCGTTTTTCTGAATTTTTCATTAAAATCCCTTTAGAAAGTTTATAAGTATTGGATAAATCTTTTTTATGAAGTTGCCAAACGTAAGGGACAAGATGCTTTCACAACGCTACTTCGTATCATCATTGAAATAGCAATTGTTACGTTGGTAAAATTGAAAATCTGCGTATCGTAATCGGTGGCTAACAGCGATGAAATGTCAGTCTCGAAATAAATTACCCTTCACGCAGAGCATCAGCTGCAGCGACGGTATATTGGAACGCAAATACCCATTAGGTATAACTTTCATAATTATTTCACGTCAGTAGGCACCATATTTGCTGGAAATGTAACCAAGTAAAAGCGCTAGGTGAAAAGATTGAAGAGGTAGTATCGGCGTTTATTTTTTTGTGTGGTGGATTGATATAACAGCTTGTGAACACGATGATTGTATTTCGCTTTTGATGGAGGTCAGTAATTATTCTGTCCAATGTTTAGCCTCTGACATAAATAAATACTGACTTCTTAGGCCACCCAAAAGTAATGGATTTGATTGACAGTACAAAATTATACACCGAAAAAAACCTATAATGATTTTTAATGCTTTCACATTCGTGCATAACTATGTCTAAGCCTGAATAATATAAACGTTCAAGCTCAAAAAGTATAAATCATGAAGGAACTAACAGTTTTAAAGGATTGAATAAATTTTTTTTAAATTGTGGAATAATATAACTATTGATTCGTAATTACGTATTATATTTCAGTATTCTTTTTATCGAAAAAGGAATTATCACTGTATTTATCGCAGATGAATAGTATCGCCATTCTTCAACATATAAGTACGTCACATACATCGAAGCACAAAGTGATTAGATGCTGCTATTTATATATAATAAGGATAGCTTAAATGATTAATGTTAAATATTGAGAGTAAGTTTTTTATAGATTAAGTATGAAATAAAAACCTGCCCCACTCGCATCGTTTACTTTCTCGGCAAATGGTGCACCCAGGGGTTAATCATAATTGGATTATACGGCTGTATGATTAAATCATTCATTTTTGCCTTAAATTTGAACTGGACCATACCATTTGAAGGCAGATAATTATATGCACCCTCCGACGGTCTGGTACATATTTTAACACGATAAAAGTGCAATGGTTGCAAAAATAAAATGTTAAATATTTTTTTCTGTTTGCTTTACCTGAGGAGGTCATATGCCACACAGAATACATTAATATATCATTTGCATATCGCCGAATTTTTTCAAAAATATTTAGAATATATAAATATTGACTGCATTTCATGTTGAAAATTATAATTTGATCGTGTGCAGACTTAAAAATTATTACGGCCGACCGTCGAACATATGAATTAATGTTGAATTATCGTATTGGTTATTCATAGACTTTCCTGTACAATTCACAGAAACGTATAACGAATCAAATCTAAATTTAAATGCATATAGTATCATAATTTTTTCATTAAGTTCATTTAGTTTGCAAAATTTTCGCCTAATATTTGAAACTAAATGTATCCAATATTTAAAAGAAATACGGAAATGTTTGGAGAAATGGTAATGTTAGAAATAACCACATATTAAAACAAAAGTATACGTAACTTGTATCAATGGCAAACCTTTCTCCAAGTAGGACTTTTCCGGGAAGCGTTTAAGTTAATGAGAAAGAAGACGAAGGAAAGAGTTTCTCTTTTGAATTCGTTCGCTTAATTTTGCCTTTTCTTAGAAATTGCTTGCCACCTCCGTGGGAAGGAAAAAACTCTTGCAGAAGCCGCCAAATTCTATGCGAGTCTTTCTTCGTTTTTTTGCATGGATATTTTTTACAGTCTTATTTAAGGTGTTTGGAATCCATATTTTCCTTCATACAATCTAACTCTAATTGTTTAGTTACATCTTAGCTAAAAGTTATTACTCCTATCAACTCTTTGTCTCTAATTTGCTTGATTTTTTGCTTGTAAAACATTAATTAATATCCTCGTTTGTGCAGCGCTAGAATAATTTTATTGGAAATATTTACTTCAAAATATACGTGCTAGAACCTAATTATTCAGCACAGTTTTTGAGAACGTTATTTCACTGGTCAAATATACAATAAAACTATTAAATGACTTTAATGACTGATTGCATTTTAATCCTACAAGTTAGCATGTCAAATTTCTTTAAGATTTAGTTTTAATGCAGTAAATATTTTTTGCTGCACGTTACTACGTGGCGTGTGGTAAGACATTATAAAAGTTCCAATTTCAACGATATTTCACAAACGTATGCTAGGCTTAAGTCTAAGATGTTATTCCCGGCTATAAACCTCAGATGTGTTGCGAACGGTGATTTGAACGATGTTGAACAACTTAAAATTTGCCAACCTTCTGCAAAGTATGAAATGTGACGCTGTACAACTAACAATTATTTTCGCAAAAATACTTGCTGGTAATACGTTTCTTCCATTTTTCCTCTCAGTGACACCCCTTCTAATTTCTTTCTTCCCTGCATCACTACCTTTCACCACCTACGAGGTGCTCGAGTCCGTTCCCCATTCATAATTTCAACCCTCCCCTCTTACTGCTTGGCCCCTCAGCCATCGGGGTTCTCACGAATTTTCCCCATTCACGCTCTAGCCATGAACCTTGCTCCTCTGTTTTGCTTATAACTTTACTCAAACTCTTCCACTTGCCCCCGCTTCTCGTGACTCTTTTGTTAGGCACGCTCACTTTCCTCTCTTAAGTATCCAGCAGTCTCATTTCCTATCGACCTTGTTGCCACCGTATCTTGCCTTCCAACTCACCCCACTGAGCCCGCTCTCAATTGCTTGGTCGGTTTTTACGATCCTTCCCTACCCGATTCTTAAACGCACGTTTTCATTGCCTATATCCGCCGTCCTTTTTTCTAACTCTTCTCCACTCTCCATCCAGCGTCACCATGCCCTTCCGTAAGCGTACATATGCGTAGGCATGGCAATAAAATGGAAATGTTTGAGCACATAATTAGTTTGAAGAAAGTACAAGAAGATAAATACTGGGAACTGGGATATAAACTGAGACTGGAAAACGATAGGGTGTAAGGAGTGTGGTGTAAGACGCCGTGCGAGTGTACCCAAAGTTTACGAAGGAAGAGTGAAAGGTGCTCTGTACTGGACGGTAAAAGTTTTATCATGAATTTTTTAATAAAAATCCATGCTCGTCTCAGAAACGTTTTAATTGAGATGGATTCAAATGCAACACAAAAGAATATAGGGAATATAGGGAGGCTCTATGTGGTAAAGATATTAGACCGGCAAAGTTACACAGAAATAGTGTCGGATGGAGAGTCGGGAAGCGTGATGTTAAGAAGAGCAATAATGTAGAGGTTCCATTATCACTCGTGCTTTTCAAAATATGAGTGGAGGAAATGTTGAATGAAGCATGCATGGGAAGAACTAAAGATAGGAATGAGAACTAATAAAATCAGTTCGGTTGGCGGATCATCAAGCTTTAGTTAGTCAGTCAGTCAAAGGGTTACAAGCATTGCTGAGTGAATTATAAAATCAGCTTGATTGGTATGGAATAAGAATTGGTGTAAAAAAAATCAAAGGTTATTAGGTTTTTGAGGAAGAGGAAGACTATAAAAAATGTTCAGATTGGAGGTCTTTAAACTAGACCAGGTCTTATTTAGGAAGTGTTTTGTACCAAGATGATCATAGTAGTAGGGACATTAGACAAATAATTGTGTTAGGCAAAACCTTTCAAAAGTAGGAGGATATTGATGACAGGAACATTGAGAAATAATGTGTAGAAAAGACGACCTAAAACTTTAATATGGAGCGTGCGACGCAGGAACACGGTTTTTGAGGCAAGCTGATAAGAGTAAATTCGAGGTTTTTGAAAAACGGGATCTAGAAAAGAACGAAAAAGGTAAAACGGACAAAAAACCAACAAGGAAATGGTTGGAGAGTAGATGGGACTTTTGGCAAAATTCCAAAGGAGGCAAGAAAGGTAGGTGCAGAACATTTTGGCTAGTGATATTGAAGACTGATGGATGGGAGAACGTTAGTTAGGCAAGGAAGGGGATTAGCATGTTGGAGAGAATGAATTGATAAATGATATGTACGAGCGTCGTATATGCGTCATTGAAGCACTGTTTGATGTAGTGCCCGATATCAAGTTTTGTTCTGTTAGGAGAGGCAGAAAATGCTATTGCTTTTCAGTCCATATCGATCTAAAGCCTGCTTTGAATGTTATAATGCCATTAAAAAACATGTGTTTAATAAACAGATACCTCATACAGTAAAACCAATCATATAAATGATAAATAATGGAAAAGTATATTTTCTCATTTTTCACCGGTATAAATTTCATTAATATGATTACGAATGTTTTATATCGATAAATTTTGATAGATATCATACACATTCTACTTTGATAAAATCGAGTGTATTTTCATAATTTCTTTGAACAGTCTGTACTTTCAGTAACGCGGATTAGCTATCAAAGCATCAAGGTACTTCGACCAACTAAATTTCCTAGATCTCTTCATATTGAAAAAACCACTAAACAATAATTTATTATGCATCAATTAGAACCTTTTGTATTGTTACCAATTTTCTTACTCTTTCCTTTATGGGTGTTTTGGATGTTATGGACAATATTAAACTGTCAAACTGGATGGATTTAAAAAATGTTTGTAAATAACTCATAGAAGTGCCTAAGTGCTAATTCTGGAAAGTCTGAATCTTGAATTCATATCATCATAATTTTGGAAATAAAGAGAAGAATCGTTGTATCTTATTGCACACGTGCGTTTTTAATTGCTGCTATTTTAATCTATTCTATTACCAAAGAGACATTTCTTTTTTTCTTTTCAAATTTTTTGGCATTCCAAAATAAATCAAGTCTAAAAAGGGCAAGGATTCCAATTGCATGCCACCATAATATTAGAGAGGATTACGTTCGCCTAATGCTACTCACGGAATAGTTTTCGTGTAATATTAATGACATGTAAATCATCCAGTTTCGCACATCCTCGCATTTTTGTTTTCACTTTATCTCCCACCGACTGTTTGAATGTTTAATAAAATTCAATGCGCTTATGTAGACATGGTCACTTTAGGAATGATATAAAATGGTGGTCTGAAAAGTTTCCGACCTAACAAAGTTACAAGACATTTTTTCTGTAAATTTTCTGGTCGGAGGTCGGAAACTATTCAGACCACCCACGTACCACAACTCTTTTAAATTAGGCCTATCAATAAGTTATGAAGTTAGAGAATAATGTTTGTTTGCGTTTAGTGATTATTATGTTTCATGAAAACTCTTTCCCCTTTTCAACTCACGCTGTATTTGCACGAAGCATTTGCCATCGTCCTCAGGCGACCCGTGTTTGCCTCCCATCCCCCTCCAATCCCAACCCCCCAAAGCCACCGTCCACTTAGACTTAGTTTACGACCGCAGTGACTGCCACTCACAGCGTAAAAGCCTCCCGAAGGGCTGGGCAATCAACTGCAAAACTCCCCACCACTCCACTTGAGTGAGGAAACATTGGATGAAACAGTGGCTACCTCCGCGCCGTGAACAGTCATATCCAAGATACGAGCTCAATGAGTGTAGTGATTGTCCGATTATTGATCGTCCCTTAATCGACAGATGGTTCAGCTTCTAGGGGTGAGTCTCCAATAGTTGAAAAAAACGCTACATTTTCGTTGGCAATGAAAAAATATGCAATAAAGTGGCTATCTACTGGGATATAATTGTTCGATGTGACTAGAACTTGAACTCAGGACTCCAAATATCTGTTACTTTATGGATATTCTATTGCCCACACCGATATGAATAAGGGAAAACCTGCAAAACCAGTAGCATTGCGAGTGAAGTATGCAATTCTTTTCTGATTTGATGTCATTGTTGTTTACTATCCTAATGGGCATGCCTTTTCCTCTACCAAATTCTAACAAAATCACTACAAACAGCTTTCAGGAAAAATCTCCTTGATTTAAAAACATTTTTGGGTGAAATCTCACTCTTCATCTACCTCACTGAAATTCTAACCGTCTTATATTTGTGTACAAATATCAGTCTTTTTTAATATTGACTTCCAACTTGTACTATTACTTGCTGATTTTTTCATTAATCACTATGGCGGTCTACATTTTTTCAATATAAAGCTTATTAAATCCAACCCTCGTTTCCTAGCGACAGCTATTTCCAAGTTTCCTAACCATAGGTTTCATACAACTTTTGATTGCGGTGGGAAATTGCAAAATTAATCCATTTGCTGTCTTATCCTTTTCCCGGCATGGAATTTTCTATGATTACTATTACCGTTGTGAGTGGCTTCACTTTGCACGCAGCTAATTCATTCAACTCCCAGCCGTGTAAGAGGACGCCTCAATAGCTTAACTGGCTAAAGCACTCGGCTGGGCATCGAGGGAACCGGCTTCGAATCACGGTCAAGGCGAATTATACATACACTCTAAAATAGTAACATTGTTATGCACACATAGCAATTGACTCTGGTTAAAGTTACTTTCACGGCATCTCCTGCAGTTTCATGGAATTTGTCCCAGCCGTTTATTGCCTGATTTTATTTTTGTATTTCTTCCACTCCTCCTACAAAGCTCTAACATTATCAATCCTTAAGCATTGATCTTTCTTAACTCATTTATGTACGTCAATGGAAAAACTCATTGGCAATTTTCCCAAAGCCTGGTTGAAGGATTCCGTCATTCCACGAGTTCCATAGCTACGTTATCCTCCCGCATGTGACGTCATGAATGGTATGCTTCGCGATTGTCGAGGCTCTCAAGAAGCCCACGTACGAGGTGCGGAAGCAAAGAAAAGGAGAGAGGAAAGAACGCGTGCGGCTTTTGACTGAAAGTGCAAGAGGGAGGAGGTTGGGCGGCTTGGGAGAGTGGGTGCACCGAGCTCGGGTGGCGGAGAGCGCTGGCGTTGGAGAGAAAAAAATCCGCGGTCGCGAAACTGGGATGACGCACGGGAGAGGGCGTCTTGGGGTCGGATCAGGGGAGGTGGTCTCCCTCCATCCATTGGTGGGATGGGGCCCACTCGGCAGGAAGACGATGGAATATCCTCGGTGGCCTCACACAAGGGGTTTATGTTCCTTGTAGTACAGAGAAACGACACCAGAGTGTCGTGAGTGAGTTGAGTGTGGAGAGTTCTACGGTCTTTCAAGCCCACGCACCCGTCTTCCCCTCAAACACCATTCTCTGCCTTTGTGTTGAGCCGTCTAGTGGCAGCATCGGTCACGAGGTGTCGTGTGATACCTTGATATATTCCGAGAACCATCAGGCGTACATTTGTCAGAGGTTGATAGCGAATCAGTCTATGGTTTATTCCAACTGCGATAGAATGCATACGGAATTCGTACATAATTCCAGACGTATATATGGGAAAAAAGACCTCAAATATTATCATATGTTGTAGAACGACAATCAATTCTCGACACACATAATTGCCGTTTTCGCCAAATATATGCTACTGCAACCTTTCCGCGCGTTATATTGGAACATTCAATAAAAACAGTTACTTTCTTTTCTTATTGTACATTTTTTATTTTTAAAAGTGCATTTTATGACATGCAACTATCAAGAGAAGTCCCATAACCTAATGAAACTCCTAGAGAGTCATGAGTTATAGTTGGAAGACAAAATTTGACGCCAAAATGTAAATACCGTCATTCGCTTTCATGACCGCAGACTTTGTCTATCTCCGCATGAGATCCATTATCTCTAGTCATGTTGAATGAATTTTGGAATCACCGATATCTGGAGGAACGAGACCAATGTCTAAATGCCAAATGGAACTGGACCCAAGCTTATGAAGTTGTGTCCAAAATATTAAGTGTCGTATTGTATATTACTCGTATCAATAAGGGATATCAAATGACAACAATGTTTTTCCATATTAATATTTGGGTTGTTTTCTTATTTTGTTTTTTTTCTCCCATGATCGCGATTCGTGCGTTGGGAAGGCAGGATTAAAATCTATTGGTACCGCAGTCCATTTTTCTTATTTTTGGTCAGACGTGTGTTGGATGAAAAAAACACTACGCCTACAACGGATTTAAAAGGGTAATTCATGCGAGATTTCCTCTCTGAAGGATAAACGAGAATAGCCGTAGTTTATAATGTCCATGTTCTGCAACTGATGCTCTGAAATCTCAGATTTTGTGTTTCATGTAATGACTATGAGCGCATTAAGGGAGAAGAATGGGTAATGAAGGAGCGTTAGATGCGCGAAATGACTATAAATGGTAGACGCGCGACTGCGATTAAGGCCATTAGAGCATATTTGTTATGAGGATGATTATGATGACGGATGGAAGGTAATAGGAAGACGGATGGGAAGGAAGAAACATGTAGTTCCTGTTAGTTTTCTCTTGTCTCTTAAATAGAGGTGCCAGGGATTCAGATTCCCGTCCACAATCTCTGAACTCCAGTTTTAATTCTCTCAACGAGATACTCGAGTTGAAGAGACTGGAATATGAAAGTCTTCGAGCAGGGATTTGAAAAACCGTTCTTTGATTAGTAAGTCATTCGATTAACCACGAATATTTGTCGCACAAGAGGTAATCTTCCCACTTCTCTAGCACAAAGAGTACTCCATTCCGTTCGGCTCTGGACTTATACAGTACACCTCATTTGAAATGACCAGAAATTCTTGTGATTTTCATGGAAATGGCCGTTAGACAACGCTATTAAGCGCAAAGTTGACGACCTCACATGGCGCAATGTATAAACTGATGGCATTTATCATTTACTGAAACGGAAAGGTTATTACTGTAAGGCATTATAAAAAATTGTGAAAAGTAGAACAGTGATCTCTCCGAAGGACAATTCAGCTGAATCTGTGAGTGTGGAGACTTTTCTTCGCACATTCCTATTCGTCTGCACCACATTTAGTACCCTGGCTTACCCAACTTTACGTTTAAAGCTAAAACTGGAACGTTGCCGGCACAATTGCAAAAATTATTTCTTTGATATGTTGCATGCTAATTTCATGTCATTTTACTTCTTAGTACCCCTTGATAAATAGGAGTTTATCCAGCGCTTCTTTTTCTCCAGATCTGTCGACCTGTTTATCCTTGTAATAAGAAAAAAAACCAACAGTCCCATCCCCATTTTCCTATCGTCATTTTGTCCTTTGAGTATCAGTAAACGCTATTTTTATATCATCCGTTTGCACTGAAAACGCGTTAAAAAAGCTTCCAGTTTCTCCTAATTTCTTCCGTGAACTTTTCACGGTTTCTTTCTGCTTAATCTTTGATACAGGAAAATACGAGAGAAACACAATTCAATCAAGTACTTTGATTCGACGTCCCTATTTTTTTTCAAAACTGCTTTCTCCACCATTTTTGTCCCTTAATTGAAGTCGCACGAGTGAATGTGTCGTTGAAGTAACTTTAACACACCGTAGTGTCTCAGCATGCCACTGTACTTCTTCCTTTTTTTTCTCATTCCGACATCGCCAAGTTTTGTTTCCGTTCATTGTAGTTCATCACACAGCTACCTCCTCCATTTTGCTTCCGTTCGTGTAGATATCGACGTTTTCCTTGGAGGATCTCAAACTCTCACCTGGTAGGCTACGTGGGGATCTAACGAAAGAGAAACTGCATGCCCCCTTCCCTACTTCTGCGCCGCATTCTCCAACCATGTCCTTGATAAACACTAGGTGCCACAAGGTGGCACCACATATATCACGCACGTAGGACAGAGACAGGTGGCGAAGAAGCGAGAGAAGATCGGTGTTTGGACGAGGCATGGGCTGGCGGTTGCGAAAGTTTCAGGAAGTTGCGAAAAGGAGATGGGAGTGATATTTAAGAGAAAGGAAGGACGCGGGGAGGTGGTGTTGGAGTGATGGGCGACGGGAGGAAAGGGAGAGGATGGAAATGAAAAGCGGGGCAAATGGCGAGCTCGGTAGGAGAACGAGAGCAAACTTAGACGGCTTGCTCCCATCGAGAGAGGGTTTTTGAGGGTTTGGGAGGACAGCAGGGAAAAGGGAGAGAAAATTATCCCTATCCCCATGGAAGAGCAGGAAGGTCGACGGTCGAAGAATGGGAAAGGGAAAAAAAGCGAGTTAATAAAAGTGAACGGTGAATGTACGTTAGAGTCATTTTTACTGAATGTCTTACCAGAAAACAAATGTTATGGGGAAATAAATGCCATCAAATCAGTAGACTTCAATCGCAGTATTTGGATTTGAATAAAGTGATTTATCCAAATCCAAATATCACTTTATCCACTTATCATTGGATAAAGGGATTTGAGGAAGGAGGGTGAAATTTGAATATGTCGATGCAGTGCAATGAATATAAAAAATTAAATCAATGCAATTAAATTAATATAATTAAATTAATTTAATTGAAATAAATATGAAATTTCAAACGTGAAAATATATTAGGAAAAATTATGAGTGGAAAGAAATTAAGATAGGTCTAAAATTTCAATTAGCCATTTAAGAAATTTAATCTTTTTAATGATTTTAAGAAACTTGTGCAATATCTGCAGGGCAATCAATTGATTTTACGTTAAATAGTTCCTTTAATGTATCTCTGTTCACTTATATTAATAAAATTTTCCCATAAATTATTAATTACTATATTGAATTAAATAAAAATTTAAATCTATATTGGTTACTTAATTTTTATTGCACATTCTAATTTCTGAAGTTTAATTTCACTAATGATGCGAGAGGTATTCTTCAGCTAAAGGCCTAATACATTGGTTGATTAGTTATGTTGAAGAATATCTAGTTATGACTCTGTGTACAAGAGTACGGAAAACGTCAATGGAACAGTTTATGCACCATTGAAACCTATTATTTTATTCTTTGATTTTGAATATAATTCTTTTCCTATGCTAAATAAGGCTGTTATTAGCTAATCAGGTAGATAATGCTGGCGCAGAAATTGAAATAATAAAAATCTTTATGTTTCTCAACTTCATTGAAATGAGATTTTATTTTTTAGGATACGAATGGTGAGAATTTAGTATGGACGTTGTGATGCATCAAGATAAAGACTCAGTGATTCTGAGTCGGTGTAGCGTTTATCCTTCCCGAATCTTTGCACAAGTGGTCAGAATAAATATGCAAATTTTACGGATACTTAATATATGAACTGTTTTTGCTCTCCAGACACCTCTCGGGGTCCGCGTGCTCTCAGATCCCAGACTTAACACCAGGTTTCCAGGAGTCGAACCACCGGAGTTTACACTACACACATACACAAGGTTGACCACGAACCCGAGGGATTTGGGTTAGTTCGTAAAACGTTACCCATCCGAATAACACAGACGGCATCCTATTTGCTCCTGGGATATTATTTGAATACATTTTTAAATTTACCACTTGACCGTACATTTTGAGAGGTTTCAGACGTGCTGTGGTCCATTAACCATAAAAAAATAACATTGTATTGGATATTTAATTTGGTGTTAATTCTCGCTGTTAATATTGTTGATTAGATTAACGCTTATGCATGTCACTTGGTTGATGGTATGATGAAATATTTAAGAAGGATATAGAGTACTTTTTTCACCTCCGATAGCGCAAAATTGTTCAGTAGATACGAGTAGACTGCGTCAGTGTCAATTTCTGAACAAGACGGAATATCTATTCACTCAGTATGTGCGGTCAAAATCATATAGACGTCCTTTCAGTGATTAAATATGTATACATGGAATAATTTCAACAGAAATTCTTGTCCAACAAAAACAATTGCGCTAAATGATGTAAATTCACTAGTATTAAATACTTGGAGAACACTTTCGGTGAGATAATTGATACCCGTATATTATTATTATGTTCAATGAAAAAATTCACATAGGAATTTATGAAGTTTTGCTTAAACCACATGTTATCATTCACAAACTACGGAGGGGGAAGGTGGGTCACAGAATATGCGTTTAGTAACAGACTGTTTCCTGTCACTTCTGAGTACATTACTATTATTAGGTAATCCACCAGTTAAGGTAGGTTTTTGGATGGACACAACTATCAAATAAATATTTTGTTACTCCAAACAAAATCCAATCCAGCAACCTACTCTACATCAGGTCCCTTCTCGGTGTACTTCATTCCTCCCTTCATCCCGTCCAACATCCCTATCCTGTTCCTGCCCTTTCCTCATTTGCGTAGCATTCTCCCCTCTATTACCTTCTTCAACATCCCACTGCCGCTCAATACGCCTTTCATCCATTTTTCCTGCCTCCATAGGATTTCTCCCAACAAACCCCTCTCCTCCCTAGTACTTATGAGTACATATGTTATATGAAATTCTTTTATGACGTTAAGTTCGTTATTTACGAGGTATATGTGATTGAATATTGAAACCGCTTTAAATGAGCGAACTTGGAACAAATTTTCTCGGGAGAGGGTGTAGAGGCGAAGCGTCAACTAAGGATAAATTAATGTGCGTTAAAGTTAAAATGGTAAGAAGTGCTGCAGTGAAGCCATTCTGCAAGAGGAATGGCCCTTTTTCCTTTTTTTGTAGAATACTCCGTCATATCCCACCATGAACTCATTTTTCCATGGACCACTAACGAGTAATATAGCATAGTTAGATTATTAGCGGGGAGGACGCAGAATATCGATTCATTTTAAAAACTTAATTCAGACTTCAATTTAGATGATTACATTTCAAATGAAAGAATTCAATACATCCATTTTAATTCTATTTTATTTATCAATCATCGATTTTCTTTCATCCAATTGCCTTCACATAATAGCATTTATTTCAGCCTGCATTTTTAGATCATCCTCACAGGATCCCCCCTCTGTTAACTACATTCAATTACAATGCAAATTAAGGATAGAGTGCTTTATTCTTCCTTGTACTTCCATCGACTATTTTGAAGAAAAAAAACGCGCCTTACTCATAGAAAGTATGTATTATGGATTAATCAAAAATTACGAGAAGACTTCATTGGAATTTTAATGAAAATTCATTTCACGTGATCGTATCAACTGGATTAAATTCAAATACCTTCAACTAATGAATAAAATTCATGCAGTTTAACTTCAAAATGCAGGAAAGTCATGTCAAGTGGAACTGAAATATCCCAATCACTGGTTGAGTCCATGGAAATCGATAAAAAGCACAAATTTCCATTCAAATCTAAAATTAATTCATTAATTCGGCTCCTTTTTTTTAGAAATAGGTCGCATAAATTATGCGTTCAGCTTCTTCCTGACTTCACTCTTTAAATATGTAACTTAGGAAGCCAGAAATAAGTTTGGTAACTCTGATGGGGTTTTATCAGAACTGCTTAATCTCAGCTGGGTCATCACGAACTCGTATCGTCTCAAGGCAATTCAATTTGGCACTCCATAGAGAGGCCTTTTTTCATAATGTCCATGTCTAAAATACAGACCGGATTTTGTACTTCCGAGCGTAAAACCAATGTTCTTTTTTAAAGAATTGGGAATCCGTCTGAATTTCCTCTCCGCGGTTTTTGTTTTTTCCATTACTTTTCTCCTTCCCCGGGGCGTTTATTCGATTGAACTGCCAAATGACTTGGTCGAAGATGAGAAACTATAAATCCGATTTAAAATTAGACTTACATGCGCGCCGAGGATGGGAGAGAGGGGAGTTTCGGGTATAGAGATAAGGATAAGGGGAATAGGATGTAACCCCAGAATCCAAAGGGGAGTCAATTGGGGGACTGGAAGGAAAGGGAAGAGTGTGGTGACGAGGGGCGAGGCAAAATCGGAATTGGCGAGGGTAAGAGAGAGGTCTCTGGATGGCTGTTGGGATAAAAGAAGCCAAGGGAGGAATTCATTGATACCGAGAGAGAGAAATGATTGTACCACCAGGGCTATCGAATATGGAAAAAGGATGGCTGGAAGGGCTCATGTGGTTTGACACTTTTCTTAGGAATAGTTTTGGATTTGTCCATACAATTTTGATATCCGAGCACTCTTCCTGGTATGGTGATGTTGTTTCATTTTTAAATGGCTTTGAAAGAATCATTTAATCTGCTAAAAACGGAGGAGAAATTCATATTTTTTATAGAGTCATAGTGAAAATAGATGTTTACGTCATAGAGATCAAAGGCAAATGGAATCTTTTCAGGTATTAGTTAAGGCAAAGGTTTTCCTTCTCTCCTGAAAATTAGAAGATCATGAACAAATTCTTGGTTTTTGAAATAGAGGTTGCTTACCTCCGAGTCTCTATCTGCTTCTGTGCCTCTTGACTACCCTGTGAGCAAAACAGCGTATTGAAATATCACCATTATATACCCACCATAATTATCATAATGTGAATGGACTAGTCGACACAAACACAGAAACACATAAAAGAGGGACTCAATGGGTCTCGAATTTTCGGTGGTGCAACCACCTTTCTTAAGAGGAGTTAGGACCTGAACTCAAATTCAGAGTTATGTTCCTTACTCCTCTTGAGAAAGGTGGTTGCACCACCGATAATTCGAGACCCAGTTAGTCCCTCTTTCTGTGTTTCTGTTTCTGTGTTTGTGTCGACTAGTCCATTTACATTATTGTGCACGTCCGTGGGATTTTTACATAAGTGAAAAAAAAGTTATATATATGTGTGTGTTGTAGAAGCACTCACGAGAGCAATATAATATTTGGACGGCAGCTTAGAATTTAAGAGTTCTCGATAGCTTTACCGGCTAAAGCACTCGGCCAGGCATCGAGGGATCTGTATTCGAATCACGGTCAAGACGAATGATTTTTGCTCTCTGAAATTGTTGCAATGAAAAGAGTGAAAGGCTGAGGTCAACCATTCCTCGACTTGAAAAATTCATGGCGATGATATACATGTCCTTGGTACGTACATACCTAATTATAGATCGTGATGAGTCGGCTGTTTACACCGCCAAGTCATTTCCTTAATTAGGATTACCGAGAGTGCTCATTGGAATATGAATAATGCTAAATTAGCTGATTTGTCAACTTCAGTGAGTGATTCAATCCATCTAGAGAATATAAGAGCGGCAGCATAATAACAATATTGAGAACTTCGGACTGCACACAGTATCTCTTTAAGATGAGACAAAGGTAGAAACGGACAGGATACAATTAAATGATTGCAATTCTAAATCTCTAGTCAGTATTTTCTAGAAGTAACACAGAATTGGACGAAGGGTTATTGTATTTTTTATTAAATGACTATAAATAAAACAGTTCCTGGCGTAACTTGGTGGAAAACCTTCATATTGACGTTTTTTAGAAAAATAAAACCACTTTGCCACCACCTGATGATGTTATGCTATAACGAAACCTGAGTCGTGGGTATAAAAAGTTTATGTGGAAAAGTAAAGTGATTTTATTTTTTTAAATGACTATTAGTACAAGAGGGGAGATAGTAACTTATAGATAACCCTCTGCGTAAATATGTACATGACTTTAGCGTAAATGAGTGCTTCCTCCCCTACCCTCAAAATTTTAGATTCAAGGAAGAATAATTAGGTTTATATTTTACAGTCTTTGTCTACTTTCAAGCCATTCACTAGTAGATTCAGCATTTTTCACAGATTCTCTATCAAGCATAGTAATGTTTTATAGTTGTTACTAACCAAAGTTAACTTTAAAATGCGATCAAGTAAAAAGATAAATAGAACATGGAATCCAAATGATTAAATAATCTAATTTAGAATCCTTTACCTAGGTCAAACCAGTCTTTTAACATTTTTCTGTAAAATCAAAATGTGGATTAATGAATAATTTTGACAATATGCACACAATAAAACTGTTAGTAGAGGCAATTTTATTGTAACGCAGTACGAAACAGTGAATAATCGAGTTAACTCTTCACCGAGAAATTGGGGTGCTTAAAAGAGGTGTTCTGGAAGGGAGTTTAGTGTGAGAGAGTGAAAAGCGTCTTTGTTATGAAGAAAAGCATTAAGTCACGACCAACTACTTAAAAACTATATTTAGCACTCCAAAACAGTAAAAAAAACCATGGGGTTAGCTGATTAGTATGAACTTCATAGAAAAGAACATATGCATCGTGTAAAACATACTGTGTATTTGCAGAAGTCAACCTTGAGAAAACCCCAGCAGGAGAGCACCTGTGGAAGAAAATAAAATGGTCAAAACGTCCTTAATGTAAAAAATACATAAATAAAAAATATATATATAATAAGTATGGATTTCTTAAATCAAACAATGGCAACAAATTGTAAACAAGGCTAAAATGTTTTTTTAATTTTAAAATATAAAAATAAATAGACAAAAATATCACTTGAAATAAGGAAATGTACTCCAAAATAAAATCTTAAAAAAATAATTGAAAGGAAGCACCTTTACAATTGACTCGGGAAGCTAGCCGCGAAAGTTAAATAACACCGTCAGGAATGGTAGTGTAACGATTCGGAAAAAGGTAGGAGAGGTAGCACTCGTAGAGAATGTGCGAATTTTCACGCGACGCAAGGGCTGAAATTTTAGAAACCTTCCGAGGTCAGTGATACATGTGGGTCCTGACCGAATAGTAGAGTAGGTAGACTGTGCACAATGAAAATGGAACACTCGCTGTTCTCTCGTCCTTCCTTAACTCCAAACCCAGAGGAGGAGGAAAAAGATGGACTTATGTATTTAATGACCAATAAATACAAGGGAGATAACACATTTAAAGACTCCATATCGGATATTTTAGAGATCGTGTAATGTACCTTCCCATGAGTATTGCACGTCTCACATACCGGACATTTTTAGGGAGTGCGATCCTCCACGAAACGAGAATTTTCTCGTATTTTTTTACAATTTATTTGTCTGCAATGTGAAAAATAATTTTGTATGGATTCACAGACATAATTTTGAATTTTTAGTTGATGTGTTACATTCAATCAGAAGTGTGTTGACAATTGGATGTCAAGAATTGGAAATGTGACTCGCAGCACTACATGATTAATGGATAATATATATCCCATTCGATGTCTTGAACGTACTTTAATCAAATGAAAAGGTGGGGGTAATCTTTTTTATGCTTGGTCGGGTAAATTAAAGACACGAACTGAGATAAAGAGGCAGAGGACTTAGGAGACGTTGGGAGAAGAGAGACAGCTTTAGACTTGAAAAAGAAAACGGGAAAGAAAAATGTGGGTGATTGTATTGCGTTTTAACCAACGTTTTAAAACTCATTCGCTCGGTCAATCCCTGTTCCAGTCGATTGTACATCACAGAATGCACAACACTTTGCTTTTCTTTGCTTTCATCAACACTGATTAAAGACTGTTTCTCAGAAAAATAGAATAAGCTGCTCATAAAGTAATAACTCATTAGTAAACGCGGAATTTTAATAGGCACACGAAGTTCGCCGAGTAATTTCTTCTGCTGTAAATGAAAAGAGAAAAGCGGCAATAATACCGAATATGCACCTACACTATAATACTCTCTTAAACTAATTACGAAATAACAAACAAATAATGGTTTTTACCTTAAAACCACAAGTATTATGTCATACAGATGAGTAACTGCAGTTGATTCATTCCTGCCTCATCGGGTGAGATACCAAAACAAGTTTTCTAAGAAGTATCATGGAACGCCGGCTCTACTCTCCGATTCTCCACGAGAAAATGTATTGTCCGAGACGTTTTCGATTACACTTAAATTGGATCACCATTTCACGCCGGTTGAATCCGCGGCTATTAACAGTTGAAAGGCCCCGGGGTAGTGCAAGGTCGAATGTGCGGCAGGTGAGAGCCAAGGAGAGAGAGAGAGAAAGACGGATATTTTTGAGTGCGCCTTCAACCTCAACGGAGGGCGTTCGACCCTCCTACCGTACCGCTCCTTCTCACGTCGCACGCACTGTGTTATTGGCGCGGGAAGTGGAGCAAATGAGACGGAAAAGGAGTGGAGACGGATTCAACGCAGAAATGAAGGGCGCCTTTGGGGAGGGGAGTAGAGGGTGGTTGAGGGGGTGAGAAGACAAGCGGGTCGTTGGATCGATACGAGGGGGTGGGAAGGAGAGGGTGGAATGGGTGGGGTGAGGGCGGGTAGGTGAAAAGGGACGACGGAAGGAAAAGGAGCGAGAGGAGGCAGAGGCAAGGAGGTGAATAAAGTACGGTTAGGGGGAAAGGGTGCGGGTGCTTAGGTTTTGGAAGTAGCGAGGGGAAGAGATTAAGGCGGGAGGACGCGGAGGGCGGCGGGGGAGGTTGAGTGGGTGAGCGGACAGTGGATGGTGGGCGAGTAAAAGGTTTGTGGCGGAGGATGCGGCGGCCGGCCCGGAGCCTGAGGGGGCGGATAGGTCGGGAGGAGGTGGTAGGAGAGGGGCTTGGGAGGAAGTGGGGGGTTTGAGGGGGGAGCTAGAGCAAATATTTGGGGAGAGACATGGGAATGCGGGGCCGGGGGAGGGGGTTTGGTGTAGGGGGTGGGATTCCTGGAAGATGGCCTCTGTCCCATGACACAAGAGGGTGGGGGAGGTGGGTAGGCGGAGGTTGATGGATTAACGTAAGAAGGTAGGAGAGGAAAGAGAGAGGGCAGTCGGCATGAGACGGAAGAACGGCTGTAAATCGCGGGAGTAGTTGGGAAAACATAAAGGGGATCTCTCTCCTTTTTTCTACGTCCCTCTTTCCCCTCCCTTTCTCTCCCAACAGCTATCTTGTTATCTAGTTCTCTCTCTTTTTACTTTCCTCTTTATTTACCCCTATCTTTTTTTACTTCTCTCCTTTACTTCGCCTCACTTTCTTTACCGCTCTCTTTATCTATACCTCTTTCTCTCTCTCCAACTACCCTTCCTCTTCGCTTCATTTTAACCAGTTCTCGAGACAAAAAGAGGTGGTGTGTGCGTTAAGGAAAGAGAGAAGTGATTAAGTAGAAAATGAGGAGTTGAGCCATGAATGTTTGACGAGGAGAAAGGTTGGATGGAACGGTGGAACCTAGAATTAGGAGGAGAAAATGAAAATGGCAAAAAAGAGGAGAGGTGAGGGTTTTAAGCATACGTAAAATAACCACGGCGGCAACCAACGTGCATGATTTTTTCTGAATTATATTCCATTTCAGTCGAAGTGGAGGAAATGATGTTTTCACGATAGTACCTACTCTGTATTATTTGCGATATTAAGAGGTCTGAAATGTGTAATATGGTATATTACGCACTAATGTTTCTCATGCATTGCATGTCCTAAATTGTATCAAAAACTTAGGTTGTATACTTCTTTCTTCACCTGTCATCCACGGGATAGAGAGTTTGAACCCTTCCAAAGTAACTTGAGCTGAACTTATTAAGGCGTTAAGTTCGGGTCTCATGCTCGAGGCTAGACACAAACGAGACCATGTGAAGAGTCAGGTCAGTGAAGCGCAAAAATATACAAGGGGAAGTGTCTTTAAAACGGAACACCCGCCGTTACACACAGTCCCCTAAAGGCTAGAAGCTAGCTTTTTACGTATTGATAGTACCATCGCTGAAGTAAGAAAACTGCATAGTGGAAACTCACAGGCGCACGTAGTGTTTGGCTCATGTCCTTGTTTGGTGGGCGAACTGGTTGTTGTAGCGGGTGTTCGGTTTTCATTTGATTGCCCCTCATAAATTCTCCTGCTATTATTAATGCCCCTCTCACATCAGTTGCGTGGCATCCATTTTTAATTGCCGCCTTTTCACTGGTAATCTCCTCTGTTCCGGCTTTTTTATGTTGAATCTAGGAGTAAACAAGGAAATGGATAAGAAATTACAATGGACTTGGGAGCTCATTCTTTTAGGAGCCGGCATGACTGAGTTCCTGGCGGTTTATCAACGATACAGTTTATCCCAACAATCACGTCGTGTTTAGAGGTAAATATAGCCTGTAAACATTAAGAGGAAGTCCTAAAAAATCTTAAATATTTTGATAGAAGAAAAAGGTTTTTTTTTATTTTTGCGAGTATACAGAAGGTGTAAACTACAGTGAGACTACAACATCCGACCCAATAGAACGGTGCCGCGAGAGAAAAGAAAATGAAAAACCAATGAAAGGAGACTTAAGAACAGCCGAAAGCGTACGTAAACTTTCACGATTGATTACTTTTTCGAAATAGACGATTACCTTAGAAGACGGCAGAGGTAGGGTTAAGAATGCAGGCAGAACCCGGTAGGTACACTAAGGATACCACGGACATAGAAAAGTTTCATGTTGCTACATTTCGGTAGATTCTTGAGAAGAATTGGTGTCTTTGATTACTAGATTACTTTTTGTGATAAAGGAAAAGTAAATGTGGAGCCAAAGGAGGAAAGTCGACGAAGGAGAGAACGTAATGGGAATTGATTCTATTGGGGAATGAATGAGAAACTTGATCTCGGCGCAGCGGAAAAGAATCTGATTTTAAGGGCTGATTGTATGGGTTCGACCTGATTGTAAGGGATCGACAAAAATGCGGAATATGAAAGGGCTTTGACTCCGTCATAAAAGGATCATTCTTCAATAGTTCTAGTTCAATTATCTAAAAAAAGAGAACAAAATTGTCTTCGATTTATCGCTTAAGATGTGCCCTCTAGAGAGGTATCCAAGCTTTGGGGAAAATTAGCTCCCCACGGGATATCTTAAAGTAGTATTCTTTCAGTATTAAGACCAAAAAACCCAAAATAAAATCAAAATTTTAACATGCGTGTATTCCTTTCACTGAGTTTACGACAGCCTTACGGCAGCCTCTCTAATTTATTATTTTATTATTGGAAATAATATCAGCAATGCGATCGATTCCTTACGAGTTTAAAAATCTAGATTCTACTAACTTTAGTTCTTCTCTTTTCTTCTTTAATGTATGTGAGATGCAAGGGAGCTTTAAAAAATCCTAATATATATATATATATATATATATATATATAATATGCAGTTAGCAATAATAGACACAAACAAAAACACAGAAACACACAAAATAGAAAATAAACTCACTATGTTTCGAATTTTCGGTGGTCCAAGGAAGAAAAGGAAAGAACTGAGAAAAAGAAAGGGCTAGGAAGTATGTGGTACCACATACTTCTCTGGCCTAGAATCTCAACGATTAATCCTAAAAGACCTCTACCCTATCCTCAAAAACCACAATGCCACTGCCAGCCTTTTTCCCAAATGCCCCACCTTTCCTTTACTTTCCAACGCCCCGCCAACTTATCAGATCTTCTCAATTCAGCCAATCCACTCCTCAAATCCCCGCCCCGTTCCAAAACCACTCCCATCTCCTGCAATAGTCCTAAATTCGAAAAATGTCCTATTTTCAAAACCAGAATCCCATCCCTCTCCCACCCGCTTTTTAACTCTCTACCACCAATTCCCTACTCCTTATGTACCTCCAGCAATGTAGTTTACCTTCTGAAGTGCCAACTATGCGCTGCCTTTTATATTGGACACTTTACCACACTCCAAATATAAGAATCAATAACCACCGGGTCTCAAGCAAGAATTCTTTCCTGATTGGTATGCTCCCAATCCTTAAACACGCCTTCGAACACAACACTCCCTTTGACAAATGCTTTAGTGTATCCATCTTAGCGTCCCTCCCACCCTCTGACCCTCCACTGAAGCTCAAAACAATAGAGCAGGCGTTTATCTGGCTCCTGGATTCCTGAAATCACCCAGGTACAAGATTAATATTAGACATTATTTACCCCGATTTTCGCATATTTTTATCCCACCTCCGCTCTCAATACCTTCCATATTATCCCCACACTTCTAAAAATCCCCCTCCTAACCCTTCCCCACGCAAACCTTTACTCACTTTCCCCTTCCATCCAGCGTTTCCAGCCCCTTCTTTTCCTTAGTTTTTTCCTTATCTTCCTTGAGATAGGTGGTTTGGACCACCGCAAAGTCGAAACCTAGTGAGTTTCTTTTCTTTTTGGTGGGTTTCTGAGTTTTTGTCTTGGTCCACTAGTGCTAACTTCATGTACGAACTCGTGCATTATTATTCAACCAGTGAGACTTTCATATAAGTGTTATGCATAAGAGTTATACTCGTATATACATTTGTTCGCCGTATGGCGGGATTTCGTGTTTGAATATATTTATGCATTATTATTCAACCAGTGAGACTTTCGTATAAGTGTTATATATAGTATTAGTATATATACACAAACAAACACTAAGATGATAAATATTACACACACATAAACATAAAAGAAGGTGTGTGTAATATTTATTATGTTAGTGTTTGTGTGTTTGTGCGGAATTAGGAACAGAACAGGTTCTGTTCCTAATTCCTCTTGAGAAAGGTGGTTGCACCACCGAAATTCGAGAACCAGTGAGTCCCTCTTTTATATGTTTTAGTATATATATATATATAGTATATAGTTTTAGTATATATATATATATATGTTTATATGTGTATATATATATATACACATATAAACACAGTAATCAACCCGAAGGTCGGTTTAGTAGGTGATGGTAGAGCTCACCCGTGTACCAAGCCCGACGGCGTGTGAATATTCACACATCAGGGTAGGGGGGCCAGTTCCTTTCCCTGTGCCGGTTATGGTTTCCCAGGAAGATCTGGTACCCGAAAAATCAACTAGCTTGGGTGAAGCTGCAGGTGCCGAAAGTGCCTTGCCCGGGAACCCGGGACCCTCCGGTCAGTAGTCCAACGCTCTACCCACTAGACCACCGCGACCCGCATATATATATATATATATATATATATATATATATATATATAATACGCTTTATGTCTATTTATTTTGATCTATTAACAAACATGTGAGGTTATAAAATGTATCATCATCGTAACTTTGTTCCCCAATAAATTACTCAAGATTTATTAAGATATATCAATGATACATCAGGTAATATCGTCAAAAACATTCCTGATAATTATAATTGACTGCGTATGTCTACACATTTTTATTTACTATTGCTTATATGCGTTTAATGCTTTTTATTAGGTAGCAGAGCATGGGGAGCACTGTGGAACAGCATTCGCGTATTCTATTTACAACTTGAACTAAAATCGTTATTACCTAGAGTCAAGGACCCAGAGACTCCCAGTGGAATAATACCTTTAAACCTAAAGTCGCTTGAACCATGGCTTTACGAAAAGGTTCTTTAGCAGTCATTACCATTTCCAGCATCTACCAGGGTCACATTTTGCCCGAGATTCTGCAGAAGGAGACCGACCGGAAAGGATGTGTAGGAAGTCGGGGTGATTCCCGCTGACGATCATCCTTTCCCTCCAGAGTCCCAACCCCCGTCCGCTGAAGGAAGGCCCACGTAATGCTTTTATCGATTACTTTTGATCGTCTGGTGTCTAAAAATGCTCAAGCATCTCGGAACCATTCCCCCAGGCCGCACACGGCGGCGGGATGGGAAGGGGCAATTTTTTTGATCCACTAAACTGCCGCGCAGCCGTAAGCACCCTCGCGAGGATTGTAGAGCTCACTTCATTAAAGAATTTCACGTCAATAAGAGAGCCAACCGCCTTACACAATGGATTCCCGAGGACCACTCCGCTCTCCCTTTGTTTTCACTTCGCGAAATCTGGTGAATCTTTTTTTAGAGCAGACCAGAGGTAGCCTGAAAGTTTCATTCGCCTCCGCGGGAACACGCTCCAGTCCATTTCCCTCGCAAACCCCCTCTGTCGTATATTTTTTCCCTGTTCTTTGTACGCCCAATTCTTTAAACCGACACTCACGTCCCAGCGTTGCCCGGAACGTTCGCCCTCCACTAAGTGCGTCCTTCACCATCCTTGACCCTTCCCACATACGTATTCTGTCGACGGCAACTCCCAGTGCCCATTCGTCCCTGTGACCTCCAAACCCTTCTCCTCTGACTGTTTTCTTATCCCCACTTCCTTGATGAAGTCATCTCGTCTCCCACCCCATCGCTGTAACCCAACATACTTTCCCCACAACCTGCGATTCCCTTCATCGTTCTCCCTCCCACTTCTTTCCTTCTTATCGCGCGGGCGAGCCGGTGAACTCCCGGCTGCATTTCTGCTGGATTGGCATATTTATTTCCGGATCTTCTCTCAACACTACCATTTACCAGATCCTGCGGCATTCAAACATTTCCTTTCCCTCCTGCTCCTTCCTTCCGAATGTACCCTCAGTTTATTTTCGCTGTCAATTCGAACATCGTTCTTTCGTCACCGTGGTCACCACGCCATTAAAACGGTAATCTCTGTGTTCCTCCTGAACTTCATAAACCTGAGGAGAAACAAATCAGCCTGCAACTCAGAGGCTTTTTTCTCATTCATACTTATTCCCACTCAATAGCACCAGTTCACACGCTTTGCTTGAAGTTTTGGTTATCGCCGTTATAAAAGTCTAGGGTGCGAATGCGAATTCATTTCCCGCTTAAACTCTATCCATAATATGATGTACCCCCGTAGCGCAATTTATGACTTGATGACTCGAGAATGATTTCAAAAATCTAAAGATTGGCATTACTTTCATATTTCCGGTCTTAAAAATTGAAGGATAATGACTGAACATATGTTATACATGTTAGAAAGTAAGAAAAAGATTGGTTAAAGCTTTGAAAGGGAACGTATTTTTTTCGGTGCGGAACCTTTGAGAGCTTTTGGAATGTGATTGTGGAGGATAGCAGGAAAAGTTAAATACAGAGGAGGGAATGCAAACAAAGAAGTACAAGTATGATACCAGGCACTGTGGAGGAGGAGAGAGTGTTGCCGGGAGATATTCGAAGCAGGCAAGGAAAGTGAGCGTAGAAAACTTTGATTGGCGAAAGAATGTTGATGATTTGGGTGAAGGGGATAGTGCTAGGCAAGCAAGGTTGGGGTGGAAGAAAATATGCGTGGTGGATGAAATGAAGGGAGGTAAAAAGAAATTGAAGAAGGTTACATTGTAGTGTAAACTGTCAGGTTGATTTATGTAACATGAGGTTACGCAGTGGAGCAATGATTTGTCAAAAAAGCTGACCAAAACCCACCTGCAAAACGCAGATTCTAATTTCACTGACGATAGTTTTGAATCTGAAGGCACATTTTTCCTTGGTATGTAAGTCTATTTGACATTTGATTCGACATAAAAACTAACGTCACTGGTCAAAAAAAGTCATGGGTGAAGGTGCCTTTACGTATCTGAAGATTTATGAATATCCATGCCCACGCCTCTTACCTATTTTCATCTTTCCTTCCATTTGACCAATCCGCTAGTATTTTCTCACCGACAATCTTACTTCTTTCCCACCTCCACTACGTCTATCGTTACGCCATGGTTTGGTGGAAGAGGATGAGTGTTGGTTACCGAAAGGAACAGAAGACCGGCAGTTTTTTTTCATGTTTCTGCGCCTCAAAATGTCTCTTAAGGAAGATACTCAAGTGTTTCTAATCTCTTTCGGTAAGGTTCCAAACGATTTCTTGCAAGGTCTTCCATCATCCTCTTATGTGACTTCCCCGAACGATTCTTCTCAGTGTGTTAAGACGCTTTAGAGGGCGATTGACACATTGATTAAGGTACGATTAAGACACTTTTTAGTACATCGACCTTCAGCGAGAAGGTCAAGGGGTCTAAATCCGTCCATTCACATTAGGGACTACCGCAGCCAGTGAAAGAACGGATTCGAGTCAATAACCGATCTGATCTGCATTACCAACTCTATGCTACTTACGTAGTTAAATGCGTGGGGCATGCTGCAAAAATCATGCTAATGTAAACATACTTCCATGTACAGCGTACATTTCTACACACGCTAGTTTGCTTTTGCATTTGAAATACGTCCCAAAGTAAATGTTAACTTGGTGAATATTTTAATGCCTCCATCATTTTCAATAAAAAACAATTAAGTATTGTTTTCTGGGAAATTTCACATTGTAATAACATAGTAGCCACGATTTTACAACACTTATTTTTTTGGATCGTGTACGGATTGGACTTATATGAATATACTCTATTCTATACTTTGATGGTATTTATTGTCTTTGAGGGCGATTAAAATGTTGAATACGAAATATTGGCTATATTCAATGCAGTAACATTCTTAAACTAAACGAACAATATATAATTGAATTCTTTCTAGACCATTTTCAATTTTTAATGAAAATTGACACAAAAATACGGCATGTATATAATCCCCAAGTGACATCAAAAGGGCACGAGAAAGTTAAAACTGCTGACGTGGTCAACTCCACACAAATTTCCAGATCCTCGACTCAGTCTTCAAGTTTGTTTGTTGTCATTCGAGTTTACGGCTTGCGTGTAATAGGGTCAAATCATTCATAATCGAGCACGCAAAGGAAGTGAGGGTTCGACTTTCACGAGAGATCAAATGATTCTCTAGTCTACAATAACTTTTCCCCTAGGAATTTCAGATTCAGTTCAATCAAAGAGTCTTCTAAGGTTTATTCAAACGTCTTACTCCCGTTGGAACTATGCGTTGGTCGGTTCTCTCATCTTCATGTATGTACTTTTGACCCTGTGCCTACTTCGTGCTCATGGATCTGCTGTCTCCTCTAATTAGGCATTGACCCTTACTTCAAAGACATTTTTGAATGTTTTGTAGCTCCGGTCACAGCTATTGCGGATGGAATCCCTACTGCCCCTTGGTCACGATTTTTTTAAACCAATTAGCGAGATGTACTCCGAGGGCTCATCTTCCGGTTACTAGGTACTGCCAAGAATGCATGACATTCAAGAGCGGGGACATTATGCCACACTATTCCGAGGGCAATATTGATGAAGTTCCTTCTTCTTATGAAATATCTCCCAGACTCCCCTGCGTGTCTCTGCCGCTAGCCTCCTCTATCTTCTCCCAAACTCATCTTGTACCCCCTACCGAGGGGAAGGGGACGGAGAGTGGGAGACAAGGCTAATACGATGGATTCAGAGCAAACCCTTACCATCCTTCCTCCTCCTCCTCTCATTGATATTTTCTTCCCGTTTATAAGCGCCCTCCTCGCTTCTATCGCTTTTATTTCCCTGGAGCAAAAATAAAGCATCCAACCTTCTCCGTCCAATGAATTATTCGCATGCATGTTCCGAATATATAGAGTTATCCGCTCCGCCCCATCCCCTCACCCCTAAACCCTGCGGGAGATTCCCATGCTGGGCCGGCGCGCCCCGCTTTCATTCCGAAAGAGTGGGGTGAGAGGAAGTTTCCGCGGGAGATAGGGAAATGCGGGTTAAGGGGAGGGGAGGAGAGATGCAAAGGGAAATTGAAGGACTGGTTGAATGGGTGGGAGAGCGGAAAGACGGGTAAAAGAGAAAGGTGTGCGAGGGGAGGCTGGAGAAGATGCTTTTATTTTTCACTCAGGTCGGGTATCATTGAAAAGGGTTAGGAGGAGGGAGAGAAGGGTGCCGTGTTTGCTCCTCCAGGGTAATGATGAGCGGCCACCTTGCCCTCCTCTCCAATCCCTTCTCTGGCCCACGCATCTCGGGTTCGCCTAAAATTCGACCCGAGGTGGCGGGCGAAACGTTTCTTCCTTCCAACGCCTTTTCATCTCGCCCTCACCATTACCCCCTTTCTCTCCTTCATCCCCTACTCCTCATCATTTTCCGTCGAGTTCCTTCAATTCCACTTCTCCCCGCATGGGGTGGTGCTCGGGATGAAGCTCCTTGGCTTGGTTTCGGGGACCGGTATCTTAGATTTGCATGTGTGGCCGCTGTTTCTCTTAGCAGACGTGTTCTTTTGTTTTTAAGTACCGCGATTGGACTATTTTGTGAGCTTCTATTTTTACTATCCTTCCAGTGAGCTTCCAGCGCTAACCAGAAAACATCTAAATTCATTAGAGTAGGTCTTTTGTCAATCTATGCCCTCTCAGTGAGTTGTCCCGGTATGTAGATGTCAGGTTTAATGCGCCCGGTACTTATTTTTCATTTTAATCCACAGATGTGCGTGTTTCAATGATGATAACAATCTATCTTAATTAACTAACAGTTCTGAATAAGCAGTCATATGCATAAATTCACTTAAATTCTAAGCCGTAGCTTGTTGGAAAGGGTAATATCAGAGAGTTTAAAGGTCGTATCTGCTTCATCCGGCTTCAGAGCTCGTAAATATATAACCCAATGTAAAAGATATATTTATCAGTATTAACTTGAGATTTCCGAATAGGAAATTTTTTCTCTCACAACGTTATGCGCATTTAAGAATGCCTTTCTCCTAATTAAAATTTTCATTTTTTGATAAATTGTTAATTTCATGATTTAGTTATCCTGCAACATTTTTCTTCGATTTATAGTGAACTATTTTAAACTTTTTTTCCTAATTCTTTAAATTAGATTGGGAAAAAATTCAATTGAGTGCCGGGAAGTCGAATGTTTCCCAGGTATCGTTTTCCAATAGGGCTAGAGTCATTCTGTGAGAGGTACCTTGCCAACAGTAGCAAAAGGGCACCTAATAACTTGGACTTCAAATTTTTGTGCAGGGGAAAGGGAAACTCTTCAGTCGGAGAAAAATTGAAACGTAATGCTGCGTTTTTAAAATTGAAATTCATGTAATTTTTCCGAAGTGATATTTATTAGAGAAAGTTTCGGTTAATGAACTACACAGCATCCGCGAACCCTCCATTCAACTTTCAGAAAAATTATTTCGATATCTTCTGCGGATATTTGAATATTTTTCCTTGGTTTACTCGTCAGCGTAATTTCCTCTTGCTCCCGTTATCGAGCACACTTTGCTCACCTTAAAGCCTGTTCGTGGAGTTTTCAGAAATGGAATCCAAATGATTATAAATTCCTAAACAAATTGAATACCTTTTTTGTAATTTCCCTTCTTCGTTTCGATGAAAGGTGATTTCTTTCGAGCACTTATGTGTGTGAATCCAAATACGCCTTACAGGAATACCGTAGTACTATGAGTTGTCGATAGCCTAGCGCGGGACACATTTCATTTTACGAGCTCGTGTGCAGAACTTCAACACGGTCTCTCCTTCCACCCACATCCGTGACCTTCCCCCCCACTCGCATTTCACTTTCCCTCCCTGTACTTCCAGCTGGGTCATATGGCTAAGCACAGCCCCACCCTCCCCATCAGCCGCCGTAAAGGCGGCCTTTTAATCCAGACCGCCTACCCTCTCTCTCTCTCTCTCTTTCGTCACCCCAGAGACGCTCGACACCACGCCGCTTCGTTCTCCATGGTGCTTAGAGAGCCCTTGTACCCTGCATTGGTCCTACTCATTCTCCCGGAATCACCAAAAAAATAAGTAACGCCACACTCCTCGCAACAAGAACTCGATCTCACCCTCGATGACCTTAAAAAATAAAAAATCCCTAGAAAATTGTATCCCCGTCCCAAGTTTCTCCCTTCACCGACCCCTTCTTTCTTTACACGTCCCATATCCTTTCCACGCACCTCCGTCCCCTCGGGTCGTTTTTCAATGTTTTCCACACCCCGAGAGAGGGTGCCGCGCGATGGCAGTTGACGCAAGCTTTTAATCTCCGCGGATGGAGGAGGGTGGGTGCGTGGTGGTGGTGGGGGTCGGGAGGGCGGGGTAGCGTCATGAGGGAGCGGGGTTGGGGGTTGACGGAGGGACACGAGTGTTTTTATATATCCTTGGGTTAGATCTCGAGAGTGGGAAATGGCGGGGGTGAGGGATTGACGGGGGTGGTGGGGTTGACGGGGATGACGGGGGTGGCGAGAGGGGCTGGGGTGCCTTCGGCAATGTGGTCGGCCCGGCAAAACGGGCGGCACGGACCCATTCCCCGCGACACTGCCCACCCCCCGCGACATTCCCCACCCCCGCGTACCCCTCACAGGCTCAAGTGGGCGGACGACGGCACGGGGACAGGAGGGAGGAAGCGGGAGGATGGGACAGGAGTGGGGGAAGGATGAGAGATACCCCGGGCCCACCGCGTTCACTGAAACTAATTAATTAATGTATATTCCGTGGAGCGGTTCGCGAGTACCTACGACCGTGGATTCGTCAAAAATTACCATGGCGTGTCGTCAGTTTGCCAGTTTCAAGGTGTAAAAAAAAATTCCATGAAAACAAACGAATAAATAATGTCGAGTTTAAAACGTTCCCCTGGAAAATAATAGTGTTCGTGAGTGTGGGAAGGGGGAAATTAAGTTCATAAGGGTTTATCAAATGCTCCGAGATGCTAAAAACTCTGGTGATTAAAGCTCGTACGGGTTGGTATTATTTTGCTGCTTTTAATTGGATTTGAATGCTGATTGAATGGGAGGTTGAACAAATTAACGGTGTCCATGTGCGTTGGGCATCTTTCATCCCGTGAATCTGCATGTAAAATTAGTGGTTTTTCGAAAGTACCTCAACTAATCCCCACCTATGGCAGCATTCGTGTTTCATCAATCGATTTTTGTGTGAAAATTCACAACTTTTCGGACTAGGAAGGTGATATCTCATGCAGAGACCTTTTTTCTGTAAATTTTCTTCCGTATTATACTACTAGTGCATACCTGAGATATATGAATACTTTTTCACGAATTCCTAGGTAAATATTGTTAAAATCAAAATATCCTTCGTGACCGCTGCTGGTGCATAGTGATATTATATAACGGTATATGTGACATACTATATTTGCGGAGTCCAAAGAATGGCCGCTCCTCTTGGTACCCCCGGGAAGTGTCTCATTCTGCATGGAGTTCCGTTTGAGTTTTTACTGTTTTTCAAAGGACTAGGAAAGAGAGATGAAATTTAAGCCCTATTGAGAGTCCAATTCGTGTTTTTTTTTGCTGATTGCTGATTTGATGAACAATGCTCCGTGAATAGTTTATATACTTACCGTTTTTCTATTACTCTTTTCTTGCGTGTTTCTAAAAACAGTTTCATTTAATTAAGGACTAAAATCAGTATTGAACCCAGTTTTTCGATACATTTACGGATCCCCATGTTTTCATATATTCAATTATTTTTATTATTTTATTCTGCTATATCAATTACGTGCAAACTTAATTTAATATGATTGATAATATTGTGTACATGTCGTACATATTGTACATGTCGTTAGCTCTATATTGTTCCATTAAATGAGCAATGATAACAATCAAGAGCAATTTTTTTAAAATCGTACCCTTATATTCTCTTTATTGATATAAGGCTTGTATTCGCATCTTTTCTCTCTCTTTTTTATGAGTTACGAGTATATGCGCAGCATTTGTCTTCATGGGACAATGCCAATAATCTCATTTTTTAAAGTAATTCTTCATAGATTAGTTTAGAGAAGTTACGACAGCAACCAATTCAAGTTTCGCTTTTCATATTATCCGCAATCTCATGATAATTTCCCTCTACTAGATAGGAATACGAAATGTGAAAGTTAGGTATCATAAAAAGAAGACTAATGTATAAGACTTTGATTTATCTAAATAGCTCGATATTTTGGTTTAGTTGGGCTACCGTTCCCATCTGCAATCGCTCATGAGTGAACTCTTGGGTATAGTTGGTGATCATTCCAAAATACCTCCCTCGGTGAGCTTGTAATGGCCGACAAGGTGAGGTTAATGAGCGCAAGACACCATTATACTAATTGAATATGAACCCGCAAGACCCCTGATTCAACATTTGATATCCTATTTGGAATAGACTAAAATTGATATCCTCCGCCGGCTAGATAAAAAAAGCCAATCGGATACGTGTGGCCGATGGATGCAGGCAATCATGGGTAGACGAATTGATGTGAAAATAATCCATTCTGCATCAAAGCGCTTTTGAGCAAACTACTACTTTGAGATTATTTCCTTTCACCATAGAAGTCTGATGAGTTTCACCTTTAGGGGTAATAATTCCAACGGATTAATACAGGGAGATGGTTCTTCAATTTCCTGTCGACAAATTTGAATTTCTATGAGATAACTGAAATATTCTGGTGAAATAATTTGCAACGCACACACAAATATTGGCAAAGAATGCATTCAAACTTCAGCTATTCATTGTACTTTTTTACGGCAAATCGCCTCTTTCCTGCAGTTTTCAAAGTGATCACGTCATATACAACGCGGTGAAGATCCATAAAAAGCTAATGATAAAGCTTATTTGACTTTTTTTCCCGTTCTACTTTTTATTTCATTCATTTTTAACTGATAATCTGAATACTGTAATCTGGCATTTGAGAACTTGAAAAGAACTTGTGTGCAGGATATAAATAATTTTTTACTCCCTCCTCTGATTTTTTCAACTATAGAATCTTAAAGGAAAATATACTTTTTGACATATTTGTTTAATACTTTGAAATTTACTTTGTTCTGATGTATGTACACCTAAATCCAGAATTTATCCTAATTAAATCAAGAGAAATAATAATATTCCTTTGGTTTATAACCTGCAACAATAATAAATGTTACGTGGTCTCAGAGAAATGTGACATGTCCGTTTACGTTACTATTAAACGCAATTATGGCGCTGCATAATTCTTTAGTCTTTCTAATAACCAAAGTCAAATAAACCACTTCATTTTATGCTTTCAACTTTTATATTCCTGGTGGGGAAGGAAAATATTACCATTCGATAATTAAGATAGAAGTTCCTCGATACGTCTTCGAACGAAGGAGGAAAGCATACGACCTTCCGTCTGAGATAACCGAGATTCATGACCTGTTTTTCTTAGGAAACCTATTCAATTTTTTTTAACGTTCTCTCCAAATTATTTCATTATTTTCCTTTTCTTCAAAATACGCCTCATTGATGGCTCTCTCCGTGAACTTATTTATCTCCATTCTTCTGTAGTTCCACGTTTTCCTCTATATCACAATGTCGTCTTTTTTGCTACTTTTCCTCTGACTTCGGTGCGCTTAACGTGAATGAGGGTTTTCTTATTTTTGGCGTCTACCAATAGATCTGAGTGAACATTAATATTGCAGAAATCTGTTCCAAACATTAATTTGGTTATATCATTTAGCGTTTATCATAAAAGAGAAGTTCTTTTATTAAATTAATTCCGCTGGCTGGGCTGCTTAAGTAAGATTCTTAAAACGCGACGAAATATCACCGACATGTGTAGCAAAAAAAGTTGTCCGGTTAGATTATTTAACTTTTGTGAATAACCATACTTAAGAGCATGGATTGACACGCTCGCGTGTATGCGCGTATTTCCCTGGATACGAAAACATTAATGAAACTTGAATCGTGAATCTTACTTATGAAATCATCATAATTTCATCACGTTGAACGAATAATGTCCCTCTTTCATTCCTATTTGTGAAAAACATTTATTTAATTAAAGTGCACAGATTACTGTACTAATTTGACGTAAATCGATGTTAATAATATATCTAATTGCTTTAATTTTCATGATAATAGTAATAAACTGATTTGTTATTTTATCATTTTCTTTAGTTTACTCTTATAAATATTATTTAATTTCAGACAAATGCTTTGTGTCTCAAGATTTCCTCTTTTGGTTCCTTAACAAATTAATTGCTTTTAATCCTTAGTTAGCCCTTAATTACCTCGTTGAATGAAACAAAAAAACAAATTCCCTCAGGGTTAACCCCACAACAATACAATACCCTTCTCAGGGTATTTCTCAATCCTTTGGAGGCGTACCGAAATGAATATTGTCTGTGGCCCTCTCCTCTCTCACTCTACGGCGTGAGGGAAGGAGAATGGCCCTTCACTTCGCTCGTAACTGGGGGTTCCCGAAGTGGACTTGCCCGTGCGCGGATGTGACAGTTTGCCGGATGAGTTGAGCCGTCTCGGAATCCTTAGCGCTCCTGCTCTCGTCACAAAACGGCCGCCTGCGTCGCCAAGGCGAGTGCCCTTGAAAAACCTCCTCCACCGCTCACTCCCTCGGTAGATGACAAGTCCTCGGCGTCTCTCCAACCCATGCTCGCAACCCCTCCTTCCCTTAGGTCTCTCTCTTTCGCTCTTCCTCTTTCGCGTCCCCGTTTTGCGAGATTGGTCAATTTGCGAAACCTTACCCTCCTCACTCCTTCCCTCCATCTCCCAGCACATCTCACCTGGCCTGGGGCGAATCGCGGAGGTTCACGGAGCCGCCGCAGGGTTGACAGCGGCGGGGACGCGCTGTCATTACGTGTCGCTCCAGCCTCGTACATGCCGCTGACTCGGGATCGCCGCGAGTCAGCCGGACGACGTCGGCGAGGACGTGTTTATTGATTCTGCGCCGGTCCATTGGCGCCGCCGCGCTACACTTAAAAGACCCACGAATCGCCCCAACTATAGCCTCCGGACGGAGTTACTGCCGGCCGAGTCGAGGGTGTGTCGAGGAAGCGCGGAGAACCGGTCGGCCTCGTTAGGTGCTGTTCCTCCGTGTGACAGCTCGCCTAGCAGGAAGGACGGTGGGTTCGATAACGAGGTTATCGCTGTTGTATGGATTTCTTGGGATTTTGGTTACAGTAATAAATGAGCCAGTGTCTAAGATAACCAAACCTTGTTCGTTAATATGCCCACAATTCGAAAACCGGCGGAAATAATAATTAATAGTGTAGAAAACGTGTGTACCTCCTGCATGATTGCCTTTCAGATTAAAATCACATTAAATCACTTCCGTTGGGTAAGAAAAGGATGAATGAAGTTTTATTACCTTGGAGTCGAATGGTAATAACTTTCCTCCCAGTCAATTAAAGTAAATTTAACGATATGAACTTTGATCGGTATACCATTCCTGCATCTGTATGTTTTGTTTAATCTTTGAATGATCACTGGACTGATGGAAATTTATAATGAGTGCCAATGTTCTAAGCCTTTTGAACACAACTATGAATTTATTACTAACCAATATTGATGCGTATTCACTTGTACTTTCACCAACGGTTTGCCCGTATGGACTAATTAGATAAATCGACAGGTTAAATTTGTCACGCGTGGCAGGATATAATGTTAAAACACATGTGAAAACCTAATTGCACTGCTTTCCTGTCTAATATCTTCACATGAAAGATATAAAATATACAGAACTATATTTTTATAATTATAAAACCTGGATAAAAATTATGAAAAGCCCATGACTAGAGTAGACAATGCTTTTTTACTGAAAAAATTTGTGCTAGACATTCAACGAAACGCCTTCGTATTTACACAAGATGAGATGTTTTTAGCAAGTCTGGTTATTTTCTTGTGCCTATTTCGAATTTATATCAATTATTTTTTTCCTCATATAGAGTGGACTTGAATTCGAAGCATTGCAGCCTAAGATTTAAATACTAGTAACAGCACACAGCAAAGGTGACAGGGATATTTTTAAAGTCTAAATTGTAGAATGATAGTTTAGGTCCATAAGCGACCATTAAAACCTCTGAATAGTTTTCCAGGCGTTAATTTATTGTTTTCTAGATCGTAGTATCCTTTTGGGAGTCCTAATTCAGTTTCGTGTAATTAGTTTCGTGAGTGGTCTGTTCGATTTCTAGCAAAGAATAATCACGTCATTCCAAATACCATTCTTTCCACCGCATGCCGAATGAACTAAAGAAATAAAATCTAAAGGAAGTAATATTATTTGGAAAAAACAGAGGCAGTCATTTCAGGTCTATGAAATTACATGGCAGGCATTTGCAATTGCTCTTCGGTGGGTCGGCATCTCGGCAACTAAGGTAATAAATTCACTCCTCCATGTCAATGTATGTATGTACAAAACTCCAGAATTAAATGGATACAAGGAAAATTAATATAACCTATTAATTTAGAAGATGTTGAAAGTTGTAATGAAATTAGCAGCATCCGTTGAATATAAATAAGTACTGTATCATTTTCAGTGCGTTTAATTAAGCTGAATAACCATCGGTCGTGCTAAGCTACAGGTTATTATACCGACGGAGGGAGAACCGTTTTGCTCAAGAATCATAAAAACAAAATTTTGAATATTCAATGCGATACCCGTAATTATGAGGAATTCGGAAATTTGCAGAATTAAGTTTAAAAAAACCATTAGTATCAGTATGTATCCATTTAGAGGGATCTCATGAATATATTATTTTAATAATGAACATTATTACAGGAGACACACACATTCCACATTGGCAGAAAGGACAAACTATTATCTCTCTAACACTTTAAAAAGGAGTTCCCGTATGATTCCGCTTCATTGATACGCGGAAAATAAAAAAAATGTTGAATAGCTTTAGTTTTATTTGAGGCTAATGTATACAGGTTTATGATTTTCGTGTAAAGTTTAATCTGTATGTAGTGTTAAAATCACCAAAAACGATCTCCCGAAAAGAAGGGTACAATTATTTTCTTTGATGTATGAACGGAGAGTCGAGAAATTCTTTGCTCCACGATTGAATTAATGGAAAATGTGCGTGAACATTGGTGTCAAATATTTTCCTTAGAGTTTGAAATATAAAAATAGTGTTTCTCTTCAACTAACTCCTTGTTATAAAGAAATCTTCCACCTTAAGTATTTCCAAAAAACCCTTCTATTCAACCCCTAACACCATGTCAGCTATCTGAATGTTCTGCTTACTCTGCCTACCTGCTAAGGGACTCCTTCGGGGGATTGTGGATGCTGATTGAAAATCCATGTCCCGCCTTTGATTTGTAGCATTTTGACGGTTTTTCATTTCCAATGACCTTTTCATCAATCATTTATTCTTTCTTCCTACCCTCCTATTCACTCATTCACTGTTCCCCCAAATCACGATAGAAACTGGAGAGAAAGGAGGTCCATTTACTCCTTCACAATGCTACAGAGCGTTAAAAAAATTCTCAAGAGTCTATTCCGAAAGATTAATCTACCTTCTCTTCTGGGAATAAATAATCAGAAAGCGAATATATCGTATAGCAATAAATATACAAGTATAAATGAATTCAAGAGGACGCAACCTCTCATTACCTGTATTCAGCTTGTAAGAGGAAGTAAATATATTCGTATTACCATTCAATTTCCCACTTCGGCGTGTGCTATGCTACGTAGAATTATGTAATACCTAGCACATTATGCTATAAGGATAATTAGTGCTACTTTTTTTAATTATCATGTAGGTGTATGGGACTTCATATTTCAATAGTTCAGATGGTGTGTGAGCTGCTGTAGTGGTTACGAAATGTGTCAGGGAGAAGGTATGATTTCTTGCATCGGTATTTCCAGAAGTCATTTCCATTTAACTTCTCATCGTAGTCTTGCCTGCCAGTATGACGTGGGGTTTGTTGAATTTTTGCCTTTTGTGTTTGTATATTTTCGATCTGTTTTATGATATGTATTCGTTACTACGCGGGAGATGGGAGGAACGGGAATTCTACGCGTAAATCAACTGAATTTTAATATTTTGGGAATGAACTCGCATGCTCCGTTTTGCAAATGGAACGCAAAATTAGAAAAGATAATTTAGAATACCTGCGAACACAATTGGGCGCAATGGCCGGTGTTGCAAGGATGTAACATGAAAATAGCAGTTATTTATGTTCAACCAAAGTTCTGATAAACGCAAGAGAGAAGTTGAAGATAGATATTACGTTAAAATAGGAGTGTAGATGCAATCCTTTCCCAGCCTTGGAAGTAACATAACATACAGAAGAGCTTAGCTGACCTTTCTCGGCTCGGCGATCTCTGCTCAAGAGACGAAATTGTAGAGAAAAGATACTGAGAGGCAATGCTACGTACGTGACGGAGGTGTTAATGCTACGCGTACAAGGAAGAAAAAAATTTACTGTGATCGATTTATAGATTTTTTGCAAACATAAATCACATTGCATCAATAATATGATATTTTCTAGGAATGAAATGTAGATGGAGAAAAAGAATAGACTGGTACACTTTATATGCCCATAACTTAACAGGCCGAAATTCTAAAGCAAACGCCAAATATCAAAATAATGTGAAACTACAGAGTAATTTTTGGAATGCAATACAAGAGATAGCCATTTCGAATAGCACTTTGGAAGTTCCCAATGATAAATCCTGAAGAAAACCGCGTCAATGTCTATTTAAGATTACATCAAAAGATTACTGCAGACTACTGAGAAAAATAGCATCATCGTAGAATAAAAACAATTCACACATCCTTTCTGAGGCGTTGACACAGAGGAGCGAATTAAAAGAAGTATTGAAATTTACTCAGTGACATAAGCTACTGCGTCAGTTCAAAAATTGTCCAGAACACATTCCCACAACGAAGAGCTACTGTTTCGCAGTCGACAAGAGTGCACAGGTGCGAGCAATTTGTTTGAGTTTGTGTTCTTGTACCTCGAATATTCTGTTTGCTCTTCCCCATACAGAGCATTTGAACTCGTCCGACCTTTCCTTCCTATATATTTTTTTTTCTTCCCTCTCTGACCTCCCTGTATCTAACGCCATATGAACTCCGCCCTGTTTTCACTCAAGTGTAGCTTTCCACCCTTTGGGGAATCTTTTCATTAAGACTCGAGTATGTAACAACCCGGGCGTCCCATGTCATTTAAGCATCGGAAGGCCATTCCCACCGCTTCCCTCCATTTCCACTGTACATTCCCACTCCTCCACTTTTTGATGCCTGTTTTCCCTCCAATCTCATTAACTCTCGAGTGAGATATTCCGCCTATATGAGATACAAGCCAATTTAAAACTGGTTTCGCGTACAACTTTGAAATGTAGGTGAGACGTCTTGCCACGTGAGGATATTTTAATCCAACAATTTCGTCTCACATTTTGCCATCAAGCGGATGACTGGACCACGAATGAAAATTAAGCCCTGTCGAGCCAGCGAATTGCATATTAAAATTAAAAACCATTCCTATAAGGAGTCAGTCACTGATTTTTTGCTAAAAACTACATATCTGATTTAACTGCACATCTAATCTTCCTTACGGTGTGTTTGGCAGATGTTGAAATTTGTTTTTCATTATTTTTACAGCAGCCTGGTACGATTGGTTGAGAGAAACGGCAAACTATGGTCCCGACCAAACGTCAATATTCAAGAAAGTAGCAACTCTTTAATTCTAACCTTAACCTTTCAGATCAAAATTTTTCCTGCTGATAACATGTCAAAACATAATCCCAGTTAAGAGAATTTACGAAAATGATAAAACTACAATGAATACTTTCTTTTCCTCATCTTTCCTTCTTCGCTCATTTTTTTACTCTCCCTGGGCTGTTGAGAAGGTGGCAAATCTCATTTTCGTGGGAGAGGTTGTATGGATTTTCGACTGTAATCATTATTTGAAATGGGCACCCCTAATGAAGCAACTCGCGGATTGGATGTCAAATAGGCCAGTCGAGATGATACAGGAATAAGGGTGTATTTAACTTAAGAAATTAAATATTATCTTTGCTTTTGCTATTTTTGCTTTGAGGATGTTACAGTGTAAACGAAACTAGTCGACGAATAAAGTTTTATTCCCGTAGAAAGCAAAGATAATATTTAATTTCTTAAGTCAAACATGGATTTTTACAAAGTTAAGGCCTCAACCATTCAGTGTATGGGTGTATTTAACCCTAAATACGCCGCAGATGATCAAATTACCACACGAAGAATAGTAATTTACTTTGCTCACAATTATCTCCCGGCATGGTGAAGCAGTAGTTATTTTTTATGATTGGCATTCTATCATGGTGGGTAGGTTTTGAATGGACACAGACTGAACGTCACTACATTTCTTAGCTTTATCCAACAAAAACCTCTCGACAACCCAAACTCCTACACTAACGGTACTTCAATTCCGCGTACATTTTACCTCCCATCATTCTGTTCATCACACTTATTCTTAACCTTCCACTATCTCATTTGACGTAATATAAATGTCGTCCCCTATCTTACAGCCTTCATTATTCCACCCCCAATTAAAATGATCTGCTCCCACCGCATTTGAATTTTTCCCATAATCATCCCCCATCCATTCCTAGCACTTCTTGTTTGTTTTTCTTCATTTTACCTTTTATGTCCTTCCCCACAGCTAAATCTCAAAAGTCTTTTTTCTGTGCCTGTCATTTTGAAGAATTAAATGTAGAATTAATAGAAACCCAAATCACATACTCATCGCAAAGAATAACTAACTGCTGTTGTGTATGATAAATGTTTGAAAAATTAAGTCCGACAAAACTACTTATATTCCGATGTTAAAACCTTTGGACTTTGCTTGGCGTAAAATTTGAACTTGAATTGCATTGAAAAACCTTCCTTAAGTCAACTCATTACCTTTGAAGTTGTACTAAAAAGATAAGAACAAGAAGTCACGGAATTATTCTGATCGCACAATGTGCGTTAAAGACGTTGGAACGACGCTGATGAATTGTAATCGAGGTAATATGAGACCACATAAACTTACGCATTCCTTGACAGAAATTGGTAAGCTCAGGAAAGATCTGCAGTTAATCACCACATTATCTTGAACGACTTAGTTATTATTTAAAATAACTGATTTTTGTTGGCCACACAAGCAGGATTATGGCAGTAAAAATTGCGGAAAATCTAGCGCGGCGGATACTATTGCTGCGTTTATCTTTTATGTTACGCCGGGTAATATCTTTTTATTTTATTTCGCAACCATGTACAGACTCTAATTACAGTATCACAAAAAGTAGCCGTAATCCAAGTATCAATCGTACTAATTTAATATCATGATTTATAGACATGATAATTATTATAGCATTAAATAACCCCTGAATGAGAAAATCATAGGGGATTGTAATATTTTATAGTTTCCAATCTAGGGTTTCGAGACTTGTTATTAGTCGCGGGCCAAGTTTATGCGGCGAAAGCATCTTGTAGGATACCATTGTGTAGGCCGCAAAAGTTCTTCTTCTCTCTCAAATTTATGTCGTCCAATTGTGATAATAGCGTTTTCCACGCAGATATATAAAAATTCCAGGCTAAAATATCTTTTCACCTCCTCCTTAGTAGCCATTATCTTGTTCTGCGTTGCTTTTTATCTCGTTTATCTTCCATTTCCTCCCTCTTTCCCCCTGGAGAATCTAATTGAAATGTTGCCACACCTTCTTCCGTTCGTTCCCGGAGAGTAGGAAACACCGACAATCGATTGCAAAGCTCCCTTAATTTCCACGGCGGCCGGGAAAACGCCCTACGGTAATGATTCTGTGGCCACGTGGGGCTCTGATTGCTGTGCTCAAATGCGGGTTTATGCCGTCGTGGAAAGGAATGAGTCATTCACAGAGTGGTAGGAAGATATCGTAGCTTCGATCTTTGGGGAGAATGGGAAGACTACGAGTTAAAACTCAACGCAATCATTTTAAATAGTATTTTTCCAAGCATTTTATGATGATGAAGTTGATGCACACAGATCTACAGCAGTTTTAAGTCTTGAAAAAATTTTTTTGAAGTTAATTACAGAGCTAATTAGGTTCAGAATCGATTCGAACTTCCTTTCAGAAGAACGTCGACCTTTTAACTGAATGTTCGGCTGAATCCCGAGGGATGTTGTTTAGTTTATTTTATTATGGGGCTTCCAAGGTGGTCCTAGGATCACACAAAGGCACAGAAAGTTTCTCATCATGGTTTTCCTGAAGTAAAGGTGAAAATATTCGCACCCCCAAAGCGGAACTCGTTGCCGAAATCAGTTGACCTCTCGGTTAGTCACTCACCCTACTAACCCGTGCAATGGTTTTTGGCTTGAAATAGTAACATTTAAAATCGTATAAAAGGATGCCAATCTCTTTCTCACTTATACTTCACTTATTCAAAAAAAATAAATGCCGTTAAAATAATAAAAATTTGATAATGTTACTCGAGTATATCCACATTTCTCTCCTCATCCACATTTGCTCTCATTTTCTGATTTGAAATTAAAGGAGTATAATTTTTATTTTATCTGTATTTTTTAACATTTCTCAGTTTAAAATGATTAAGGAAGGCGCAAGTAAAACCTGTGAAACGATGCACTTGAGTTTTCTGGAAATAAATGGATAGGGAGCCAACGAAAAACCCGAAAATGTGATTTATGAGGTGACCCGCAATACGTTTTGATTTCCACTAATCCTTCCTGAATTAATATGTCATGTTCTTAATGCGCTTGCCGTTTATTGATCAAAAACATTGAGAGCAATAGATAATATTCTGAACTACTCTAATACCAAATAGCTAATCATATTATTGCTACTCAGTGAAAACTTAAGTTCGTATAAATAAACTCAATTTATTTCCTGAGCATATTGGCCTAAGAAATATTAGTTAAAGGATGGAATTTCGCAGGAAAACATATTATTGGCCGTTTTTCTCCCGTTTTGGCAATTAGATACGTTGATTTCTTTGGAATAAGGAAACAAGCTGATACCATCCGCCGCAAATCGCAGTTCATACGTGTTAGGTAAATTGCAGAGACATTTAGCACATTATTTTCTTTGACCTGTTTGGAGACAATGACCTATTATTTACCTACGGAGCAAAAAAAATCAGAAAAAAACACCTAACCCAGACCACCAAAAATGATTAACCTAAGTGGAAATTGGGAAGCTGCCTATTTATCGAATTCGACAATGATTTTGAGTGGAATCCGGACCATTTTTATTGAAAAAAATTTATTTCTGTTGCCTAATATTGCCACTTGTCACGGAGGGTATGGTAATACCTACACAATTGAAACAAAATACCCTCTGAACACTTTCTAACAAAAAATTATGCATTCAATAATTTTAAAAATCCAATATTAGGGGGATATAGTGCAGTTAGTGATTTTTAAGTTACCTCGGAGTATTATTGATTTGATACTATTTATAATTATTAAAATATCCGTCGTAGTTCTCAATAAATTGACAATTCTGGATTATTTTTTTCTATCTGAGGTATGTCACTTACCTATGACATGATTATAAATATTTGACACAATTTTGATAATTGGACAACTTAATCTTTTTCTCACTCAACCATTTAAGTTTTTAATTGAAAAATGCAGTACAACTATTACTTATTTTTCAATTTAATGCGGCAGCTCGAGATTTTAGATACAAGTTTTGAAATGCATACACGTATGTGCGTTTGCATTTTATATGTCCAATAGATAGGTATAACAGACAGACATGTACATTAAAAATGAATTTATCTGTGGACCAAAAACGAAAGGGTAACGACATCATTTGGCAAGATGTATTAAAGATATATATATATATATATATATATATATATATATATATATATATATATATATATATATATATATAATAAAACTTAGATAGTAACACACAGCACGAGAACACATAAAAAGAACACTCACAATAATATCTTGATAACTTCAACGGACTCGAACTCCGTCTTCTTCGGAAGATAAGATATGACTCATAGAGTCATATCTTATCTTCCTAAATTTTTTATTCAACACTTCCGTGTTACTTCGAAGAAATCATCTATATATGTATATATATATATATATATATATTGTCCAATGTTTTAAAATGGAAAACTGCCCGGCTGGTTTTAAAATGGGAATGGCCCTTCAATGTTTTAAAATGGAAAACTGTCCATTTCAGAAGAAATGTATTTCAGGATAACAGTGTCAAACAGCCAGCATATTTCCTGTACACCAATTTTTGGTCACATGTGGCTGTTTTAATAATTATTAAAATAGTATTTTTATTATTATAACTATTTATATTTTATATAGTTTAAGGTAGGTTTTGGATGGACAAATACTGAACAACGATAAATTTCCTTGGCTCTCCTCACAAAACAATCTGACACCCGATAATGTAACAAAACCTTCAATTCGCATTACTCTCCTACTCTCTTCATTTCGTTCAACCTGCTTATTCCATTCTTTCTACTCCCTTGCTTACCTAACGTTTTTCCCTTTCTGAGTCTTCAACATCACATTGCCCAGCAAATTCCTCTGCATCCATTTTCCTTGCCTCACTTGGATTTCTCCCAACAAATCCCCTCTCCTCCTTCACCTTGACTACCACTTCCTCATATGTTTTACCTTCCATCCATTTTATCTTTCCTATCCTTTTCCACAACCTTATTTCAAAAGTCTCCAATCTACGCCTAATATCTTCAACGAAAACGATTCCAAAACAACGCTCCTCATTAAATTTCTACATTACAATACGTGTGGCATAAAATGATTTTTTTTTAAGTGTATGGTTAAAATTTCTTGAGATAAATCTTTTATTAATTTAAAAAATCATCATAAAATAGTCAGAAAAATCGAAAAAAAATGGTTTTAATTTTATTTGGCATTGTGGTCGTCAAAATTCTCCTCGTCGCGTTTGATGTCCTCCGTCATTCGATCTCGATGGTGCGCCGCAAAGTTCTCTTTTGTGTTCATTTCCGACGTTCCCCAAACAAATATCCCCGGCCCACAATGGTATGCTCCCTGAGGTCTAGAAATCTCCATTTCCGTCGCCGAGAGAGCCGAAAACGGAAGTTGGCCGAGGAATCCACGTTGGGGCCCGTACAGTCTAAGAGAAGAACTAGGGAGACGGAGGGATGCGAATAAAAATTGAATCGCAGTGGGTTACGGGACCTATTTACTCAGTCTCGACCCACCAAAAAATACTACCGGGATGCTCTCTGCGCGCCATGCCTCTCTGGGTCTGATTGAAGTCGGGAGACAAATTCGTCGGAGACGTGAAACGAGGGAGAAGAAGATCCAAAGCGGGTAATATAAATAGAAACCGCGGAAGAAGGGGAAGAGAGTGTAACGAATGAGTTGCTTTGATGGCGGCAATATTTTTCCACACACACGCCCCCTCCCTCACCTCAGGGTAACACACACACACCACACCTCCTTTCATATAAATGGAGCGGGAAAGGAAATCTCGTTGAATCTGAAGATTTATTCTATTTTTCATCGCGCGGAAGGATAAATACGTCGCGGGTAAATTTTGTACTTTTTCCTCTGGCGGATCAGAGAAAGTGAAAAATTAGGGTTCGGTGAGAGATGGTGATAGGAGAATATTATGAGAGGAAAGAAAGATTGGGGAGGCGAAGGAGGGAGGGATTTTGTCTGAGGGAGTAGGAGCAGCAGAAATGAAGAAAGAAAGAGGGTAGTGTAAGGAAGTGTAAGCGCAAAGGGGTATACGCCTCCGCTACCTGCCTGCTGCGGTACGTTATATTCCATACCTGTATCTTTGGGGGCGGAGGCTATACGTTGCATGTCCATGTGATAGTTGAGCTTCCTCTTCTTGCTTTCTCAATTCTAATTTCCTCGTTATTGGATAGATTTTTACTAATCTGTATGTGTACGTTGGCTGATGGTAAATGTATTTTCATGCGTGTGGTTTGAGAAGGCTTTTGCATTAATATATACGGTTCTGTGGGTGTGAGTTTGCATGAATATCTAGGTTTTGTATGCGGTCATATTTTTCCTTTACGGGTAAGGTCACCTAACCCCCCCCCCCCCGCCGCGCACTCTTGCGGCAGCTTGCGGGGTATTAGGTAGAAGAAAGTAGGTATGAAGATTTAGGAACTCAATTTAGATGCATCTTCGGTCAAAGTGGATTCTTCGGAATTGTATGTACATCCTTACTCCTTCAAAAGTATATCCCTTGATGAGAAAGTTACATGGATCAGATAATATTATTTTTCCAGCAAATATAAATAATAACTTACATTTAAATTCCTCGTTCAAATAATTACATGAATATCCACGTATGAATCTGCAAAGTACTCACCATTTATTAGAGTGTCTATTAAAATTTCTAAAACTGCTGGTCAAAATAACTCCGTCCATTTTTAATAAATGTAAAACTTCTACGCAATGGTTTTTAAGGCTGGTATTTATTCATTCATGCTCATGACGCGCTGAATTTTTTATTTTTAATGAACAGCAGATATATTTCAGTGGAGAGAATGAATTCTCTGGTTCCCACATAACCACCAGCAACTCAGCAGGATCTGACGGGTTTAATCTGCCCTACAAACGTTCATTTTCGGGAGAAATATTTCCGGAGGCGTGCCAAAGTGTCTCGAGACGGTGATAAGTCGACGATAAATCGGTTTTGGTACACGAACTCTCCCGTGGTAAATAAAAAAGTCCGCGTTCGTGGCTGAGAAGTAGAATTGTGGGAGATTGAAATTGAGGAACGGACCGTGTTGGGTGGACAACGTGGATGACCTCGATGCTAGAAGAGGTCACTGCAAACGTCCATCTTATAGCGACGAATCATATTACCTATTTATTCTCCCTCTGACATGGCTAGCTGCGAGGGTCTAGGTACGCCTGGTGGCAATCTGAAAGCACTTAGATTCTCATGTAATTAATGTTTTCCAGTTTTCTAAGCAAACAAAAGTTTCTTGCTTCAATAGACTATGAATTTTTAACCCACGTAATGGATACATGGAATCCGACCTCCTGACTTCCCGCTGGGGAAAGAAGGAACTCAAGGAGTTCATTCTTTACGTGTGAGTTTCATTTGTTAGTGCTTCTCTGTGTTTATGATCGCCAGTGCTACCTAACCTCTCAGTTTAAATTATTTTGTGAAAAAATGGGTATGTGTGAGGGAGAGAGTGTGTGAGTTTGTGTTAGAGTGCTGTTGTGATAATGCATATGTATGCATACATCTATGTGTGTGTGTGTGTGTGTGTGTGTGTGTGTACATTCTCGTGGAGACTGAGAACTGCAATAGTTTCATGATCTTCCAAAAAATCTTTAGGAGAGCATAGGAACTTAACGAGGAAGTTAAAAACTTCATCATTGTTACCCTTGAGTCCATCAACTATTTGGGGTATTATTTTGCTTACAGTGAAACGATACCCTTAATTTACTACTTTAAAACCTTTTAATAGGGTAAAAAAAGTAGGTGGAGCCAATGACGTCGGTAGAAAGTGGAGATTTGCCTAAAGGGCGGAGGGAACCTTACGGTACAACAAAACAAAAATCATGGACGTCTGGACTACAATTCTTTAATCATGCTGGCTATACACCGATGGAAATTGGGTTCCTCATCAGACCAATACGGCTGATCCGGCGCTATACAATGGCATAAGTAGAGTCTCAAAGCTATGCGTCGGTCCGAATTCACGTCGGACATTCGCCCACTTGATTTCGACGTGAAGCTTTTCAGAGGATATATGCAGTCCCCCTGCACGCGACATGTACCCTGTTGCCTGCGGCTCGAAATGCTTGGGTCAAGGATATTATTCTCGGGAATTAGCTCTGGTTCCATCATCGTAACTACGTTTGAGAGTGCCAAGTCAACCCGTCTCGTTCGAAGGTTTCATCCCCGAATTCCCTTATGTCCATGGGAGTTATCGTAGACATTTATTATTTAGTGTCATCAAAAACATCGTCATTCGGTTGATGTTTTCAGTTTTCGTAATTAATCACACTGATTAATCTTGTTATTTCATATATTTCCCCACCCTAATACTGATTTCTGTTTTTTTAATACCTATAATATACGAGGGTAATCACAAAGTTAAGGTCTCCAATGTTTTAGAAATAGAAAAATCATTTATTTTATCTTATATATACATAATTTAAAAGATTGATCAATTATCTATATTTCTACATAATCCCCACTTCGGTCTATGCATCAGTCTAGGATTGGGAGACTTCGTGAATGGAGCTCCTCTTGGATGTTTTCGCTAAGTGTGAAGTTCGCGCAGTTATTCGGTTTTTGTATGCAAAAGGGGTTGAACGGCTTGAAATTCATCGCCAATTGATGGAAGTGTATGGGCAATCGTTCATGGATGTCAAAAACGTTCGCAAGTGGTGTAGAAAGTTTGCATCTGGTCGTACTCAAATCCACGACTAATAGAGGAGCGGGAGACAGTCAATTTCTGACGAGACTGTTGCGAAGGTTGAGGAAACCATGCATAATGATCGGCGGATTACGCTGGATAAACACTGCATTTTGTTTCCTGATGTTTCTTGAAGCACCATCCACAGGATTTTAACGGAAAATTTGCAATATCGGAAGGTGTGTGCGAGATGGGTTGCCGCGAATGCTGACTGAAGACTACAAACGGCTACGAGTTGATTATTGAGTTGACTTTGATTGGGACGTTGTCAACCACGCACCCTAGAGCCCGGACTTGGTCCCCAGCGACGTTCACCTATTCCCTAAGTTGAAAGAACATTTGGCCGCAAGGCGGTTCAGCTCCGACGAAGAGGTGAAAGATGAAGTTCAACCTTTCCTCAGTGACATGGCGGCGAGCTGATGCGACATGGACATACAAAAACTGTCATGACGTTCACAAAAATTCATCGACCGAAATGGTGATTATAAAGAAAAATTGATAATTGATCAATCCTTAAAATGATATATATATATATATCATAGAAATTAATGTTTTTTTTCAATTTCTAAAAAATCGGAGACCTTACTTTTGCGATTACCCTCGTAATTTATAAATTTCTGCTTTAATCAAATCAACAAAAATAAATACCACCACATTTTGCTGTAGAAGAATCTGGCAATATTAATCCGTTTCAGTTTTTACAAGATTTACACTCGTTAGATCTTGGAGTTAAACCTTTTAATTGCACTTGTGTTTTAAATGCTGGAATCCCGTTCTGTCATGTTATTCCCAAATTTACAACATTTTGGTCCCAGGGAATCATTTTCCTACTACACTGAATATCATCCTCTTTTAAGTTGTTGAAAATTTATAAGAGATTTAAATGTGATTATCAAAGGTATAAACTTTCAATTGAGAAAGACTATGAAGGAAACTCATCAGTAGGCTATGCCGCTAACTACATAGCTCATTACACTGAATTCTCCAAGTTTTCTGTACTCTCTTTCATTAAAATGTCAACACGAAGGTCAAACAATCAAAATTAATTGCAACCACAAATGATTAAAAAGCATATAAAAAAATAAATTTTCTTGATTATATTTACGCTTATAATGTATTAATTCACCTCGAAATAAATTATTTTTGCTCTCTTTTCTCATTCAAAGATAGTTAAGATAGCTAAAGACTCACCGTAAAACGTCCCTTTCCACGTGTAATTGATTGTTACGTAAGTCACGCTTTATAATTTCTTATACCTGCGCTAGACATTTTTAATCTTATAAAACTTCACAGAGACGGACCATTTCCCTTGTTCCACTCGTATATTCCTTTAAAACATCTAATTATAAGTTTGAATTGCTCGTAGGGGAAAAATGAAGAATTGGGGTGGAGGGAAAGTACCTGCGGGGCCTGTCAAAAGGACTTCTAGGTTTGAACATTTACGACTCAATTACCCTAAATACAGGTAATACCTGGATATGAATAATAATTATTCATTAAAATGTTTTGAAATACCAGTAAAACGATACTGCTTTTATATAATAATGTTGTGAATAATATTCTGGAGGAATTTTGTACGAAAATAGAATAAAAAATTGTTTTTGTCGGAACAATAATATTAACACTCATCAAACAAATTTCCGGCAATATTTTTTTGTCATTCCTACGTAATGTAAACGCAATTTCATGCATTCAATTATCATGAGGGTACCTGTTTTGAAAATTACCGGCAGTGTTTTTATTTAGTATAATAGAAGCTGCACAATTTATACATAACCAACCAAGCTCTATTATTTTTTATATGAGATTAATTACACTTTTTAATTTAATTGTTCATAGTATATTGGAGAGGAATGCAATGCCTTCACGTTTTAATTTGATTTCCAATCCTGCTTTGTAATTATAGACTGGATTAGTCGTACATTTCCTCATTCCTTTCATTCATCATGCGATTATAGGTGAGTTTTTTGGTTCTGTTTTCCCTTACATATAAATGCTCAGAGACCCTGGGAAAATAAGTCTACTTTAATGAAAAGAATCATTTAAATTTGTTATTTATAGTCCTCTGTGGATGATATAATACCACTTCAGCGATAAGGACAAATCACTTAATAAATTTATTCTAAAGGAACCATTACTTTTTATGTGGTTAGAGAATTTCTGTTTATTTCATGTTTAAAGATGATCAAAAAATATATCCGGATAATATTTACACGTTTTAAAACGTTATCCTAAGTTACCCTTTGTAAGAGAATAAATAAATTCTTTAATTTTTAATTTCATTTAGGTTTTTCATCTAACATAGAATATCAGCAATTCATCTATCGTCTTTCCTGTCTATACGAGGGTAGGCTGAAAACTAATGCACACATGCTGGTAGGCCATAAACAAAATGACCTTCAGAAGCACTCCTGGTGGCATGTGGAAGAAACTTTCCCCCTCAACACGCATGCGCAGGTTTGAGGTCGTCGCATTCATCCACTGTATTTTGAGAAGCGGAAGTATAGAGACGTGCTCTAGTGCTATGTCAACGCGAGTTAAAAAGCGTGCTGTCATTGACTTTGACTCAACGTCCGAGGTGTAATGATTACCCTTGAGGTGTCTCTTCAGTTGAGGAAAAAAATAAAAATCGCAAGGCGCAAGATCTAGGGAATAAAGAGGGTATGGAATCGGTTCAAATTTCAGTTTTCGCTCCTCAAAATAAGACCCAAGAAGGCGCACATGTCGAAATCCAAGGTTAAAACCATGCTAATCGTGTTTTTCGACTCTCGAGGCATCGTCCATAAGGAGTTTATACCTCAAGGAAGCACTGTGAACGCGGCCTTTTACAAGAAAGTACTCCTTCGTTCCAAAAAACGTGTCGCCCGGTGTCGGCCCGACGTTGTCAACAATTGGACTCTCCATCACGACAATGCGCCGACGCACACTGCCTTCCTCTGCACCTCTCTACTGGCCAAGATGGGGGTTCCGGTCTTCCCCATCCTCCCTACAGCCCTGACGTGTCCTGCCCGGGCTTCTTATTCCCGCTCGTTAAAAGAAAGTTGAAGGGAAGGCGTTTCGACTCCATCGAGGCGATCCAAAAAGCTGTGACGGATGACCTCAAGGTGATCCCGCAGGATGAGTTTAAAAAATGTTTCCAGCAGTGGAAGAACCGCTACCAGGGGTGTATTGACGCACAAGGGTCCTATTTTTAGGATTATTAGTAGTATGGTCCAAAAAGTTCAATAAAACTGCCTTAAAAAAAGTCTTATTACTTTTAAATCGCACCCTGTACACTGGATGAATGTAACGACCTCAAACCTGCGCATGAGTGTTAAGGGGGAATGTTACTTTCAAATGTCATCAGAAGTGCTTCTAAAGGTCGTTTTGTTTGTGGTCTATAAGCATGTGTGCATTAGTTTTTAGCCTACCCTCGTACTTTCTTTTTCTTCTTATTATCTTAAGACAGATCTAGTATGTGAGCAAAACACGCCTCCATTAAACTGAAAAAGTTTTCTTTTAAGATTTTTTGCCCAAGTTACCTTTAATATCACGACTTCTATTTCTACAGCACCCGCGGTTAATTATTTCGGGGCTTCTAAAATCACATTTTTGAAATTGTATATTGAAATCTTGCTCGAAAATCACTGACAAGAGGAACACTAATCTTGTGCGTATCATACGTCAGAGTTCACTCGCAACTCCCTCAAATTGGAATAAAAACCTTCTATAATTGAATGCATGCAGCTCTATAATTGAATCTATGCGGTTATAATTTGAACGACCCAAAAAAGTCTTCCGTTGCGTCTCAAAACTCAGACAGAATGTGCATAGCAGAAAGAGAACAGAGAGAAGTAAATACCCAGGGAATTGAACTTGATTCGTGTGAATGAAAACTAATTTCTGCATTGCTATTGCTGCTAATATCCAAGAATCTCATTGTTATTCCTTCCTCGCACTTTATGCCGGCGAAAATTAAATTTCTCCCCTCGTGAGACCTTGTGATTAAAATGCCAACATCTCATCGTCCTTTCATTTAGAAAACTCGAAAGAGTCTCCGGGAGGCTTTGACAGGACATCAGAAATACGTTTTAAAAGACATTTCCTCGTGATCTTCGTATTTAGGTGAAACAAGACCCTTGAAGGGTAGTGCCATATATTTTCTCACATTACTGCGATCTGTATTTTCAACTAAAACGCGAAATGTCTGACCCCATCGATTTCAATTCATCATTTCATACATTTCGCTTTTCCTCATTCCGTTGTTTAAACATGATTATATTTTAATTCGCTTTAAAAAATCCTTTCACATAAATATGCATTGTTTGTTGGTAATTTTTTAGATTGAAAGCAACATTCGTGTATGAGTGTGTTTTGTCATTAAACTTTGTCCTGTTTTTTTTTTTTTTAAAGGTAGGCGGACGGATCCCTTCCAATTTAATTTCATTAGATTTTGTATTTTTTTTTACCCACAGAATTTCCCCATGTAATTAACCTTTGAGCATATTTTGATGGAGGGTTTATTAAAATGATGGCGATTTAATTTTTTTTAATGTTTTCCGCAACCCATAACACATATTTTTGTCGAATTTTTGCTTTAGATATCGATTATGATTAATCCTGAGGGATTTTTGCTAAATTCTGCAAAATTTTCAGTTGATTTATTATTATCACCAATGAGAACTTGGGTAAAAACTGTTAATATTTCCGGTAGTAAAATAATAAATCGTGCGCTTAAAAGATTCGCCGCGGTTGGTAGAGAAATCGCCCGTGATCTAGATTTTCCTCTTGGCTATACTCTCCTTGTCTTCATGCAGGTACTGTATCTTTGTCCTTGATGTTATTTGTTTCACATACAAGTATCTCACCCAGCCCTCACAATCTATTCCTTTCAAGTTAATGTTACTTAATCAACTAACGTCATCTTGCCATCATATCTCAAAATATGTCAAGTAAGATTAAGCCTGCTTCTTGTTGAATTCATTGTAATACATTCTCTATTAAACTAGTATTTGAGGAATAAAACAGTTTCTGGCGTAACTTGGTGGAAAATCTTCGTACTGACGTTTTTATAAATCAAACCACTTTGCTTTTCCACATAAACTTATTATTTTCACGACCCAGGTTTCGTTATAGTATAACATCGTCAGGATGATGATCATCTGATGATGTTATGCTATAACAAAACCTGGGAAAATAAAAAGTTTATGTGGAAAAGCAAAGTTGTTTGATAGATAAAAACTTCAGTAGTATTTGAGGGGAAATTAATGTACAGAAAAAAACTAAGGTTGGATTGGCATTTGAAGTGCAATCACTGTACCGTACTTAATAGTATATTTGCCTATCGGATAAAGCAAATATGTCAGGATAATAGGTACTAGAACAGATGTGCGCGTACGTATTGTCTTCCATTTTAATTTGATGAATGCATGACACAATTCATTCAATGTTTCCCACTTTTAATCCAATCCCAAAATTAAATGCTGATTCCATGACCCTCCCATTTGTGCTTACTCCTTGATCGTTGTGTGACTTGCAAATTGTTTTGGATGTAGATGTAGTTATATTACTTTGAAAAGCATTTTTAATACTCAAATAACTGCAGAAATTTCCGCGACAGTTATTTTATCGCTAACAAAAAAATAGGATTTAGTAGAAAAGCATTGGGGATATGTGATGTAAAGGCTAAAGAGAATTTTTATCTTCCGCTGAGTATGCCTTATTTGGAATGTACTCTTCGTATATGGAATCCTCGAGAATTTGAATTGACTGCCGAATGGTATGCAACGTAGAGCAGTCAGATTTGTAAAACGTTGTTATGATAAACTGAGTCCACTATCAAAATTATTAGAAGATCTAGGTTGGGAATAACTCTCGGAGTGAAATTTAAATCACAAATTACATAAATCTTTTGCATACAATGGAAGGATCTCTTTAGCGATGTGTTGAAAATGTATTATTAGTCCCATTGTACTACGGTAGGAGAGATCATGTCAATAAAATTAAAGGTTTTAAGCGTAGAAGAGATAGATTAAGATGTCATTTTCCCCAGGAACGATGAGGGATTGGAATAATGTTATCCGACTACGCCAAGGGATGAAAGTAGTTTGGTGCTCACCCCTGCCATACACTATAGTGGTGGCTGGCAGGGTACTACGAAGACTATTCCAAAGGTTCTTTTATATACTTATACAAAAGAACTTTTTAATAGCACGCCTCCAGTTGTTATTTTAGATTTTAATCCACTTAAAAATGCTGAGTCCGCGGAAACTTAACAAATAAGAGCCTTTAACCAATTTCTTGGCATATTATTTTGTTGATCAATTACGGCCGTTTATATAGAGAGGTGTCATAAAGTGTGACGAAAAATCAGATCCGCGGTAATAAGCTATTTGAAGGAGCAGCGTTTTTCTGTTAATTCCTGCATGAAAATTTTGAGTTGAATACCAAGGCTTATGGTGTAGATACAATTAAACTTACTGCGTGCTATGAGTGGTTTACCCGAATCAAGAAAGTGGCAATCGATGGAAGACGGCGAGCGTTTCGGAAGATCATCAACGTCGACTTATGACCTCTATGTCGAGAAAGCGAACGATCTCGTTCGTGCTAATATCGTTTGACTTTCAGGGAGCTTGCAAAAGAGTGTGGCTTCTCGATTGGTTTGCGTATTGAAATCCTGACTGAAAAACTTAGAATGAATCGAGTCACTGCCAAACTCGTGCCTCGCCTAATGACAGCAGACCAGAAACAACATCGATTTCAAGTCTGTGATGAGCTGTTTGATCGAGCTGAAGAGGATATAAGCTTCTTTTCCAGGATTATAACAGGTTATGAGTCATGGGTTGGTGGGTATGACATCGGAACAAAAGTGCAATCTTCACAACAGATCGGTGAAACATCCCCCCACCCCAAAAACCTGAGGGTTATAAAACGCCTAAGAGAGAGAATGAGGCGAAAACGCCCGAATTTTGGAGCAGCGAAGAGCGGTTCTTTCACCACGACTGGCTCATTCGTCTCTCATAGCTCGTATGTTTTTAGTCAAAAATAAGACCTCTGTGCTTCTCCACCCACCCTACTCACCGAACTTAGCCCAAGTAACATTTTCCTGTTCCCCAAACCAAAAACCTACCTCAAAGGAAAATTATTTTCCACCATTTGAGAGACAGAAACGTGACGAAAAAGCTCATGAGCATTCCTGAAGAAGCACTCCAGGAATGTTTCGAAAAGTTGAAACACAGTTGGGATAAATGGATACGGTGGGAATGAGAGTACTTTGAAGGTGCCTCTGACCAATAATTTTGCTGCGGCATTTTTTGCAGTAAAAAGTACGGGAAGTTTAAAACAGACCTCGAATGTAGGATAATATAATATAGCAATATATAATATAATAAAATATGGGATGAGAATCAATATTAATAAAACAAAGACATGCGATTTTCCAGAAAGAAAAAGGCTAAGCTAAATATTAAAATAGACGGGGAAAGAATAGAGCAGGTAGAGCAGTTTACATATCTCGGAAGTGTTTTGGACCAATACGGTCAAAGTGGTACGGACGTAAGGAGAAGAATTGCGCTAGGCAAAGAGGCTTTCTCAAGGAGGAGGGAGTTGATGACGGGGACGTTGAGTAGGGATGTTAAGACAACACTCGTAAAAACTGGTATGGAGCGTAACTATGTACGGCGCGGAAACGTGGTCACTGAAGCAGGAGGATAGACGTAGATTGGAGGCTTTTGAAATGTGGGTGTGGAGAAGAATGGAGAAGGTGAAATGGACCGAAAGGAAAACAAATGAGGAAGTACTAGAGATGGTGGGTGAGGAGAGGGGTTTGTTGAGAGAAATCCTATGGAGGCAGGAAAAATGGATGAAAGGCATATTGAGCGGTAGTGGAATGTTGAAGAAGGTAATAGAGGGGAGAATGTTGGGCAAGCGAGGTAAGGGCAGGAACAGGACAGGGATGTTGGACGGGATGAAGGGAGGAAAGAAGTACACCGAGATGAAGAGGGACCTGATATTGATTAGTTTGCTAGGTGGGGAGTCACAAAATGTTTATTTGATAGTTGTGTCCATCCAAAAACCTACCTTAAACGGTATATTACCTAATAATAATATAATATAATGCATTCCTCCAAATTGGACGGGATGGTGCGGAGGCTAACGTACAGGCTTCCCACCGCGAAGACCCGGGTTCAAACAAATATTTTTCAGTGGTATCCCGATTCCTACTTGAGGTGCTTTGCGGAGAGCACTTTGAGTGAGTACGCCGTCCGTCGGATGGGACGTTAAACTGCGAACACCTTGGCGCCTTTCAAGATGAGACGACTAATGCCGACGCCGGGTTTCTCTCCACTCTTCCTTTTCCATCCATTCCTAATGGCGCAAATGACCTAAGCTGTCGGTCGCCTCCCCAACAAAACCAAAAAAAATCCAAATTGAAATTCTTGGATTTTACAGTGAAAAATTGTCCGTCTTGCCCGAGATTCAAACTCTGATCCTTAAAACATATCCTTAATTGGGTAGAGAATTTGACCAGACATCGAAGAATCGAGATTGGAATCTCGGTTAAGAAGGGCAATTTTTATGCATTAAAATTCCTGCACTTTAAATTTTGTTGCGTGGTAAAAGTATAACAGCCTCTCTTGGAGTATTTTTGTCAGCGGTTAACCATGATGCAATCGAAGATAGATACTTTCAATTTTCAAATTTTCTATCGTACTTGATGGATCATTAATTTTTATGATTCTTTATTACTTTCTCATATCGTGTGGGTAATAGATGTTTTATTATTTTGTAGTCTACCGTTAAAGGTTGGTAATGTATAATCACAGACTGAACCCTGCAAAATTGCTAAACCTTGCCTAAATAGATACAACCTAAAACCTCACACTACAACAAATCCATCTTCAAATCCGCATATATCTTACCTCTCTTCACCCCATCCAACACTGATATTCTTACCTACACATATGTCGTGCGCTTAACCTTCAACCCTTTATCAGCCTTCACCAATCCAGCCCTTATTAAAATGCTCTGCTTCTCTCTTTCCTGCCTTGTTTGGCTTTCTCCAAACAACCCCTTTTTCTTCCCCCACCATGACTAGGACTTCCTCGCTTGTTTTCCTTTCCGTCCATTTTACCTTTTCAGCCCCCACTTCTCAAAAGCCTCCAATCTACGCCTATCATCTACCTATCTTTTTGTTTATCTTACAAGTCTCCGTACCTTACTAAACCACGCAATCTTTCCTAAACGTGCTCGATCAACTTTCCTGTCGTCAACTACCGCCTCTAACATATGTGTTGGAAATGGTTTTGAGTGTACTAATATTCTGGTTGAGATATACACCCATAGTTAAGCACTTACACATTTAATACGAAAATATGTTCATTGCTGCATGTTATATTGCCACTGAAATCTTCGTGAATATTCTTCATGTCAAAAAGAAACTCTTTGATTAAGCAACATCGAACAAATCGTAAATCCACCCGCGCACTCGAACCCAGCGCGTTTTTTCCATTACTCCTGTTCCCCTTTCTCTTCACACAAAGTAAGAAAAATAAGGCCCTTCACGAGACCGATTCCCAAAACATGCACTAAAGATTGCTCGAGTTATAGTCCTTGGTTACTTACCTAATTTCTAGATGGATATTGCGCGTATTTTCGCTACTTTCCTCGCGGTGGTACTCACGGATTCGTCTGATCCCATTTTCCGGGTCTGAGAGGTAACATTTCATTAGGTCTCGAAAACCGGTGCAGTGGAGTCGTAAATCCTTCGGGATTTTTCCGAGAAGCGATACTACGTATTGACTCGGTGATGCTCGTTCTTTGACTGAAGAGTCACGAAGGGCGGCGGTAGTGATTTCTATCCCGTGCTCGATCGTAAACGTGTGTGGACGCGCATCAATCATCGCGCTGCTGCAGTACGCAGTTTGGAGTGTGCGCTCCGGTGAAAGAGAATTATCCGGAGATGAACCACTCCAACAACACATTACGGCCTTAAAAAAAATTAAGGGCCTAGGTTTATTGGAGCTCTACACAGAGGATGTCTGACCTTCCGTGACTCACGTCATGGAACCTTTCACGTTCATGGATAATGCAAAACATCCAGCAAAACCGCACCGGGTGCAAGCAGCGGAAAATTCAACCCCACGTAATGTTTTATCGGAAGTTTTTTTATGTGAGGAAATTAAAAAAATACGAGGGTTCTGGAGGATATGCGGTATTTTTTTAATGGTTTAAACCAAAGGCATAATATTAGATCCAGTTTGATTCCCCTTTGTCCCTCAGATCAGACAACATTCTCCATTTTTCATGAAATAAATCAATATTCCATCACCTGGCCAGGGAATTTATCAGTTGGTGTTGACGATCAAACGTCAATTTGGGGCAAAAGGAGATTCGACGTGCATGCAGCACGGTTCCGTAGTTCATTTCAAAAATTTTCAAGCTACGTGCTTCGTTTGAAAAGGCATCCATACTTGTCAAATTACACATAGCATTGGTAAATAAACTTGGGAAAGATTCTTATAAATAAAAACACCTTCATATCAAGGTTGCCCATTGTCACCGGTACTGTTCAACGTATATGTAGAGGAAATGATTAAAGAGGCATGGGAAGAACTGGAGGTAGGAATGAAAGTCGGAGGGGAAGTCGTAAAATCGGTTAGGTTTGCTGATGACCAAGCATTAGTTGCTCAGTCAGCCAAGGGGTTGCAAGCCTTCTTGAGTGAATTGGAGGTTCAATGCGATAAATATGGGATGAGAATCAATATTAATAAAACAAAGGTTATGCGATTTTCCAGAAAGAAAAAGGCTAAGCTAAATATTAAAATAGGTGGGGAAAAAATAGAGCAGGTAGAACAGTATACATATCTCGGAAGTGTTTTGGACCAATACGGTCAAAGTGGTACGGACGTAAGGAGAAGAATTGCACTAGGCAAGGAGGCTTTCTCAAGGAGGAGGGAGTTGATGACGGGGACGTTGAGTAGGGATGTTAAGACAAGACTCATGAAAACTCTGATATGGAGCGCAGCTATGTACGGCGCGGAAACGTGGTCGCTGAAGCAGGAGGATAGACGTAGATTGGAGGCTTTTAAAATGTGGGTGTGGAGAAGAATGGAGAAGGTGAAATGGACCGAAAGGAAAACAAATGAGGAAGTACTAGAAATGGTGGGGGAGGAGAGGGGTTTGTTGAGAGAAATCCTATGGAGGCAGGAAAAATGGATGAAAGGCGTATTGAGCGGTAGTGGAATGTTGAAGAGGGTAATAGAGGGGAGAATGTTGGGCAAGCGAGGTAAGGGTAGGAACAGGATAGGGATGTTGGACGGGATGAAGGGAGGAAAGTACACCGAGATGAAGAGGGACCTGATATAGATTAGCTTGCTAGGTGGGGAGTCACAAAATGTTTATTTGATAGTTGTGTCCATCCAAAAACCTACCTTAACCGGTAGATTACCTAATAATAATAATCAAGGTTGGTTAATTATGAACGTTTTAGTTGAGCTTGTCACCTCAGGCACTTAGAAATTGCTGCAAAATCCTACGAGTAACGTGAACTTAAGTGAAATTTAATTTATTTGAAGGAATTCGTGACCTCTGAAAAGTTTCTCCTAAAATGTATGAAATCATTTTTGTGCACATTCATATTTGCGCATGGTCTTCTGAATTCCGCTTAGACGAGTCCTTGCGGGCTACGATTGCAGCGAATTATCAGTCTTAATGTACGTCTTACCCAATTGCATACCCATAGACCGAATAGCCGTCATACCCATTGACCTAATGACACATTTCGAGAGCACGACGTCTGACTACACCGAATATCCTTAGGTCCTTACCCTACTTTCGGAAATTAACTCTCAGAATAATTAATTATTTAACAAGTGAGGAAATGGGCCTGGATAGGACCGTGAGGCTATCGGGATGTTCTAGAAGGTCGCTACGTCGTGGTAGTACACGTGCACAACAATACCATGCCCACATCTTATGATTACGAGGTTTCCTCGCTCGATTTGGGTCGATCGGGTTACTCAGAAATTCAGAAACGTTCCCGTCCACATCGTTGGGAAAACAGGCATACGAGGACCGACTAGCTTTATCTGATAACAACATCGCAAACAAAAACATCACACCTGACTTGATTATGAACGTCGTATCTGAAGGCTCACGGCGAAATAACAAGATATAATGTACTCTACCCAAAGTAGCATCGCCGGGTTAATATTACACCTCAGCATATGCGATGTACGGTGAGACCATAACTCTTTTCACTTGGTCAAATGTTTCTCCAAAGTTTGCTCAATAAATTTTGTACAAGAGCCTTTGGATATAACTGACGTCATTACCGCACCCATGTTCAATTTGAATCGGTTCAGACGTTGTAGTTTCCATAAAAATTCTCGTTCAGAACCCCACGCATAAAATTCTTAAATAGAAAATGCAATTAGGTATTCATTACTCTCGTTTTGTGAAATACACGCACAACGATTTGAAACCGTTGGAATGGCAATACATGATGGTGTATTCTGTTTGCTCTTTTCAAATATTGACGTTGTTCGTATGAGATAGGACATCTCCAAAATAAATAATTTATTGGTTTTTGCCGCATGTTTATTATGGTAAACGCGAAATTCAAACACTTTTAATCGAGCATTAACGCGAAATTTTCACGTTCTCCGAAGTTCTGTATCGCTTGCCGGGGGCTGCATTAAATATGCAATGAACACCAAAAAAATGCTAATAGTATTAGCATTTCCTAACCCCTTCCCCTCCCCCCGACACTCCCCTCGAATCTCACCTCTCTCCACTCGCCCTAGCGCACCTTCCCTTCCCCCTCCATCACCTTCACCAACTTCAACCAAACCAGCCATCCTCTTTTCCCCCTCTTCATTTCCACTCATGTGTATATACTAAACCAGTAGAAAGTATAACCGACCTGTATGTAAGACTTTGTACCTGATGATGAGGCCGATGCGTCGAAATGAGTAGTACCAAGTAAAAATCGGTTGAAATATAAATTGCGTTTTTTACTCATATTACGTATTCAATTATTCCATTAAAGATTCTATGACTATGTGATAACTTCTTCAAAGAAACTTGTGAATAAAATCATGAAATTTGATTGCTTGGGACGCACGCTATCTGAAATTGTTTAAATTAAAATTTTTTTCAATGCCCTACATTGAAAATTTTCGTAACTTCACGCTTTCCTAAATACACGTAGGGCACTTCAATCTCAAATCGTAGAGAAAATTGTAAAATCAAATGGAACGAATATAAATGTACTAAATTAATGTTTCAATTGTCATTGACTTGCGTTAATTCGTTTAATAAAAATGTAATCAAGGAATTTCATCGATATATACGCAATAAGAGGTATTAGTTAGGGCAAAGTTTGATTAGGCAAGACGCTTGTACAATTTTTCTCGTCGAATTTTCATTTATCGTGCGAAAGAAGCTCACTTAAAGCTTATCGAGACAAAGCACAAAATACTGAGGAGAATCCCCTCAGATCGCTTCGGTAAATGTTTGACAACTACTCTTATATTTTCTATTATTATTTTGGATGTGCAATATTAATTAGACAACATGGAGAATGATAATACTCAATTTAATGTATTCAATAACTAAACTTGTAACGAAAGGAGTGTGACACTAATAATTTTCGATTTATTTCAGATGAGATAATACGGTTGCTTATTGATGCAACAAAAGTCGAGAGGGACATCGTGTTGATACGCTGTTGAATAACGTCCATAGTCTCTGAACAATCAATATCGACTCGACTATCTGGTTTCCGGGACCTTCATGGGCACCCAGAGTTCCGTCGTTCTCCCACTCAGCCTCGGCCTTAAAGGTAGGGTTCAACGCATTCCGTAGCACGTAAGCTCTTAGAGAGATTTCTCGACTCTTAGGCTCCCCGAAGATTGCCCTTATTTGGGTCCAATGAGAATCAACACCATTTTTTCCACAATTCCGTTGGGGGAGTAAAAACTGTTACCTTTCTTCGATTGTCTTTATTTATTTGTATATGATATAAGAAAACGTTGGATGGAATCGGTCACACGTCAACGGGAAGCAAAAGGAGGCGAAGCGTCCACTGTCTGTGGCTATGGAAAGCGACTGAAAATGCTTAAAATATGCGCAAAACTCAATCTGAGATTGGCGTAAAAATTCAAATTATTTTTATAAACGATATTTATGCAGACTAATCCTTAAAAAATAGTCTTCCGCATATTTTATTTAATTAGCAGACTTTGAACTCATCGATCCTACTCGCATGCCCGCCTCGGAACGTACAATGTTACCAATCTCGTGGTTGATAGCAATTGAAGCAACCTAAACCTATTCTACTGAAGATGAGTTGTTTCACAACCGTTTCGGAAGGTTATACAAATTCCAGAGAAGAAATAACACAGAAAGGAGTGAAAAGAACAAGCTACAATGAATATGCGTCATCTTATCGTATAGATTTTGGATAATAGGAAAGAATTCTTTCTGCGCTTGTTACCACGAGATTCTGAGTGGACGTCATGCTGAGTAAAAGCTCATTTCATTTTATTGTGTATACATGAAGAAGTAGAGGCGATTTATTTAAATTGCATGAATTATTAAGAGCAATGTGGTTGGCAAATGTCATCAACGCCACAATATCTGCTGAGTGACCCTGAGTTTGCTTGCGTTATTATATACTGCTACATATTGCGATTTTAAGATAAGAATAATGAAATACCATATCCTAGTTATGTATCCCAATGTATCCCAGCTATAAAGCTGAGATATATTGACCTGTTAAAAATTTGATGAGGAAAGCTATACATTCTTTCAATGATTGAATTCCACAACGTACTATTACGAACTTTATCAATAACGACTTGCAACACGGTATAATAAACGGAGTGGAGTCATCGTCCACTTCTAACTTGACTTGTTTCCTAAAATTGCATAAGTGACGCTAAGAAATGGCATTTTAAAAACAGTATGTATGTATAAAATATATTATATATATATACTCACTCAACAGTATATATATATATATATGCATACATATATATATGAGAAATATATATGTATACATATATATATATGAGAGTAAGATAATAGTTGAACCAGGAAAAATCCAAGAGAGATGGAAGGAATATATAGAAACACTGTATGGTAAAGAACTTAGGCCGACAAGGTTAGACATAGAAAAGGAACATGAGGTAGAAGAAGATAGCTTAGGTCCAGGCATACTCGACGATGAAATAGAAAGGGCATTAAAGGAGATGAAAGCAAACAAGGCTGTGGGGGTGGACAATATTCCTGTAGAAATGTTGAAATGGTTAGGGAAAGGTGGGAAGAAGGCCATATATGGACTGATTCGTAGTATCTATGAGGAAGGAATCTGGCCGGAAGATTTTGTGAGATCGGTGTTAGTTCCTATTCCAAAAAAGGCAAAGGCTTCGTCATGTGAGGATTACAGAACAATAAGTTTGATATCCCACGCAGCTAAAGTTATTCTCAGGATCATCAACAAAAGGATAGAGAGTAAGGCAAATGATTACTTAGGGGATGATCAGTTTGGGTTCAGGAAAGGAAGAGGTACGCGTGATGCCATTGCGGTTATGAGATCACTAGTCGAGAGAAATATAGAATACAATCAGGACGTTTTTGCCTGTTTTGTAGATTTCGAAAAAGCGTTTGATAGAGTGAATTGGGAAAAATTAATGCGTGTATTGCAGAAAATAGGAATGGATTGGAGGGACAGGAGACTGATCCGCAACCTGTACATGTCTCAGACTGCTCAGGTGCGAGTGGGGAACGGAGAGTCCGGATGGGCAGTGTTAGGAAGAGGTGTAAGGTAGGGTTGCCCATTTTCACCGGTACTGTTCAACGTATATGTAGAGGAAATGATTAAAGAGGCATGGGAAGAACTGGAGGTAGGAATGAAAGTCGGAGGGGAATTCGTAAAATCGGTTAGGTTTGCTGATGACCAAGCATTAGTTGCTCAGTCGGCCAAGGGGTTGCAAGCATTGTTGAGTGAATTGGAGGTTCAGTACGATAAATATGGGATGAGAATCAATATTAATAAAACAAAGGTTATGCGATTTTCTAGAAAGAAAAAGGCTAAGCTAAATATTAAAATAGGCGGGGAAAGAATAGAGCAGGTAGAGTAGTTTACATATCTCGGAAGTGTTTTGGACCAACACGGTCAAAGTAGTAGGGACGTAAGGAGAAGAATTGCGCTAGGCAAGGAGGCTTTCTCAAGGAGGAGGGAGTTGATGACGGGGACGTTGAGTAGGGATGTTAAGACAAGACTCGTAAAAACTCTGATATGGAGCGTAGCTATGTACGGCGCGGAAACGTGGTCGCTGAAGCAGGAGGATAGACGTAGATTGGAGGCTTTTGAAATGTGGGAGTGGAGAAGAATGGAGAAGGTGAAATGGACCGAAAGGAAAACAAATCAGAAAGTACTAGAAATGGTGGGGGAGGAGAGGGGTTTGTTGAGAGAAATCCTATGGAGGCAGGAAAAATGGATGAAAGGCGTATTGAGCGGTAGTGGAATGTTGAAGAGGGTAATAGAGGGGAGAATGTTGGGCAAGCGTGGTAAGGGTAGGAACAGGATAGGGATGTTGGACGGGATGAAGGGAGGAAAGAAGTACACCGAGATGAAGAGGGACCTGATATAGATTAGTTTGCTAGGTGGGGAGTTACAAAATGTTTATTTGATAGTTGTGTCCATCCAAAAACCTACCTTAACCGGTAGATTACCTAATAATAATATATATGAGAAATATATATATATATACATATATATATGATACTTTGAAAACGAATTTTAGGAATAATATAATAAACCCCAAGTTTTCCTTAATATTAAATGGTTTTTTCATTAAACGTTGGAGAAATATGGGGGTTAAAATTGGGGACTTGAAGGTTTTCCTAGCACTTTGAAAATTAACATGACACCCCAGGTGGCGTCAAGATATACGAGGATCGATTACGGAGAGCAGCAATTCACTGTCAGAGCCGAATAAATTTTCTTCATGAAGAGATATTAGAATTTTCTGTTGTAGTTTTTTACTGAAAATATTTGTGCTTCGCCCTGAAAACACTGACATATTTCGATATTATTTGCTCTTTGTAAAAAATCATGCATTCAAAAGATAGTAAAAATGCGAAAGGAATATTTTCCCCTGAAAAGGTGTTTTATGGTGCCGGGGTTATTGCAAATGTAGCCTAAAGTTAAAACGAGGAAGTGAGGAAAGTTTAAAATACTCTTCCACAGAGTTCGTTCACCTTACATTAATTTGGCTAAATAATTGTAATAAAAATACTTACATGTTGCTCTATCCTATGTCATGCCAGTTTTTAATTAATGACTCTCAATAACGCAGTATTAAGGGGTTACACGGGTTAATTATTTCATTACTTTGCATGCCCATGTTTCTACGGACTAAGGAGTTTTTTCCTAAAGTTTTAACAATTAACTTTATTTTCATATATTTCTTGAAGAACAGAATGTTTTGTAACGCTGTAAAAGATTGTTTGAATTTCTTAATTGTTTATTAAAAAATTATTTACTGAATATTGTGTGCATCATACACACCTAACGAATATTTCATAAAAGGTTAGCTCAATAATCGACGATAATTCTAATAAGGAGCTTAATTATAGAAAATTTACAGTTGATGTAGACTAAATAAAAGGATTACCTTATCTATTTGCTTTATTACTAATGCTATTGTGTGTAGAATACCTTAAGTTAATTTAGACAAATTATGAGACCGAATCATTCGGGTGGAAAAAGATTCAAGGTAGATATTTTGGGATTTTCAAATGAAAATAGATGTTATACGTATATAGTTACAAATTATGCAATCTGTGTTTCGTGCTCAACTGCCATGATAGTATCCCTTTAATTAATAGAACATGCATTGTATGTCTTCATGTATCAAAATATTAGGAAATCATTAGAGAGATTATTCTTTCCAGTGAAGCATTTATAGGTGGTTTCTAATTAATTTGAAGTAAATTTGACCCCTAGTGTGTTGTCCTTTAGTACGTTTACAGTCAAAATTAAGCGTTATTTAATTAACTTCAAATTTGGCCCTAATATTTGAAATGTAGTATATAGGAAATAAAAATGGAATTAGCGGTTTGCTGGAAATGAAAGTTGGAAATAGAAATTAAATCCCTTTTTGGAAATTTCCAGTTAAAATTTTTTTTAATTATCAGTAATAAAATTGAAATGACTGGTTAATGACTACCCTTAGCATTCGCAACGAAAAACTGTTCATCATTCTATCGAATTAACATCTTCTTTGATAGTTAAAACGTTGTATTTATTTGATATGATTGAATGTATTTGTTTCTTCCTGAAGCACTAATTTCCTTCCTAAATCGTGCACTCATTCGTTGATGATCGTTTACAGCACTAAGTCGTAGAAAGTAAATTTTCCTTGGTGTGTGCAAGTTAACTTTTAAAAACACAAGGGAAATATTATTGTTACACCCCTCACCTAATATCGCATATTGTTACCTTAATCAGAGTTTCATGATATCTATTCCCTTTCATGCCGGTCAAAATAAATGCAAATATTTTTTCATCTTTTTTCCGTGATTACCTAGTACTTTCCTTCAATTTGTGCCTTCAACATACCACCATACCGAACATACTGTTTACATATCTATACGGAGAAGAAATTAAACGAGCCTTCATCGGTACTTTAACGTTTACCTTGGCCTTATTATTCTTTCCGAATTTAATTTCATTCGCTTTCACTCACACGTATTTTATCCCCATTCCATGTCATTAGCATCGATCTCGTAGGTGTTCATCATTAGCTTTCCCAAATTTCAACAGCTTCCTTATAACCATCCAACAACCAACATTTTCATTCTGAAATTTTTAAGCTCTTTTGCTGTTTCCCCTTCCTCTATAATGGTTTTAATGTATGAGCGAAAATGAACAGTATTGTCCCATTCTCTTGCCTATCTCCACCTTTTTCGATTCTTTATGGGCAATATCATTCATACTGAGTTATCTAATCGAGCGCCTATGACTCTAATCTCTTAATGAGAATAATTTAACTTGCTCATTTTCCGAATGCATGAAAACAATGACTTCGAAATATTCTCTGCTCCCCTTAACTAATGCTCTCGGGGATCGGGGTTTTGAGGTGGCTTCCCACCAGAGGATCCGGGTTCGAACTCCGACGGGAAATATTTTTTCAGTTGTACCCCGACCCCTACTTTAGGTGCTTTGTGGAGTGCACTTTAAGTAAGTTCGCCGTCCGCCGGATGGAACGTTAAGCCGTGGACCTCTTGGCGCCTTTGGTTAAGAGCAAGCTAATGCTGACGCTGGGTTTCCCTCCACCCTTCCTCCTATCCCATCTATCCCTAATGGTGCAAATAACCTCAGCTTTTGGTCGCCTCCCCTAAAAACTACTAATACTAATGCTATCATTACTGATATCGTGCCACTTCCTTCCCTCCCCTCTCTAAACTAATCCGGGCCAAAGTAAACGTTTTCGTTGCCACCTCAACCTTTGATAAGAATATTAATTATCACCGACGGGATTTATTGAGAGCTAAAATTACTATGGAAGTTGCATTTTTTTTTGCTCTCTTCCTTTTATGACGTGACAGCCCCCAGCCCGCAAATTCTTTCACCTCAAGCTACACGCTTCCCGAGAACGAGCGCTCTTCTCTACAATCTTTCAATCATCCGCCTCTATAAATCTCGCGTCGGCTTATTATGACGTTCCACCATATTTCTCTCCTCGAGGGAGGATTGAGTTCGTATCGGCGGGAGACTCCAGGATCTCCCGGTTTCGGACGGAGCTCGACGTTCTTCGCAGTGACAGAAAGGCTCACATTTCATTTTTGGAGAACAAGGTAACACTGGAGCAAGTGCTAAATTAATGTGGTTTTATAATCGTAATTACTTCTAATACGCTTTTATTCAAGTGTTTAGTGGTTCAGTATTCCCTATTGATATGAAAACTGAGAGTTAATGTTATTTTTAACCTGAACGAAAACCGGAGTCATAGGCTATATAAATTATAGCCAAATGGAAACAGTAACCGGGAGATTTGTCTTCTAATCGTTTCTTTATTGTCTCCACAATCTTAGTTTACATGTTCAGGTATTTTTTATTTGAAAACAAGTGTGTTCTTCATCTCCATATTTTCAGTCCACCGTTCGACTTGCCTTATTTACCCTCTTCAACATTCCTTTCAGAATACCTCCTAAGGGTGACGTTTTGATTAGGGCACTAGGTGATGTATAATGTTTTTGGGAGTTGGTCGTATGTTCGATGCTTTAAGGTGTTTGCGCATTATCTGGTGGAATTTTATTTCGGCTCGGGGTGTATTGATGGTTAGGTTTGTCAAAGGAAAAAAAAATAAATGGGTAAAATGCTTTATCAAAATGTATGAAGGACGAATGGATTGTGAATTTAGTTTTCACATAGAAAAGGTTATTAAATTGCTTAATAATTTTGCCCGGTGAATTACATTTATCAACAATTTAAATAAATGAACTTCCACAAAGTTGAGGCTAAAACTATGGATTTGATCAATTTAAATGTTCGTAAGCTATTTGGAATTGGATTTGATTTCAGCATAAATACTAAAATGCAGGCTTGCAGGGGGAGACGAACAAAAATAGGCGAGTTAATATATAAACTTGTCATGGAGTTTTTTTTATTTCTATGAAACCATCTGGTACTTGTAAGGAGACTAGGTACCAGTGAGATTTGATTGTATTGGATGCGGTGAGAGGATTTAAGGAAGGAAAACTCAGTTGGACAGTCATAAATAACGTTAGGATGAATGAATGGAAGAGTATAGAAGTTTCCTTAAGTACAGTGATTGGGTGTTTTTCCTACCCAATAAAAAGGAGCAAAAACAATCCTTGTTGCTTTTAAATTACAGTTAAAATACTTAAGTGACGAGTAAACTTTACCTTGCTACCAAGTTGACGCCGAAGAATTTCATGTATGGGATTGTGGAAATAGGAACGTTATTAAGGTCGGCGGGAAGGCATTCAGTATGTGAGTTGTGCAAGTATGTGACTTCTTGGCATTTTGTAGAATTAGATTTAATTTTCCCCGTGCATGCCCATTCGGCGGAGAGATTTAGGTATTTCCCCTCACACCCAGCAAACCTGGGCCAGATTTGAGAGGAATTGAGTGAGTGAAGTGAGTCAACAATGAGAAATAATTTTGGGAACAGCATTTATGGATACGTATATTGTATAGAGTCGGTAATCATATGGCCCCCTGTGAGGTATCAGCTGGAATTGGAAACATTAGGGAGAAAGAATTTTCTATTTCTGTAAAAACCTACGGTGTAATAAGAAAAAAAATAAAGGCTATCATGACACACATTATCAAAAAAACTTTCTCAACGTCGAGAACCCCTTTGAATTCCTTCGATAACGTTGAATACCCCTTTATCTAAGTCTATTTTAATGAAAATGAGCCAATTTCAAAGAGTAAAATTAATTCGCCTTGAGCGGAGTTTGGCCCTGAATTCCTCGATATCAGGCCGGGTGCTTTAGCCAGTTAAGTTACCTAGGTCATCTTATACTCCGAAATTGTAGGAGCTTTAAGGAACAATATCACCTCATATACAATGTCACAGGCATTTTTAGCCGTGAGTACTGCGCCACAGTCCATGAGGCTAAATCCAACTTTTAAACACAGAGGTGGAAATCTTGGAAAAATCCAAAGGACTGCGGTAGATACCGCGACAGTAATTTAAGCGGAATCGTCCGCTAATATGCATTAGAGGGCTACAATTTCAAAGCGTAAAAATCATTCGACTAGACTTCTTCAATCATACATTTTGAAATCGGTGCATTTTAATACATATCAGCGGATGATTCCGTTGGAATTAATTTTGCGGTATCTCCCACAGTTGTTTGAATCTTTGTCTATTTTGTTAGAATATAGCTCTATGGAAAGGAGTTTAACGTCGCCATTTTCGTCGCCTGAGTCATGACTAATGGAAGAAATGATTAGAAATCTCCTATGTCTGCTGGTGATTTAGTCATTCCCTCTGCTGTCATTTAAATTCTAGCCGAAACAATACACCTGCTGAAATAATGACTTTGTGCACATAAAATTAGCTTTTGACGCCATTATTAACTCTTACGAGAAGCGTTTGCGAATGTTTTCAGAATTTTAACAGAATATTAGGTTCCTCAGTTTGAAGGGAGTTGCAGAGGTCTGATTGAAAGGTTTCAAAATTCAGACACCTAGGCATAACGAGAAATATAGGAAAGCATATGCCTTGTTTATGTCAATAGTAATTAGTCAATTCTTAGGCTAATTTTGAGTGATTTTATTTCCCGGTGTAGCGTGAAAATTAGAATATACGTGTCATTAGTATTCACTAATAGTGGCGCCCACTCTCGGTCTTGTGGGTCTATTTTCAGCAAAAAAAATTGTGGTTGTTTATCTCGTCATTCTCATTTCCTTCTCCTCATCATGTATTTCTAATATTTTCCACCAAGAGTATATGCGATCGTATCATATGGCTTTATGTCTGGCATATTGAGTTATATTCTTGGAGATCAGTTGTAGCCTACCCCGAATTAAATGACACGTATATTTTATCAAGTCTAAACGCACCTGACCGCTTTAGATTTCTCGATATAGTTGATTTCGTCGCAATTTTAAATATAAATTCTGACAAAAAATTTTTGTCGCTACTACTAATGTACAGGTCATAAGACTTTTTAACTATTATCCATGGTAATCATTATTATATTTCGCACGACAAAAATATGTAATCCTTTGGTGCAAAGAATATACAAGAACCATACCAGGTGGCGGTCACATCCAGGTTTGTTTAGCGATCGGAAATTATATGTATTAACTTTGAAGTCAGTGATTTTGTTCACCGCTTGCTTAAGATAATTTACCTCCAGTTTATACCTTCGAGAAAACACTTCTTAACGGAAAAAGAAAATACTTAGTTCTTCCACACACATTTAATTACACACGACCTAGGTTTCGACTTACAAAGTCATCATCAGGTCTGTGAAAACACTTCTTATTTACGATTAAGAAAAGAGTACAATTGGCAAAGGTTTAAAACCAAACTTTGATAGAATAATCCAAAGATCAATCTATTGATTCCGCCATTAACTTCTAAAATATAAATCTGCTGCTACTATAGTGGTTGACAAGCAGTAGCATGTGTGGTGTTAATGGATTTAAGTAAAGTCTGTCTTTCTCGTATTCGTAGAGAAGCATATCTCACGTATTACACTGCGGTGCATACACGTATACCTTTATTTACATAATCTGCATTATTGCAATTGTTTTACAAATGCATACTGTAACTAAAAATTTCAGAAGCTTTATTTTTTTATGTCAAATGCCTGATGTTTAATTTCCCCATGCCACACACCCTAGCGGTGGTTTGAAGGGTATTATGTGGAAGTAGAAAAAATAGCCCGTCCTCCCCTCCATCTCCCACGTTTGAGAGCAGCATTTACCTACGCATGCAAGTTGAGGTGAAGTGGCAGTTAACACTCTCGTTTTTCAGCGCTTAGAGCTGAGTACAATAGTGCAGCTGTGTGAAATAATGTAATATTGTTCATTTCCTCCCTCTAGGTTACTCTCTTCACAGAGCCCTTTGCGCCACACCCACGTAAGCGTGGGCGCCGCACCCCTGAAGTGTGCTCTACTGCTGATAAGGAGCATTTTAACGACCTTGACATGCTACCTTTCACCTTGAACTCATATTTTTAATGGGGCAGTCGCCTTAAATCCACCGATTTCCCGTCCTACCTAATGTGTTGACGATTAAACCGTCGATCAAGTCGAGCAATACGAATTTTTTCCTTTTTTTTTCAACGTTCCACACCGCCTCATTCATTTACTTGCCTCGTCATTTCTTCGCCAGTGCTCGCCTTCGTGTCTAACGAGAAATAGTTCAATGGTTAATGCAAAATTCCAGCAAAAAAGGTACGACAAACACCCATTACCGTGGAGTCCAATTAAATGCGAATATAAAACTCTCCTCTCGTTTTATATTCTTATTTTATTACTTTTAGATTTTCCCGCAAAGGCTATGCTTCTACTAGAGGCCTCAAAAGCATGCATTGAATTAATTCTCAAATGACAGCGTTAATCTCCAAGCATATCTCAAAAGCTGTAATAATTGCAAAAATGGGATGATAGAGCTGTAGTTGCAGCTACGAAATTACATGGCATAGCATAATGAGAAAAATGGTAATTTAATTTTTTCTCGTAATCGTTGCTGAATACTTACTGTATATTTATTCGTACAGTCTGCTGCGTTGGAGATAAATTAAATAAGTTTCTACGGCTAAATAAAGTAGCTTAAAAAGTTGTGGACACTCGGGCTTTAATTAAAAAGATTTTGAGTTACATACTGTTTCGCAATTCCTCCTCTATTTCCCAAAGTGCTTTTTCATTTGCAAACGTCTGTAGGAAGTCACAGTCTCGTAAAATAATTGGGAATAGATAGTGTATACTCTCTTTACGTTTGAATTCCATGTTTGGCAGCAATCGGGCTCCGATAGTTTAACGTCGATCTGTAAGGTCTGGATGCCTTCCAGCCACTGAAGACCAACGTGACTAATATTTACGCATTTCCCTCGATTTTCGGCTCGCTGGCGCCTATACAGATTTCTGGGTAATTTAGTAGATGTAATAAGGTGATTACTTTTATGAATAAATATCTTCCTCGTAACCTCCTATCCTCTCTCTAGTCTGGCGATATTCATACTTCTCCTATCTCCTTTCATTTTTTATATTTTTTGATCTGAGTAGTTTGTTTCATGCTCACGTATCTTATCTGATTCACATCCCATGTAAAGTTTTCATGGGATGCATTGCGAAAAAAATTTAGATCATTAATGTCTATAGAAATCAATCCAGCTGTAGCTTTCACGGCACTCCCTACTGATGCCTTAACTACTCTGCTCGTTACCTGTCAGCTGGCTCTAATATGAGAAAATGTGATGAAAAGAGATGTCGACGAGACACAATCATGTCATTGAGATTGATTGGAAAGACTGCATGTAGGGAGAGATGCAAAACAATGGAAGGATAGATCATGATACGTTAACCAAATAACGAAGACAGATGAAGGAGATTTAAAAGTTGAGAATAGGAAGCGGAAAACACGAGAGAACGGAAGTCCCTGCCACTGAAAGGAAATTAAACCTTTGATCAATAAGAAGAAGGAGAGGATACTCGTAAGGATATTGACGTCAGAATGGACGGATTGAATTCTTTGTACGACTGGCTGAGAAATGGGATGCGGGAGAGTTGTGTTGCCGGGACTGAATACGGGGAAGGTTCTAGGAGATATGTTTGAGATACATTTAATGCAATATTACGTTCCATCAGGTAAATGGCAAAGACGATTTAGATAGCATATGTATGAAACATGAAATCATAAATAAAACAAACAAAATATAATTGAAATATATCGTAATTTCAGCTTGTTTCGCCATTAATCTAGTGGAATGTCTTACAAAAAAATATTAAATCACTAAAGTAAATTTAAAGGTACTTGTATGCTAGTCTTTAATGTTAGAATTGGGATATAATTAACATATTTGCAAAGAGGAGACTATGAATTTATAGATTGATTATTATATACCGATGTTATTCGTTTAAAGGTCATGGTACGTAGGAGGCCGAATTGAGAAATCACGCCTTCACCGGGGAAAATTCCTTGTTCTATCACTCCTCATTGCTTTTTTTAAAATGTTCAAATTTTCTGAATATATTTTTTCTTCGCCTATTTTCTGCACTTGCTCATAATTTTAATTGTATTTTTCTTCAATCCCAATATGTTCTTTTTCAATTCAATTAATTCTCATGTGCTCGCTATCAGCAACTAAGTAGACTGAAGCAGTGCTGCAGCAATCACAAGTAGTAACTCTGTAGTGAATACACGGCACAGCATATATTTTTAATTATCACCGAGCCCATTGCCGCAGAAAGAACCGTTATACAAAATGACATACGGCTAGTGTTAATGAACAGCAGTCTGTGGGCGATATATCCCGCAGTGCATGCTGTGCTGAGATCATTAAGATAAATCCCGAGTCAGATTCTTATTATATAAACAGCGTGAAGACAACCATCTTTAATCACTCCACGAGAGTCGCGAAAATTTTATTTATTTTTATTGAATCATGTATATTCAATCCTGGAAGCAAGACCTGTCATTTAATGACGTGGTAGACTTTTCATTTTAATTGTTCATGCTTTACTAAAAGCATCATGATTTATTTGAGGCGAGTATTCTTCATACTTTAATTAATGCAATAATATATACATTAAGTTTGACAAAATTCAAAGAAGGAATAAATAAAATAATATGAATACTTCGCGTGGAAAAACAAATTAGAGCCAAAGTTGTATTTCTTTTCTTTGATCAGTTTTTAAAAAAAACGAATTGCATGTAATTCTCCCTAACTTTGAAGCTATTTCAGTCAGTAAGTGTATTTTCCCAGCATATTAACATATCAAGAAAGTATCTTGCCAAACAAAAGCAGAAAGAAAGTCCATATAAGAGATGGCAGTAGCCGCAAAATTGATCGCCTATAGAATTTGAAAATAAAAATAGTAGGTGCTATTTTCATATCTAGATCGAGGTTTTAATATCCATTAACAATAGATTATCAATATTCCACTAAACAGGCCATTTTGGCTTATCCGACGATTGTTCTATAGAAAGCTCTATTGGGTCATGACCTTTAATGGTTCCCCTGCATTCCTTCCTGGCCTCTTCTCTCTCTTCGGCGAAATTCTCACCTCTCACGCATTGTGAGAACTCCCAAATTTCAGGAACTCGTACAGGAGAAGGGTTTAGTTTTATGAATTTTTCTTAAAGAACCTTTGCTCTCCCTAGAATTTACTGCTGGAATAATATTGCTTTAAAAGCGTGGAGGTTTATTCAGGATGGAGTATTTTAATAACTACAAGCAGTGAATAACTGTGCTTCGTAATAAGGTTACATTTTTAGCAGGGAAAATCAATATCGAAATTGAATGAATGGGTGGAACTGTCGAAGAGGAATTCTCATGATCTAGTCCAAAAGATATATCTGAATGCATTGACTCAGTCACTAGTTGAGGAATTGCCAACGTACCGACTCGGACAATTTTCTGAAGGATTGCTGATTAAGGAAAGTTAAGAATTATTATAAGGTAATCTACTAGTTAAGACAGGTTTTGGATAAACACAACTACCAAATTAATATTTTGTGACTCAGAACAAAACACAATCCAGCAACCTACTCTACATCAAGTCCTTCTTCATCTCTGTGTACTTCCTTCTTCCCTTCATCCTGCCCAATATCCCTATTCTATTCCCGTCCTTTCCTTGTTTTCCTAACATACTCCCCTCTATTACCTTCTTCAACATTCCACTGTCGATCAATACGCCTTTTATCTATTTTTCCTGCCTCCATAGGATTTCTCTCAACAAACCCCTCTCCTCACCCACTATCTCCAGTACTTCCTCATTTGTTTTTCTTTCGGTCCATTTCACCTTTTCCATTTTTCTCCATACCCACATTTTAAAAACCTCCAATCTAAGTCTATCATCTTGCTTCAGTGACCGCGTTTCTGCGCCGTACATAACTACGCTCCATATCAAAGTTTTAACGAGTCTTTTCTTAACCTTCCTACTCAACGTCCCCCTTCATCAAAAAGTAAGGAATGATATCCCAAATCCGAATTACTTGAAAAAGATCAATTTGATGCAAGCTTTGATCTCTAATCCTGATGATTGATTCGTTGAATCATATATCATGTTTTATGTCCTCCGACCTGAGGTCCCGATGAAGTCACATCGCTGAATGGTATCAGTTTTGTTTCATAAAAGAGGAAGTCCACGACCCCGAAAAGATTTTATGCTTTGACAATCACCTTAGTTATTGGTTTCCGGGATTAACAGTTTCACCCTCTGTTTTTGTCGAGTAAAACATTTGTGATCATACTGGACTGTAGTGCATATTATAACAACGCTACTCTAAGATTTAGATGATTAAGATTCTTTTCCTCACCCGCTTTTGTGTAGTAATGCATGAAGAGAAAAGTCATAGTGAATGATGTCAAGAATAAGAGTAACTGTAAGACACTCTGAACAGTAGCAGTTTTACAGAAGTTCATAATGAAATATACAATAAAAAGATATAATATGACGTCTCAAAGTATACTTAGGCAGGGAAAATATAAGGCGAAAGAAAGACTTAAAAGACTTCAGAGAACGTAGGTACAAAGATTTGAAGAGATTCGTGGATCATAGGATGAACCGGAAAACTGGCATGAAACAATAAAAATTTGAAAAATTGTGAAAATGATGATGTGATAATAAATATTTAGCGAATATCACTTTTGATAAACTAGTGAATGCTTATGACTTTACCACCACTTTTCTCATGTTTAATAGCTTCAACTAAGATTTCTTGACCAAGAAAATGAATAAAAAGGTTAAATGAAATGTCTTTCTCATAATTCCAGTGAGTTTAAGCAGAACCAAATAAAGCGTGCTTTTTAAGACATCTAGATGAAATAAAACTCCTATTTTCCTTGGATACATACCACATTAATAAAGATCCATAGATATGAATTAATGTTTTTTTTCAGTCTGCTCATCTAAAATGCTTAAGATATTTTTTTCCATCCATCTCGATACTGATTGCTCACTTTTTCACTTAGTACTGCCTCCTTGCTTCGCCTTTAATAACCCGTTTTACATCTTAACAGTTCTTCCGATCCAATTCTCCTTCGCACTCAATAATCAGTCTGATTATTTCATTTATACATCTCCAATACACGTATATATCCTTTTTGGTGAATTTCCTATACTTACATATTTTGTCTGAAAAGATCCAAGTTGGTAAACAAAATTAATTCGATTTAACGTCTCCGTTAAAAGTTTCCTATTTTGAGCCTTATTTGTTAAACTGTTGGCAATCTCCTCCTCACTTGTGAAAGACCGATGCCATTCCGCTCACTCTAATTCTCCCATAGTGTCATCTCCCCTTTTCCAAAGTAAAAATCTTTTTATGCTATTTTTTTTATTTTATATCTATGCACCTCATGTAACAAAGCCTTGACAAATGCCGATGGCTTCTCTCAGACTAGGCAAGTAATTAATTAAGGTGATATCGACGTATGTGACACGACGCGAAAACACGCTAATACTTCATGTACTTCCGTTCCGGATCCCCATGCGTGTACTTCTCCGTGTACCTCAAAAATTGTCATCCTCCCGGTGTCTTCTTACACACATGGAGATTTCTTCCGTCGAACTGCGTCGAGACGTCTGGTGCCCAGGCCAATTCACGGGAGGGCAACTGCGTTCGGGGTGACCTCACTGCTTCCCTCCCCTCCTCCCGACTTCTTGCCGCTCGGGGGACACGAGACAATGCGGAGTCTCCGTGGTGTAAAGGGGGTTGGTGGTGCACGAGAATTAGGTCGGTGGTCGGTCGGTGTCTCCGATTTTTAATCCTCCGAATGCTAAACAATCAGTCTGCTCGCTTTTTCCTTTGGGGGGGGGACTAAAAACCACATCATAAAAATAGGGCAAATCAATCTTCAACGGGAAAAGGCCAATACTAATGAATTGAGAAAAATAGCAACGGATCTTAGACTAGATATTATATTGATGCAGGAACAGTATGTGTACAGCAACAGTTATGAAAGCAAACGGAAAATCCCGGGATTTGCATTACAAGCGCGCATTATACCAGCAAATGCCTGAAAAAAATTCTCTGCAAGTATCATTGTACAATAATCATAATAAATAATTATGATTTGGCGAGTCTTGAGCACTGTATAACAAATCGCTTCGCCGCGAAGCCGCGAAAATTTGGGCTGATAGCCAACCACATCTACTACTTTCCGGATACATGCCACCATCGGAGAACATCGAAGAGTACGTTACAGAATTAAAGAGCCTGTAACAGATCTTCAAAAAAAAGGATAATGGTCGCAATAGACACTAATGCAAAGAACGAAATATGGTTCAGTTAGGAAACCAATGACCGAGGCAGGGAATTGGAAGACTTAATAACATCAGAAAATCTGTATACGTATATTAAACAAACCGGGGCGACCGTACACATTTAGTTCGACAACAAACTGATCAAATATAGACCTAACCATCAGTAACTTGATTTGATATGAGATGTATACAGATGGGAGGTTCATGCCGAACTCTCCATCAGCGATCACAAAGTAGTCACAGACCAGATTGGCACAACTGCAGAAAACGGCACTCTCGCCAATATCAGACATCGGTGCAGCAAATTGAAACAAATTTATGGAGAGATTATTGCAGAGCACTTGGTACAAATGTAAATTGTTGTCATGGGATCCAAGCAATAACAACATTGATGCTCAAGTGAGATCACTTACGGAGGCGCTGCAAGATTCCGCTCTAGCCTCGTTCCCTCCAACAAGAACACGACAAAACGAAACTGTGGTGGAATGAGAAGCTTCACTGGCTTAAGCTAAATTGTAGAAATCTACGGAGAAACTACCAGAAAAGTATTAGCCACGTCGAACGTATCATCAATAAAGGAATTGGAGGTACCTGAGGTAAATGAGAACTATCAACAATAAGTGCAAAAAAGTATGGAAAAAAGCTGGGAGAAATTATTAAGGTCATACATTAAGTAAAAACCCTGGAGTTTAATATATAAAATGGTCCGAGAAAAATTTAAAATTCCACCAACATACTTGCCTAAGACCAACGCCAAAGAGGTGCTTCTATTCCTGGACTAAACCATTTCAAGCATCATCAACACACTAGTACCAGACGACACTGCAGAAAGTGAAACCGAAGAACAGAAAGTAATTAGGAGTGAGGCTAACCTTCCTTGCCTGCAAAATACGGAGATAACTCCGATGAGAACGTTAGAACCGCGATCCATGAGATGAAAACGAGAAAGGCACCGGGCATTGATGGCATAAACGCTGAATTGATCAAAGCAGCCGAGCCTGCAACCCTCAACTACTTAACTAGATTACTACAGGACTCTTGCAGAAGCAAATACTTTCCTGAATCATGGAAAAGGGGTTTCCTACACACTATCTTTTAATCTAAAGAAAAAGATCCTTCTGATCCTAAGGCATTCAGACCCATAATATTACTACCCGAAATGGGGAAAATGTTGGAAAGAATCATCAAAATGAAAATTGAAGTAAGAGTTGGTGAGAAGAACGTACTTCAAAAAAGCCAATAAGAATTCCAAAGAGGCCGATCCACCGTAGCCGCTGCAAAGAATCTACTGCTGGAAACCAAATATCCTAAATTTTAGTACAAGATGGCCTTATTCATAGACTACGAAGCAGCATTCCATATCTTAAGGTGGCCTCATCGCAGAAACCAACTCAAACGTTATACAATCCCGGAACCAATAGTAGAACTTATTAAACATTATATCTTGAATTAAGCAACCAAAATGCAACTAAATAACTTAGAAACTGAAAATAACATTACAAAACGGGGTTACACAAGGATCCATACTCGGTCCGTTTCTTTGGAACATCGTCATGAACGTTCTACTGAATCAACCCCTTCCTGAAACTGCAAATGGACGTCCTACACCTACGTTGTGACTACAATGTCTGCAAATTCCAGGAGAAAAATAGAAAACATCGCAAAGGAATGTTTCCATCTGGTGGAGACCTGGAGTGGGAAAGTAAAATTACAGATTTCTGTTAATAAGACCAAATACGTCGTGTTCGGGAACAAATTGTTTTGAAACCAAACTATAAAAATCAATGGTCAAAACATGAAAAGACCCCCCACATTTAGATATCTGGGCATTGAATTCGATGGAAGATTAACATTCCAAGAACACGCAAATTATACAGCAGGTAAGGTCAATAAAATATTTTAAAATTCAAGAATACTGTGCAGAAATAGATTAGGCATTAACAAAATAGCTTAAGAATTATATACAACGGAGTAACCATCCCAATATTGGCATACGGTTGTGAGGTGTGTGGATAAATTACAGCAGAATCCGGATGAAACTGGAGGAGGCTCAAAGATCTTGCCTAATTGCAATATCCGGGAGCTACAATACCGTCTGTAATGAAGATCTACAAATAATAACCGGGATAGTGTCGATAACATTCTCAATAGAGAAAAGAAGGTTCAAGTCACGGCTGAGGGAGATGAAAGAGGCCACTGTAGGAGATGTAACTTTGTCTCCAACTGAGAAATGGAGCAGGAACAGGAAGGTTATAAGAGCGCATTTCCCGGAGAAACGGGAACGGGAATGGGAAACATTAAAAAAGGGGAAACAACCAGACAATTCCTATCTAGCGTGAAGGAAATAATGAAGATAAACTTTAAAGCTTACAAAGAAATTACGTAAATTTTAACAGTACAGGGGGAGTTAAGATCATAACTAAAGATGGAATAAAAAGGAGGGAACATGTGAAAGCTTGATGAAGGAGGACACGACAATACTTACATAGAGCCATTTATTGCCCAATTCATGCCGAGGAAATACGCGAATTGAAAGCTATTCTAGGATACCTTCATAACATCCAACACATTGAGCATTATCTACACGAGAAACCGATAAGAAAATATTGGATAGATATATCAACAAAAGATAAAGTGGGAACGGAGAGACAAACGGAAAGGAAGGATATGTAACTCACATTTTGTAAAAAAATAACGCAACTGTATTGTGGGTTTAAATATAAGACCCCACAAAAAATTGAAAAAATAACTTGCCCGATTCTTATCGAACGGGTCAAATTGAATTCCTTCGTTTGCTTATGCATGTGTTTCGACACTCTTTTAATGTATTTTCTAGTCTTCTTCGTGTAGGAATCGGAATAGCTGCTAAATATGTAATGCTCGTAATATATGTAGGCGTATTGCATGATTGGTGTTCACTTACCCACTTTCCACGTGGTGTTTGGTGGATCGCGGGGTGTTAGGTGCATGAGGAAATAGAGGGAATAGAATTAGAATGGCTGGTGATCTACCACCCCCTGCCACACCTCCTTGCGACGGCTGCCGGAGTATTATGCAGAGTTAGATGTTGATAATAATGTGGCAGTGCAAAAAAATGTAAGCAATGTGAAATTAACAATCCAAAGGAGCATGTTTTAAAGATTCAGTACCTACCCAACCTATGTCCAAACTGGCTAAAGAGCGTAATGACTTAGCTATCATACAACATGCTGCGCAGTATTTAGAATTAAATTACCTGTCTTACCGTAGGCGTAAGTATCGTTGCTAAAAAGATAGGAGAAGATAATAAGAATTTTAAAAATGTCAATGTCTAATGTTTTCATTTATCGTACAGGTAATGAAGCTATTGAGTAGCCTGGTAGCCCAGTGGACACATATAGACCCACCGCAGGTTATTCGTGACGTGAGGTGTATTTTTACCAATTAAAAATATCCCCTGGATTGATTACTGTGATTTTTAAATACAATTGACAAACAAATGAAGTGTGATGCTGTTTTAATCTTAGAATTATCTTTATTGGAACGCAAGTATCACTTAATAATAACAGGAAGATGATTAAATTAGGAAAAGTGAGCTTGAAGTGGCTGAGAGAAATTATAGATGCAATCACGATGGAGATGATTCAGTGTCTCGCCGTAGTTACCAAGGAAATATGCATCTTTTTCAGAAAAATATTGGTAGCTTTTGTTATAAATATAATCTATCAGCCATAATCACCTTTAAAGTCCATTAATAAGGCCATGTAAGTTATTTTTCATTGCATCTTTCATGATAAGGAGGCATTATGGGACAAGACCCATTTGAGCTTGTTAACGTGCAGTTTAAAAAGAATAACTGATGAAAGAGATCAGTTCATCCCCATCTTTCTTCCACTCTTCAAAGAAAAAGTACATGGTTTTATTCTCGTAGACGCGAATGCAAACGGAGGATTCGGAAATTAAGAAAGTCATCAAACCCGTGGAGCTCTCCCAACCGACAGTAGGATAATTGACTCAGTCAAGTCACGGTGGAAGAGAAGGCTGCGGAGGGTGGTTATAAATGCGTGTACTTACACCCATAACGCGCGGTGTAAAACGCGGAACATCTGCCCGACCGACAACCCACCACCGCCCAGTTTGACGCCGTCATCCGAAGGGGAAGTGGAGGAAATTAAGGGACGACCAGAATTTCAAAAATATCTGATCGCTCCTTTCGCCCCCCCCCCACCCTCCCTGTCGGCCTCCTCCAACTCCTCTCTCCGTCCTGTCCGTTCTGGGGGTACTCAGCGTGGCTCTGGGTAGCGGGGAGATGGGGTAGGCGGAGGATCTCGAATGCGGGATGGGCGAGCGTAGTTGTCTCGATCGATATGCGATCTGATCGTCCCCCCCCTCCGACCACTATTCCGACGCTCTTCCATCTTCCTCCTGGGGAGTCTCGTTTGATGTCTTCTCCTACTGTCTCCCTTCCCCACGCTCACCCGTCGTCGTCGTAAAGTGGACTCGTGGGTGACGTTTGTGGTCGTGTCGACGATATAACCTCCTGCCGTGACCCCCCTCCCCCCATTCTCAAACCCTCCGAGTCGTGGAAAGAAGATCTCACGCATCCGTCGTCGAGAAGAGGGGGGGCGGATCGGAGGAAAGGCACGTGTGTGGAAAAGTTTCCCACTCCCCGTTCCGTATCGCCCATCCCCAATTCTCACTCTTCCCCTTCCTCCCTCACGCCTGCCCCTCCGCGGCTTACTCACTTCTTCCTCAAAGCCCATGTCAACCTGGCTCGCAAAATTTTCCATTTTATCCCGATGTATTTCATTTAGTATTTTATTCGACGGTTCATTTTATTTTCTTTGCCGGACACTCTCGGCAGTTCCTGGTATACACGTTGGAACTCCGGTAAGCCCTGTCATAAAGTTTTCCGCGGGGAAACTCCATCGACGTCCATGCAATGTCCACTGCGTAGGTGGGAGCTTCAACCGTGACATTTGGATTTAAGGTGCTCGTGCGTCCCTCCCGAGACCTGTTCCAAATTTTGTGTTTCTCAAATTTACATTTTAATTCGATTAGCGCGTTAAAAACATATCTTTTGTTTGTGGGACTGACGGACCAAGATACGATGAACTCTGGATTTTTATTTTCAGCCTTCTGTAAGGCAGATTGGAATTCCGGTGTGGCGAGTACGACTTTGAAGATTTTGTTATCATTGTCCAGTACAGTAGAAGATTTTCAATTTTTCTTTCAACATATGCAACGGAAATTCGGGAGTTTCCTGAAATAATCAATAAAAAATCAATGATAATTCTCATTGAGGAAACTATCGCGATCTAAAGTGTTCATCCAGCCGTAGCATTTAAATTTTGATAAACGATTTGTCATGTTTCTTTACTTTTGTGGGAAACTCTCCGACCTATTTCTGATATACTTTCCACAAGCTGCCAAAAGAAAATTTAGAACCACAACTTTTGAATATAGTTGTTTACCGTTAAACTGTGGGGGACAGTTTTGATGTCGAATTTGTTATTTTTTCTTGCGGAATGGCTAAATTAAAGTGCATTTCCCATCCCCCCTCCATCCCTTCCGCGCCTGACTCTCCATTTTCTTCTACCATTCAATCTTGTAATTCCTTTCTCTTGGCTTTTATTTCCTAAACCCTAATTTTCTAGTTTGATTTACATTTTTCGCTAATTTAATCTGATTCTTTTTACCCAGTTTCCTCCTCCTAAATTCGTAAATGCTCCTTTTCCTGGAGAGATTTGGTTGCTTTTCCTTTTGCCGACACAGAAAGGGAGCTAAACCTCGAGAGTGAAGGAAGGGATAAGTGATTCTTCAGAAACTATAACGTGAAGCGGACTAAATCTGAATTTAAATTTTAACTACAGCAGTTGTTGGCTTTCCTCTGTCTTTAGTAATAATTCGGTATCGCGGCCTGCTGATTAATAAATGATGAAAAACACATATACATCTATCGAAGTCGGTAGTTGGTTGCTCCCTCATTATATATATATATATATAGATGATGTGGAAGTACTCACGAGAGCAATATAACTTTTAAACGGCACAATAGAACACAGAATAAAACAGATAACACGTAAAAGGACACACTGTAGATGATTTTCCTGGATATATATATATATATATATATATATATATATATATATATATATATATATATATATATATATAATACATATAATATACAGGCACACACTTATGGTCCCAATATATGGTCCCTAATCCTGTCCTTCCGGAAGATATATTCATCAATTGCTGAAATAGTTACACGAATTATCCCTATCATCCAATAAGAAACTAAAGCTCACAGATCCCCTTCTATGTTCTTTAAGCTATGTCCATTCATTCGGTGAACTCTGTCTGAATCCGAAACTGTGATTTCTGCGATTTCATGAGTAAGAAAGTCCTTTTGAAAATGAGTTAGAAATGAGAGAGCAGGCCATTATCCTTATTTCAATGAACAAAGTGTTCGTACGAAGAAGGTTAAAGTTAAAATGGTGAGAGTTCTTCACCACAAAACGTATTATTCATCTGGCTTCCACGGTTTGAATAGCCTTGAGTGGGAAGATAACGCGGGTGCCTTAACTATGTGACAAATGAGCAAAAACCAGTGCGCTCTCAACAACAGGGTGGCAAAATCTCGAGGTAGCTATCATGGATTTATCTCATGCTCACGCTGCGTAACTACTAAATTCCCACCAAAACCATTGTTTGAAATCCATTTCTATTTCTGGCTGAAAAGAATGGGACAACATTCTTGAAATAACTTGGTCGTGTTTTTTGGTGACTCCACTAGGTTTAGATACGTAGGCAGAAAATATTTGCTCAGAAACGGCTGATAAGATAAGCGTTATAATGTCGTATTGTCGCTAGTAAAATCAACAGAGTGCTCGGGTGAGAGAAGGAAAAAGGTCATTTCACATTCGGTCATTCTCAACTAATACGCCAGCAAATCCGGAGATATTGTCCAGAATAGTCACAGTGAGCACGTTCTGTTTTTCTTTACGCCTACATATTTGCCTTTGGGAAAGTTAACAAAACAGTTCATTCGATACATCAGTCCACTTGACAACTTCAGAAAATGCTGACACGTCGATAAATCTGCGGTTATTAAATGATAAAGACGATGTTTGCCAGAAAATATTAATAATAACACACAGCTCCTTTTGTAGGGGCATGGCAACAAAACTAAACATTGAAGGTGACATTATTTACTCGGACATGTTTGAATATACGAGTATGTAAAAATATTTGAGACACAAAAACATGAAAGTCCAGATACCCTAAAGGAATTACACCCAGTTTTGCTCCACACACAGGAGTATTGAGTGACCCTAGTCAAAGCTTTCAGCTGTTAGAGTTTGACTTAGCATTTTGTGGTCAGTTTTTTAATATGAGCACGTGATTATAAAAATTAATTTTCAAAAATATTTATGTGCACCCCTTGGAGTGCTTGGATTATTTTCAAATGTTCCTGATTTCTCTTATTAATTTCCTCAAGAAATAATGTGAGACTGATTTATAAATTTCAGTCAACGAACGTAGTCTTTGGTTATACTGATATGATTAATTGCTACATTCAATTACAGTGCTGGTTCCTCAATGACCTGAGTTCGCGGCGGCTTCTAGTATTACAGGGCAAACGAAGCAATTAACGAATGTGTGAGGCTCATTGACTAGACATTCCTTTACCTATTTCTACTCAATTTCTGTATTTAAAAAAACATTTGTTACTGCCATCCATTTTCCTTCCTGGTATAACTAATATCCGTAACTAATGCAGATGATATAAAGAAACAAAAATCACTCAATTTAAAAATCATTGCTTAAGCGATGTCCATATTCCAAAGAAATGTTACGTTATTCACTAGTTTTTAGTAAAGCTATGCTTTTATTTAGGATAGAATAGTTCATGAATTACAATACTCGATGGCTCAAAGGTATATTTCAGACATTTTGTTTAGGTCAATTTTTCCTTATGTCCGCCCATTTCCAATGGCTACAATTTACGTTAAATTAATCATCTCAGCACTAGGTGATGAATTGTAATTTCACAAAACCTAAATTGCTTAACTATCTCTCTCTTGTACTGACGTTGATGCAAAATCCTTTTGTCATATTTGTCATTTTTAACCACTTCTGAAATGATTTAGAGTATTTCAGCTCCTGTAAAATCAGTGTAAAGGAACATGTAAAAGTAGGACCGGTCCGAGAGATTTTAAGGACCTCATAGCTGATTAGTCGGCAGTAACACTAGCTATTAAGAGGGGCAACTAACAGTCGATGATGTTTTCATTTGTTCCATTTAGGATAGGTGGGTAATTTCAAAGAATTAGGATTTACATTAAATGTGAAAAAATGGGTGGAGGTAAATCCGACGTTAGCAGCATTAGTCCCCTACGAAACGAAAGGCGCCATGGCCTCGACAGTTTGTCGTGCCATCTGACGAACGGTGTATTCCACAAAAAGTGCTCTCCACGTTTTACCCCAATTAGGGGATCTTCTTGCTTCTGAAAAATTGGTAATTCAATACACGAGTCACTCCAATAAACTGATCCTCTTGATTGGTCGGGAGAGTTCAGAATCCAGAAAATTCATCTAAGATGAACGGGGAGAAATTTCTCCCATTTGCATTCATTAAATATAAATATTTTGATAAAATCAATGGCAATTATCGGTATCAATCTGTTCGACACTCACAAATACCCATTCTTGAAAAACTGTTCACATTTCTCAATTTCCCCTAGTCAAAAATGTCATGTCCAAGCTTACCTCCAAAACTTCATGCAGTCAGGGCAGACACTATACAAAATCCTCCGTTCAATTGAGTCATGTATTGAAGTATTAAGATTTATATCTTCTCTACGGAGACAGTTTTTTGGTAATATTTCCACTTAATTGCATCCTGAGCTGGTTTTTTCAAAGTAAGTCATGTAACATATAAGAATGTAGTCATTCTAACCTCTCTAAAGAAGGGGATTTCTCTTTCAAGGTGAGAGCATTGAAAGAAATGAACTCTGAAGAATACTTCGTTATCTAAAAATACAGCACTTTGATTACAGATGTCGCATCGATTCTTTCCTTCTGAGTACGATATCATCCAAATCATTGGCAAAAGAAGAGCAAAAACGTGAGACTCCTTGAAATAATTTCAACTCATTAACTCAAATAGACACATAAATCCTCGGAGACATTAAATAATTCGCTCGGAAATGGAACTGTCACGTTCAGTTTTTGCACCGCTCGTAAATGTAAGCACCAATCTGTTGGTTCAAATGTATACTTACTGGCTGAACTATGAAAGCCTTTTCATGTTTTAAAAGCTTAAAATAATGAATGTGAACAATTATTCCAAAATATACGCCCATCCTTCGTGCCTGACATGTTTGAGCCATTATATTGAATCTGATTGTGCGCATGGAGTGGAGTTTAAAGAAGGATGATTTTACGCTATAAGCAAGAAAGCTGAAAAATTAAAATGGTTTCCAAGAAAAAAATACATTTATCAATATTTAAGCTGGTGTTTAGGACTTCATGTTGAAAATCATGAAAACCCAGAAGTAACGTTTCACTAGGGGAGGTTCAATGCGCTCAAGGCGGGTCAAAAGCTAGAGATTTATGATCGAATGAGATTGCCATCGGAATTTCCATTTTGAGGAAATTATTTCAAGGATTTACTCCTCCGAAGTGTCAATGTGCATCAAATTCGAAGGATTGAATGTTAAGTATATGTATTTCAAACGCAGGAGTAGTAGTGGGTGGAGTTCTTTTGCCATTGCTATCCGCAAAACGAAAAAAAGATTCCCTGAATACGATTTTGACAAACCTATTTTTCGACCATTTCGACCTTTCCTGTAACTGTACTCACTTCCAGTCGAGTATTTTGAGAACTGGAGCCAACGGGGAAGAAAGGAAGGAAGCTCAAAGCAGGGGAAAATGCAGCTAGAATTTACGTAGTCCCTTATCCCTGCGATAAAGGTTATTAGCTAGTTTATCCCGGATATTTTATGAAAGCGCTGATCGATGGGCCGAACGTACTCAAGGGTGGGGCACTTAGAAGGAGGGGAAGGGCTGCAAAGTAGAGGGCACAAACTGGATGGGCGTGTGATGATGACAGTGGAGAGGGGCCGTGGAGGGGTATAAAAGGCGGAGAGGATGATGGGAGCGTTTCAGGAGAGAGCAATGTTTAGGGTAGGAAACGTGGTCGACTTATGAGATCAACACTGGTACATTCCAGTGTCTCGTTTTCTACGTCAACCTTATGCCTCCTGGGAACTTTTTCAAAGCTGTAATAAGTTTTGAAACCCTATTGATGTATTATATAGTGTCTACTATCGCTCTTCTGCATTTTAAAACATGCAGAGTTAACATTTTTACATTGTATTCACGCCTATTTAAGCAGGATTGCAAATTGGCTTCTAACTCTGAAAAATACGCCCCAGATAGGCACTTATCACATGCTGTGAACTACCGAAATAACAACGCTGATGTAAATTAATTTTCGGTTTTTGCGTAAAATCAGGAAAAAATTCATTTCTTTACCAAATATCACGGCGAAATCCATCACATTTGAAGTCCGAGCGTTAAATAAAAGGGAATTTCATGAAATAAAAATGCCGTTAGATTCCCTGCTATTAGCACCCTATCATGTATTACACTGTATGCACTTCCTAATCGAGGACCGTAGACACCCTAAGGTGAATTTTCATTGGTTTCTGAGGAAATATTCATACCCTTCAACTCTTTGAATACTTATAAAAATGTAAAGGCAAATGGAGGTTTAAAAAAATTCACTTATTCTTTTCAATATGATTTGTTTAAATACGAACATTAGTAACATGAACTCTTTCGAGTGAGTAAGGTTGCTCATATACTTTCTATTATTGCCCTTGAAATTTTCAATATCTAATTTTCCAAACGATAAACTCATTCCGTTTCGGAATTCGCCAAGGTCAAGTTCCGTTAGCACATAGTTGATACATTATTTTTTAACACTGGAGACTAGATGTAAATAGTCGAAATCATGAAAGAAGCGTTTCCTTGACAAATTTCTGTTGGGCATCACAAAATATCCTCAAGTAAGACAAGAGTGCTTTTTCAAGATATTTATATAAGAGCATTCTCCGTTATTCGTAAAATACCTTGTTTACATAATTGGTCATGAAACTCTTTAAAGTCTATAACCAACTCTGCTTTCACCTATGATACATTTGTACATTTAATGAATTTATCTTTGAGTAGTAAATAAGGAATTTTGGTTTTTGGAAGTTCTCCGCTGGCTTAGTTTATTCAGCACTTATATCTCAACGGAATAAATTATGTATCGATAGTACTCTCATGCCAGGGATGGGATCCTTACACTATCCCGCTCCCATGTTCTTTCCTGAACTAGAGAGAATGTTTTAATGTCGTCTATTTGTTCATTTTTCATGGTATTAAATTACTTCTCACGTTTCTCTGGTAGACCGAGATCTCATGCTTTTTAGAAAAGTGTGCGCAATCTATTTCTATTTTTAATTTTATTTTATGCCTTAGTGCTGAGCCTGGTTGTACAAACCCCTTTTTTAATTTCTCAAAGTCATGATGAACATGCAATGTTTATGTCTTACTTTTTCGAATAAATTTTTCATGACTTTTGTTACGAAATCCACTTTCTCAATATTTTAATTATCAATTTTAGCCTTTCTATCATACGAGGGCTGTGCCAATGTACATCAAAACCGCCGAGCACAAAAGTTCGAACACTACTCGGCTGACTGCCGGCGACTGAAGCTTTGTCATGACACGAAACAGTCCGTGCGCGCGCATGACAGTCCCCTCCACATTCCCGCTAAGCTTGGCTGCCAGCGCTTCGTTCGTTTATGCGGGAGGACAAAAGGTCGATACTTTTTGAACACCCCTCGTAATTATCTAAAGTATAAATACATGCTTCAAGTCACTTTCTGCTCTTTCATAGATATTAAAAGATGATATAACGAAACCTGAGACCAGATTCATGCACTCCCGCGACCTTCTTTTCGCAAAATGATGTTTATCTTTTAGTGAAAAAACTTCTCAATAATGTTTTGGAAATGGCTGAAAAAACTGCCGTTTCAACTTTTATGCTCTGCACTACGTTTTGCATCTTTGGCGTCTCCCGAGAATCTGAGAAACGTTAGTAAGCGCTAATATCTGCTCACCAACTTTCCAAGGACGATGGATAGAATCCCCCCGAAACTAATTCCAGCAGTCTTTCATTCCCGCCTCATCGTTGGTAACGGAACACAACTGGCTTATCTGCTGCGGTGAATGTTTCACGCATCTCATCACTGCGATGAGTCATAAACATTAGGGAAAGGTTTAAATTTTAAACAAATGCTATGATTCCCATTCCCGACCGGATCATTCTTTTCCACTAGAGTCACTAAACGGAAATTTTCATTCGCGAGCATCATTTATACGCCATTTAGCCTAAGGTGCTCTATTCTAATGGTTGAATAGGTACTTTGTCGAGTAATTAGCTGGAGACGGAACAAAAATGGGCTCTTTGCCTTCCATCCTTTGACATTGTGGTAGAATGGAGCATACATTTTGCCATGAACCCCGTTTATGCATGTATACTATCGCAGCACGATGGCAGCAAATTTCACAAGTTTTTACTGCGAACTACTGCGTTCGTTGTTTTCTTGACTGAGCTGCCTATCCAATCTTTCCGCAAATACTCCTCTTCGTTCTTGTAACCATGAAATGGATTCATCATGTGGTGATACACGTATTTACGTTTCCAAAATAAAACATAAGCACCGTTAACCACTTTTGTCTGCACCAATCTAGGGCGTGCCTTATCTCTGCCGTGGAATGTGGGATCAAGATACTTTAGGATCAAGACCCCGGCAATGAGTCGGCAGTGGGAAGAGTGCTGAAGAGAATACAAAGAGTCCCTGGTGAACCGTAAGAGTCGTACATCTGCCTGCTGGTGACGCGCGGGAAATTGGAGGGGCCAGATAGCTGAACCATCCGGGTAAATGGCAAACACCTAACGCTGCGTATGGATTCTCACAGAAAGCAAAATGGAGTGAAAACGCAGCCACAAAATAAATGAGCGAGGAATCTTGAAAGCAAAAGGCGCAAGGCCGAAAGAATAATCGAGAGAAGAAGATGGATTAAAGGCTATCTGGTGATCACATTGGCTACATAGATGAAATGGAAGGTCGTAAAGACTCAAAACTGCAATTCACCAGGATAGTTGTAATCCACCAGAACATCTAACCCCATCTTTAATTTTAGATTAAAATTACAGTAAAATCAATTTTTCCCGCAGATATTAGTATTATATCAAATTTGCAATTTTGTATTATCACTCTCCGAAGATGAAACAAAATTAATCATCCCATAAGAAGCCAGTAAATCCATAAATATAACACTCAATTGAGGAAAACGAAAAGGAACAGCCTTTGGTTACCTGCCGACTCTTACGAGTGTTTACTTAAACTGTAGGTTTGAGCGTGCTGATTCTATGTAGTTTTTTTGTGGACTGGATGCTATCATTATTCATTTTCATATTTTTAAGTGCAACCGAAACTCTTTATTGTTACGTTGTCAAAATCCTTCCCGCACTGGGACTGCCATTTAATAAATGTAGTGTACGGTACAACATTGCCTACCCTTTGTTGTTTTCAAGCCTCTCCTTCCATCCCTCGTCTCTCTCTGTGGGGGAGACGGCTCTCGCTGTCCGCTATCTACAGCGGTGTGTCACATTTGCTACCTGTAACTTTAGAGGCGGAGACCACGAACTGCATGTCCATGAAGTAATAGAATTTTCCTCTTCTCACTTTTCAATTCTGCATGACCTGTCTTGTTATGGTGAATATCGTTCGTATAAATGGTGGTGGTTAATTTTTATCCAATTTTTTTACTTTACAAATAATAAGTTTTTAGATGAATCAACGCTTATTTTTAATTTAGTCTTCTTCCAACATGTATACAAATTTGCACGTTATTTGATTGTTTTTTACTGAATATTTTTCCTTTTTTCCTTCCTCTCCCATATCCTCCCTTCTCACTTACCTTTCCCACCTGGTGCTTGCACCCCCTGCCACACACTTTTTTGGTAGATCGCGGGGCATTTATGCCGATGTGTCTCTGAGGGTCGCTGAGGTTAGAGTTAGATTTTGAAAGTTGTTGTACCCTAATAACTTCCTTTTGAAGAGTGAAACAGTTGCTTGGTAATAACACATTTCGATAATCTATTCATTGCCCTTCGCTTAATCTCTGGTCGGGATGTCACAGCTATGTGCATTGCTTTTATGTGCACAGCTGTTACTTAGATATCTCGCTAAGTGTGAGAATACAAGAACACCCACCCACTTGTAACATCAAATGGGGATGATATTATTTTCAAATGGTGGATAAAGGATCTTATATCTATGGCCCATCTCTTAAACGTGGACCTTCTGTGAAATAATGTAATTATGCGCTATCAGGAGAAACCTAAAACAAGTAGAAGCATTCACCTGTGACGGAAGCAGCATAACATGATATTAAAGATGCTCAACGGTTATCAAATACTGAACAGTTCAAGCTAAGATGACGGTTTTTACAAAATGGCAAGCCATTTAATATAGTCGTGTATTCTAATACAATTAAAAAACAAGAAAGCAGTTGGTAAAACATTCGTGTAGAGAGCAACAAGATATGGTTCAGAGATATGGACCATTAGAAAAGGAAACCTGAGGAGGATAGAAACCTTCAAAATTTGGTTCTAAAGGCAAATTCTGAAGTCTACATTGACAATCAAATTACGAAATGAAAAATATACAAAATAATAAAAGTGGAAAAGATAATGTGAAGCACCTGAAGAAAAATAAAAATCAAACGGTATAGACATAACTTGAACTTCAAAGAATTTTTAAATAATATTATACTAGAAGGGAAAACTCGTAGTGGAAATTGTCCTACAAGGAACTCCAAGAGACAAAACACCAGCCATATAAATAGGGATGTAGGACGAAGAGTTGACAGGGCAAAAGAGAATTATTGTGAAATAGGGAAGAATGGAGAATTACAGTTAAGCAAGTTTCAGAGTGAAGGACTGATGAGTCAGTTAAAACAAATTTTATCATTAATTTTAGTCAAGAGTTTTTCTATAAGGAGGACTGTTTATAAGGATTTTTTTAATTTGATAAGACCTGATTAGTTTATTTCTTTCATCGATATGAACTTAAAATTATGAAAACCTCCTATGAATATGATAAGGTTTAATGAGTTTACAAAATGATGCAATACATTTTTCATGCGTCAAATTTACAAAGGTTCTTTACTAAAGATGTTTACAGACTACACCTCAATTTATTAACATGTTTTACTCGTCTCGATCATTTAGAAGATCAATATATAAAGATATGGTTTTCATTATAAACTTTGGCATTCCATGAAAAATATATCGTACAATATTTTACATCAAAGGACTTTTACATGTATATCTTTTCCTTGAATGATTGCGTTCGTTTGGAGGATAGTAAATATGTTTGTCGCTTATTCTTCGGGGATGGGACTCGAAAGTAGGTCTGCACGTAATCTTTTAAAGGAAAAAAACATGATGCGCAGTGAGTATTTCCATGATTTAATACGTTATAGAGGCATCTAGGTCTTATGGAGCCGCATCTCGTCAGCGGTAAAATTGACTGACCGTCTCCTGCGGCCCCTACTCTTTGACTAACCCGCATCTGCCATGTTGGCTGGTAGGAGATGAAAGGGGGGGGTCACTCTGTTTGGAGCGGTCCTGCTTGGGGCGTAGTTCCAAATAAAACGGACTCTTCATAAGACTCGACCGGAAAGGATGGAGGAAAGCTCTCGAGCGTTGGGGCGGGAGAACGAAAGGAATGGGTCTCGGAAAAATCTCAATTTCCTCTCTTCAGATGTTTTTTATGCTCTCTAAAAAAATGCCTGTTGATGGTGGTATTATGTATGTCTTAGTTTTTCAATCGGACTGCCTCTCTCTCTCCGTCTATATGCGCAACGAGTACATCTGACGTACAAATGAGACAAAGAACAATACTCGTCTGAATCAATTAATCTTTCATTTGATGTGTTATGAATATTTCCGTGGTAGTTTTGAATTCCAGGAAGTCATGGTTTTATCCATTCATTGGGGGAGAAACTAACTTAAAGATATTTTTATGTCCTAATACGATGCGTCTAGATGAAAATGAGACGATTATTTTCGCGGAATATGGGCTGTAATTAGTGCATTGTAAGCATATGTAATATCAAGGATTGTTCAAAATCCAAATAATAATAATAATAATAGAACAAGTAATAATATAATAATAATAGTATAATAATAAACTAAAATCAAACTAAAGTTATTTATCTAGTGCGTATAATAAACCGATTAGTAAAAGGCTAGAATGTTTTTTCAACAAAATTACCACCTAAATATAAAGTAATGTCATATATGTATATAACTGGTAAATACATGGAGACAATACTATTGTCTTCATGCATTAGTTTTCTAGAGTTATTCTCCAGCTGTTTCAAATAATAACGTTCAACCATTTATCAGGTAAATAATGTTGTCAAAGCAGAGGCGTTAAGAAAAATTCTACGTGAAATGAATCTATGCCATCCATTTTAAAACTTCAAAAACACTAAATGTCAAAAGTACTGGGTGGGGTGAAGAATTCACGAAGGAATGTACGCGAACGCGGAGTTCACAGGACGGGAGGAACACTGGGTCAATTTGGGCAAAAAGAAGAGGGAAAAGTGATATATATGTATATGTATATATATATATATATATATATATATATATATATATATATACACATACCCATAGACATTATATATATATGTAATGTATGCATACAAACATGCATATGTACATAATATATACATATATTCTTGCATATAAACATCATGTATAGATATTCTTGTTTAAATTTACAATTTAAATTGTGGTCGTATAATATCGGTGAGTAATTACTCCGAAGAGAAACAGCTCCTCTCCACACCAAACATCCTCCTTTCTCAATTTTTCCTTCGCCTAAATCCTTCCATTACCTGATTGACGGGATACCTCCGCGGCCTTCCTCTGTATTTCGGTCCATCCATCCTTCCTCCTATTCATATCTTCGGGCTGATGATATTTTGACTAAAAAATTCCTTTCGTCGCAATGGCCTGGCTGTATTTCATACCATTCTTTGTTTCTCTTTAATTACGTGATGGGTGCTGTTCTTTCTGTTATTGCCGTTCATTTTTTCATTTATTGTGGAAATGAGAATGGAGGAGGATGGATATCCTTTTTGCGAGGCCGCCGCGGGCCGAGTGCCCGCGACGTGTGATTGATGGGCTTGGCTGGGCGAGTGAGTGCGAGAAAGGGTGGTCGAGATGGGATGAGGGTGGAAAGGGAAGCGGCGGCCATTTTAATGGCAGGAGAGGGAGTGCATCCGAGCGGCATGTGACCGGCGAAAGCAATGGTGATGCAACGCGATCCACGGAGTTTTCCGGAGAGATTCACAAAAGCGTCGGCCGAATCATTTTTGATCTCTGAGAAGTGAAAACAAAATGGGAAACATTTTTTTTCTGATGGGCCATTGTGATTTATCGGTTTGCATGGTTGAAAGGATCCAACGGATGTTTGGGAAATGGATCGAGAAAATTGAAGCTGATGATGTTAAAGATGTAAGAGTTTAACGCAATTTGCGAACTATGAAAAGGGGGATGATATGCCCAAGGGAAGATCAAAATTAGTATTCTTCTCTACGCCTGGAGGCACTCACTTGGTAAAGTGGGAGTTGAGTGTAGCATGTGTCGAAGCTCATCGCAAACCTCAGAGTCTTCGCCGATTTAAAAAAAAAATTTGGGTCCTTTTCCAGATCACCGACTGGTTACATATCCATCCATTGTGAAATGTTTCATTTGTACTTTCAAATTTCATTCAATATTTGATGACAGGAGATTTATTTGGGTTTTTACGTCATAAATAAATATATGATCCCTCGTACGGAAGTCTGGTTTTCAAAATCAATTTTGATTTGACGTCAAGCATATGCTAAATGATTAATAATAAGCAAATCTGTTAAGCAAACAGTATACGAGTGAAAGTATACAAAAATATCTCTTACGACATTATATCAGGGTATTTATAGTTTCACTTGGTCGCCAAAAATGGGAGCATAAACGTAAGATAAAGGAAGCAGGTTTGTCTACAAGGATCTGTAAGCTGTATCAAGAACATTTTAAAGTTCTGCAAGCCTTTAATCTATTCAAGTAATGTATTGTACCTCAACATCACCACAACGTATTTTGAAGTAAAAATTTTGACAATACACTCTCCCAAATAAGGTTCGGGTATTCTTTATGAATGATATTTCTAGAAGATTTAACTTTATTGAGAGAGGTCTTCGAATACTTCTGAAAATAAAAATTTCAATCAAATAGTATTTCCAGGGAAAACCTTATTTTCTACTCAGGGCTCTCTTGTGATATTATTTTTATAACATTTACATGGCATCTCTTACTTTAATTTTTTACTTATAATCCTAAAAAGGAAACATCTTACCGTGTTGAACGAGGCGCGAGGTGTTTTTACGTATGTATTATATCGAGTCTCTATAAGTCGAAAGAATTATTGGACAGAATTAAAGGTTTTAGGCAACACAAGAAATGCAGATATCTGATAAACAGAATATGAAACAAAATAGACATCTGAACGATGTGGATCAAACTAGATACCCATTTTGCTTTGATAAAATCACTCTTAGCACTTAGATCTTACCAAGTGGTTTCACCTAAAAAACCACTTCACTTTCTTCAGAACAAAACTCACTTTAATTTTAAAGATCTAAACATTTGGAAATGATATAAAACAATATGTTTACCCCCATACTTAATATCGAAATAACGGTGTAACTTTTCCACATAATGTATACGTGTACGTTGCATTTCTTACGACATAGGTTTTGTTGAAGTTCAAGCTCACCAGGTAAAAATTGAGTTTATAGTATGCGAAGATTCTAAGTTACATCTTTCATTTCAATCTGAGGCTTATTAACACCTTTTCACCGGATACAGTAAACATTACCTCATTCTTAAGCTTAGAGGACATCATTTTAAAGTAAAATACTGGGATAGAGTGTCAATTCATTCCAGTTTCCAAACTTCTTAATGCAATTTGCTTGATAGGAATGAAGCTGGAACGTTGTGCTAGATCATTCTCTAAATTTCAAGCAAATATTAACTTTAACTTCAATATTTATCTTTAAGAGTGTATGAACAGAAAAAGTTTTGTTTTAACTGCTTAGGTTATGACTACCGAGTTAAATGAAAAATTCCCCTGAGTGTGATACTATGAAATAACTTCAGATTAACTTTTATGCATTGTAATATATTATAAAATAATGTTTTCTATTCCTTACGAATCACATTATTTTGATTTGACTCCTCCTTCACCGCATAGTAATCCAATTATCGAAATTAATAGGGGCAAATAAGCATAACATGGATGAATCGACCTAATCCAATTACTATGATCTATTCCAATTCCTTTTAAAACAGCGCATTATTCTAGAAATGCACCACTTAAATCAACCGGCTGTAGCTCTGTTTAAATTATCGTTGCCCTAAGAAAAATAATATTCAATATAACCACTCATCCAATGGTGAAAATTGAAAAATTAGCATCTGTTTAGGATTATAAATTACGAAGCAACCTTAAACTGCATTTCATCATCTGAGATCGCCACAAATTGCAACGTTCGTCCCTTTCTCCGCAACCAGGTTCCACAAAATCTTAAAAACAACAGACAGTGATTACTTACAAAGCAATATTTTTACATTAACAAATAGTAATATGTTCCTCAAAGTTGGATTCTCTATCGTATAAAAATTAACCAAATTACAAACAACGCTCTAAATATTGCGACCCATTTCATATTTCAAAGGAGAAGTGAACTGTTTTCCTTCAAGAAGTCTTTTAAACATTGACTGAACCTGATATCTTATATCAAAATCCTAAAATGAAATTTATTTTGATAATTTTGATTCAAACCCTGAATAGCTCATGTTTCTACAGCTGGATGATAAAAAAGTATTTTATCATCAATCACCTCTATTAAAGAGCGTTTTCCTACATTACTACAGACAAAAAAAATATACTTGCTTCTTTAGTGGCATATTTTTTGTAGCTGATTCATTCCATAGGGCTAATTTATATGCCAATAACAATTTCATCATTAGCGATAACAAATAATAATAATGCTTTGGACTTCGTAAATAACTTTTCATTTTATGTATGGCGAACTTTCATTACAAAAGAAAATAGTAATTACAAAAACATTTGCGCCGTCAGAGGGTGACTCATATTTCCTTGGTCTGTAGGTGAAAATCTCTCAAATTAGTTTGACATTATCCCAACCATTGATTTTTCTTGTTTAGTAGGGGAGTAAGAGGTTAAAAAGTTGTTCCTGCCTTACTCGGAACCAAAGGTGCTCACTTACAGCATTAACAATTTTTCTTACAAATCATCGTGTTATGTAGGATCTCCCGAGTTATTATCATCCGATAAGGACTATTTTTACACCTTAGACTCTGTCACATTCCTTATTGTTCAATGCAATGTTTACCATTGCCTTAAAAACCCTAATCCGATTGGTACACTGGGTATACTGTTACTCTTCAGGCTAGAAAACTATAACACCACTTTGTTATATGTTTAGACAATCGTCAATTGAGTCTAATATGTAGTGTTATGTTTTCAAATAGAAGATTAATGGCACGCTGCGTTTTTATTTGAAAACAAATACAAACAGTTGGGTGCAATCAAATCCCTTGTTTTGCAGGAAGGCCAACATGATGACGCTTGAGAACTTAGACAACGAGATAACGATTCCAGTAATGCACTATTTTCAAGATAAATGTTTTTCGCAACTTCTGTCTGTGGAACGTTAGAAGAAAGAGATTGTGCAAATACTTTTAGGAAGATGACGTACAAGGAAACTGTAAACCTGTAAACATGCGTCATTTAACACTTTTCGGCTGCGCGCAGCCTGTGGTTCAGGCAACCCGCATGCGCACATGCATTCCCGTAAGAGAACTTTCACGGGGCAACGTCAAGTTGTGATCGAACCTACGGTTGAAACTAAAAAATGAGAATACTGATTTAATAATATATTTCACTATTACTTTTTGGTGTTGTCCTTATACTTGCGGAATTTATTGTATTTTGTTATGACCGTTTATTTTATGTCCAATGAAAAAAATCAAAATGACTGCTTCAAACCTCAAACATTTGTTATCGAGTTGTATGGAAAAGCCCCGAACCAAACATGGTTGCATCGCCTCATTAGCACATGCGTAATATTCTTCTGTTTCTTAAGTTATTTCAAAATAGAGTTACATTGGGTAGTGAGTTGATGATATTTTTATTTTGGAAATTTCTAGGTCATTGGAGAAATGACGAAAAGAGAGTGGGTTTTCCCCTACGCAAGAAGATTATCGGGACGGGGAGGTCATATCATTATTTTCAAAAACATGGAAAATAGTATTATACTGTACAGAGAGTTAAGACATTTTCAAAATTTGACCATTTAAAAATAATTATTTTTATGTGTGAACCAAAAATATCTCCAGTATGTTAAGGCTATTGGTAATCCGTTATATAGAAACACTTGAGTCTATAATTGTAAAAGGAAATGTAAAATCTTAGTATAAAATATGCATCGTATGCATTAAAAAGAGTAACATCTCCGTCAGAAGGAGTAATGCTTCACCATGTTTCCAGCAACTTTAAATGTGAAAGGAATTTTAACCTCCTGTGGAAATATTCCCAACAAAATATTTGCTGTAACTAAACGCCACTCAAGTATGATTACTTTAACTATAGATAATGTTTACGAAGGACTAATATTGGTGTACTTCCAATATTATAATGTGTCCGTATCATTTTTTTATCATAATATTTTGGAAATCCGAAATACGTGTATATACGAACGTTTGTACTCTTTGCATAGATACAAGATAAGAATAAATACCATATAAAAGGTACTAATTTCAACATAAAAACAATACAGGCTCCAAAATTGAATGCAACACATGATTCCACTCAATATGAAATTTATAATCTAAGTCGATAAAATTCCTTACCATCTTCTTTCGCAGGAGTTTAAAATGTTATTTCTACATTTTAATTGCTTGGGAATATGGCCAACTGCATGAGTAACTTAACCTTTAAGCCTAAAGTTTTCATATGCCTGAGGTGTTATCGCACCGAAACTCAAGTTATGTAAATGTATTCATGGCCACCCACCGTAGACAGTATTCCACCCCGAGACCAATGGATTACTCGGTGAGTGCGTTATTCACCAAGGTAACCGGATCAAACCCGACCACTGATATGAAGGGCCTGAAACCAGTGTTAAGTCTACCCGATCAAGAACTCATAAATGGAATCAATTTTTTTAATGTGATCGGAGTCTAACTGGAACACATTCATTACCTCTACAAATATTTTGCCCCAAATATATTCTAGTTTGTGGTACATAATACATGTTATTCATGACATTATATTATTTTCTCCCAGAATATTGTGTCGTTCGTGCAATGGATTCAAATGGTTGATGAGCAAAGTTCATTCAACTAGTGCATTTCGGCTTAATAATAATTCTGGTATTTTGAGCTCCTACATTTTTATAAGAACTAGTCGGTGAGTCCTTTGAGTAGAACAAATGTGAATACAAGTTGATGACTTGTGCTCATGAAAAATCTATACTTTATTAAATTCTAAGTATCCTATATCATATTCTGATTTTTTAAATAACTCAAGACGTTAAAATAAATCACTGTCGTTAAACAATCCAACATATTATGAATTTATTGCTTGATTTATTGATTACCTACAAAACCGGCTATTGTGCGTCATGCACCATGAGTTGTACGAGTATAGCAATGATCTATATGTCTACAATTTTTGGGGGATATAATTCCTGCCACTATTAAGTGCAATTAAAAAAATTGAAATGATTCATTTATTTTTCGACAAATATTTTAATGTGATTTTTAGCGTTCTCTTCCTTCTTTTCGGTGAAAATATCGGTATGTTTGCCTCTTCTCTTTCGCGGCACCCTCAATGCAACTCGACGATCCAATCCAGAACCCATCAAAATCGCCGACTCTAATCTCCTCAACGACAGTGGAGAGATTGGGAAGACACGCAGAATTTATTGCTCCAGTCCTACAGTGCAGGGTCCATGATTGGCTTTAGAGTCCAGCCGCTGCGGTCGTAAGGACGGAAGTTGGGGACTCCATCGAATACCTATTTGCTTGTGGTGGAGAGTCGCAGGCCCGTTGATCGCATTTTCTCGCACCTTGTCGCTTCTTCTCGTCTCACCTCATTGACTAGGGCGGTGTCCTCTTCCTTGGACACATGATCTACCGAAATCTTTTTTAAATTTACCTTATTTTGAGATTAGCATTCCATTTTAAACGTCATATTTATAGTGAAAAGTGTTTATCATTTTATTTTCAGCATTTCAAGAAAGTTATTCAGCATATACTAGTGCTCCATGCTATAAAAAACGTAATATTTTTTCGTGTAACATAGAATCAATCCAGTTATTGATCATTCTGCAAAATAAGAGAACTCACAGAAAGTTTAGTAAGAGAATGTTTTAATACTTACCGTACAGAGAGTTAAGATATTTTCAAAATTTGACGGTTTAAAAATAATTATTTTTATGTGTGATACAAAAATATCTCCAGTATGTTGAGGCTATAGGTAATCCGTTATATAAAAAGACTTGAGTCCATAATCGTAAAAGTAAATACAATTTCTTAGTTATTTCTACTTAGAGGCAATACTGAGGTTCAGATTATCATACGCAAATCAATTGAGAGAGATTTCCTAGTTTTGGTTAAATCTTCAAATTCTATGAGTATTAGCATGAATATAATCGATATATTTAGTATAATGGACACAAAACAGACGATTGAATCTTACTTCCATATTAAAGCGGTGTACATCAGTGTATCATACATAATTGTTACTTAAATATTTTGTTTATAAATTGATTTAAATGCTTTCTCTTTTACTTTCATTTTTATTTAAGTGATAACATATTTTATTTCCAAAGTATCCATTAGTTTAATTAAAAATTGTAAATTTTACATCCATCTTTCAGTCAATCATTATCAATGGATGCTAAAATATAACACGAGACTATACTTTGCCTTTTTACCAAGAATTGCAATATTCAAGTATTTTACACTACTATTATTTTTTTAAGCAGTCTAACAGCTTCAATGAAACTCTTTCATTATGTTATGTGCACGCGAGAGAAACCGTTTAGATGTAACAGTTTATATTTTATAATATACCATCATTCTCATATAAAATATAGAAATAAGAATATATTTTCAATATATTTTTATCTCATAGTATGTTCCTTGATCATGTGGTGAATGAAAATAATCGCATCGTAAATGATTTTTTGATATTTAGATATTATAGAGTGGATTTCATTATTACTCAAACCCTGATAACTTATTTGAAATAGTCAATTGTATACGATGAGTGCACGTGTAGAGTGATGAATCATACCCGATGGGATCGATGAATGTGGTGTGACTGGTTTCCCAGGGAAAACAACTCTGAGGCATCCGAAGTTCGCGTCATGACGAGAACATGGCCTATAATAAATTTACAAGGTCACTTGTTATTTAATCCAATTAAGTCGGAATTTCCAACTCCCCGTTAGGTCTCGAGTTAATTGAAGGGGGATCCCCCGATCAAAGGTGTTCCAGAAGTCCCGCAGAACCAGTCCGCTGTATTTCGGTAACTTGTTTAGCAAACTAGCCACCCAGGAGCTGCAAATAATTAACATTATTGGGTAAAATCAGCTAGGGTTTTACTAAGGAACTAATTTTTTTCTTACCGATTGTTTATGAAATTAATTTTTCCCAGTAATAAAAATAGTTTTAAAAGTCACTTTAACATTTTTTAAAAAGGTGTGTTATACAACATTGTTAATAATATTTGTGAATTTTTAACTTTTTCTACTTGAAATTTGATCACTTTTACCTTGCCCACGTGTGCTCGTCCTTTGTATATGTTTCTATTCCCAATAAGATGACCCCAATCTCTCCACAAAGCATCAGGCGGGAGTATGAAAAGAGCAGGTCCGACCTTAGGTAGAAACCGGGGTTTTGCCAGTTGTGTCCCTTGCCTTATACCTCTTCCCCTCCTGCGGCCGACGCAGAGACGGAGACTTCTCTTCCGACCCCCGCCCCTCATTACTGAGGTTCCAGGATCGGTCTTCCACCTTCGGCCTCCCGATACACGCGTGTCTGGGTCTATAGGGACGCCAGAACGAATAAGTCTAACCGTACACACATACTCTACATAGCATCATCCTAAGAAGAGTAAACATTAAGGCAGTAGCACTGTCAGCCTTTCAACTTCATCCCTCATTTTAAGACGGCGATCAACCCTTTCACACCAGAACCACGGGAAAATCGGAACACCACGTTGCTCTCATTTTTCCTCAGGAAGATAAACTTACGGCAATCACTTGAAGCAGAGTCAGGTGGAGTATATCCCATTTCATGGATCTTAATAGAATTTTGAAAAAATTCTGTTGGGAAGACAGGTGCGGGAGAAGTTAGTGGTTTATCATCTATGCTTCGATGGTTGAAAAGAGATTTAAAAAATAATATTTGGCACGAGAATAACGTCCTTGGTTTGGGGACCGCACGCACTAAATATCCGATTTTTCATTCCACCTCTTGTCTGAAACCTGGGGTAAGTTCGATAATCTCGATGTACGAGGTTCTTTCAAGTTTTTACATTTCATCTTTCTCAAAATAATCTCTATGTAAACGTACACATTTTTAAAATTTCCACGCTATGATTTCATGTGCGCCGAGGACGCTTCACTAAGGGTCTTCTATTTTTTTCTGTGCTGAAATTACCAGATTTTCCATAGCCGAGGCTTCATGGGTTCGTTTTCAGACGACGTACGGACTTCTTTGATATATCGCACCAATGAGCACACATTTTTCACTTCCATAACGCCATCACCGTATTTCTCACTCAATGTAAGATGACATCCAATGTGTTGTTAACCACACAAATGGAAATTAAGACGCTGTTATTCTACGCCAATGACGCCATTTTCAGCATTGTGAACGCTTCTCACTCTAGCAGCAGCTGTAGGAATTCTGTTCATTGTACGGTGCGGTCATTACTATCTTGCATAGTTCAAGAGTACTTTGCATGCATCAAGTTAAATTAAATTTTTCTCTTTTTCATTCAAATTCCGAAAAAATTGGAATTCCATAGAACTTAAACGGATCTGGTAATCGTAACATGTTTTTTTTAATTTTTAAACCTGGAAATATAACCACTCACAATAAATATAATTTTTACTAGTAACAGATACTAGAGTCAGGATAAAACTTCAGACGCCATCATTGGAATGTATCATCTGAGGGAAAAACTAGCTATCCGGACTGAAAAATAATGAATTATATTTAAATATTAAATCTTGCCCTCTCCACTTCTGTTTTGATTAAAGCCTGTTTTGAGGACATTTGAAAGGATGGTTCCGTAAATGAAAGAAACACTTTTTAAAATTAAATTTTCACATTTTGATAGTCAAAATTCGTTGGCAAAATTAACAGAAGAAATAACTTTCTCCAATAGCCTTCAAACAGAAAGTAGATATTTAGAATTTTTAAGGAAATACCAATAAAATGGATCTCTAACCAGTGCATCGCAGCATAGTACAGAGGAAAAGCACCGACAAGATTAAGAATCAGTCCATTGATAAGCATGAGTATATATTACCGTTTCCATTGTCATAAAATTATTCCAGTATCCGGTGAGTGTACTAAAATATTAGGTAAAGAATAAAATGTGTGTTTGCAAGACGTAACCAGACTCCGGGCTCAAAAGGTTGCAGGCGAGGCCTGGAGGTAACGCCCATATTTGAATCCACTTCCATTGTAACTCTTATAAAAAAATCTGTAAGATTTTAACCGAAGTTAGATTAGTATTGGTGAAAATAAGTTTAAGGAAAAATTATTTTCATTGACGTATCGTAAATGACATTGCTTTTCTTCGAGGATTGGACAAACCAGATATATTGGCGAATGGTAAACTACGGAGGGTATATTATCATACACATTTCGTAATTTATCTGCCCTTCATAAAAACATTAAAGACAGCCGTAGGAAACAACTTTTAACATAATACATATAATTGATAGTTTCCGCAGAAAAAGACTTAGGCTAGGAAAATAAATAGGGATGTGACGTAATTTGATTACACCGACTGGTTGAGAATCATGTACCAAATAAAGAAATTTTAACAATCGCATGAAATATTGTATTTTTCTCTTCAGTCAAAAATTACTCCTATAATATTTAGACGTAAATAATATCATTCAAATATATATTATACACTGGGGTACGAATTGCTAAACATAATGCTTAGTAAAATTTTCTTTTGAGCAAGTCTTAAAGAAGATGAGCCAGAGAGAAAATCAGCGAAGGAACGTCAGATTTGACAATAGAGATAAGAACTACAGCTATGGAACTAAATATTAATTACGTTTTGATGTTGTATGCTATTTTTGATCTATGTTCAATTGGAATAATTCGTTAAATAGAGAGATAACTAAGTCTACTTTATACTAGGTAATATTTCAGTATTAAATTGATAAGGTATCATTAAAAATATGTAAGTAGGCAGATTGTTATTTTCCCATGTTTTGGAAAATATGTTTTCCACGATTTGGCATCGCGGAAAGATTTTCACGGCACACTCACTTGTCCTCCTCCACCTCCACCGCACTCCGCCTCCTCTTCTTCTTTCTTGCTTTCCCCTTGGCCTTTCCTCCTCCGCCGCCTCCACTTCCTCCTCCACCGCCGCCTCCTCCCGCTGGTCCCTTCCTATCCGAGCCCGCCGCGCTCCCCGTCCTGCCCGCCGAGCTCTTCCGCCCGCCGGCAGCCTCCCCGTTGCCGCTCGCCTCGAGAGACGCCGCCGATGCCGCGGACGACGGACCCGACTTTCGGCGCGCCAGCGGGGCCACGGGCAAACCCTCGCCGCCGAAGGGATGAGCCGGCATCCCCCCCTTGGGTGAACTGACCAACACCTCCACCTCGAGGGACACGTCGCCCCCCGAGTGCCTGTTCCCCGCCAGCCCACGCTCCATCAGAACCTCGTCCGACTCGCGCCCCGTCATCGCTCCCTTCCGAACCCGACGGAGCTCGTTATCCTCGTCCCCACCGATTCAAACGCGGAGCACGGATTGGGTCCTCGCGGCCACTGGGTTACTCTTCAAGGAAACGCCCACCGAAGCTCAAGGACGCCGTCGTCGGCGCCGGGGTCGTGCCTCGTTCGGTGGGGGCCGAATTCCTTAGCGATTTCCGGTGTGCGGAATAACGTAAAGCTTAGGGAGTGAAGCCAAGAGGGAGACGGAAAATCACGGGGGAATACGATTCACGTGTGTGGGGGTCACTTTGGCATCCAATCCTCAAATGGGGTGCGTTTAAGTGCGATATCTCCGCGGTCTGATTTCGATCGGGTCCTCGGGAAGTATAAAATGGGGAGCGCGATTCGGGAACGGAACACCTTCGTAATGGGGAGAGTTTTCCTATGTTTTTCTATCCTCTTTTATTCGTGTTTTGGGTTGAAGATCCTGCCGGCCTACTCTTCCAGAGTCTAGGAAACGACCGCACCCCCAGTCGCTCTCCGTTTCTCTTTTAAGGATCTCTAGGATCTCTAGTCCCAAACGGGTGTGGACAAAGGAGTGTTGCCCTATCTCTCTCTCTCCGCGGAATTGCGAGACGAACTACTTCGCTTCCTCACCCATTCTGTTGAACATATCGTCACCAGCCGTCCGATCCGTATCTCCCGTATGCGTGGGTGGCTGAAATGGAAAAATCCCCGTTGATTCGGGCGGGGCGTGCGGTGACCGCCCAACGCGACCGGCGGCGCAAGTCCGCACAGACGACGAGAACTCTTCTCGAGAAAGGGCCCGATTTGCCCTCGGTGGCAGTGGGAAGATGGGTGCGATGTCGGAGTCTGTTGCCAGGAAAAAATTGAAATTGATGAAAATGAGGTGATATTTAATTTTTGTCCTTCCTCTGTGTTTTAAAATAAACTGATAAAACCTTCCACTCTTCCCCTAGCACAGGTTCTCTCCACTCTTTCCCTCCTCGACTCTCTCTCTCATTTCACCCCACCTACGTGAGAGGAGCAGCTGTTTTTACCCTCGAGATATCTTTCTGTCTATATATATATTTTTTTATCCAAGGCTTTGTTTCTAGTGGAAACTGGGACGCGTTTCCACTCCCGTTCTCTATCACGTGACCAATCCCCACTCACCTTTTGCTCCCTTTTATTACGCTTATCTGTCGGATGATAAAAAAATCTACCTGGCTCAACCACGCGAAAAATTATTTCGCCCGTCTCCCCCACTCTCCTCCGCTAACACACTTTTTTCTGCCCCAGTCTGCCCTCCTCGCGCCCTTTTTCTCTTTCCTCCGCAGTCTTCACGGGAGTGGTCGAGATAAAAGCGTCCAACATTAAAAACTCCCCCCAGTGTTGCGTCGCCGACTGAATTAGACCGGCCAAGGATTCCTTGCTCGGCCAACTTCCACCGCTGAGGAAACGCGTGTGTGGTTTTGTTTTGGTCTCTCACACCGCCACCGTCCCGTCTTCCATTCAGAAAGAGACTCCTCCGCGCCGGCGACTACTTCCCCCGATTCCTCCTCCTCGTCCCTCCAACGGCTCCTCGACTGACTTTCCCCCTGGTGGCCACGCCCCCTTCCAGAGCACCTCCAAATCCCACGTCCAGAAACGTTCCCTTGCTCACCCTTTATCACGTCGGGCGACAGTTCTCTTTAACTTTCCCCTTGCTCGATGGGATTTATCTGATCATTATCCACTTCGTCCTTCGCCTCCTTACTGTATTCCCCTCCTTCTCTGTATGTTTCTCCCTCTCCTTCGACCTTTTTCGTACTTCCCCCTTCTCCTACTAATCCTACTCTGAATATCTCCAACTGCCTCTCTTTATCGCCGTCCTCTTCTATCTAGCAATTTCGGCATTCATTTTGTATTTGGCCCTTTTTGAATTTATATTATTTTCGGATTGATTTCCAGTCCTCCCCACCACTTCCCTATCGATCCGCCCGTTTCAGTCGTCTGCCCTCTCCCTATTGTTATCATATGCGTATCTCTCTTTCCCAAATTGCCTCTCTCTCTTCCCGGATTTTCTCGTCTTCCTTTTCACTTGCGCTCACTCCACTTCCTCCCCCACTGCCTTTTTTTCGATTCCCCCGCGCCTCCCTCACCTCGCCAGGTCCTCCCCTCGAATTCTCATGTATTCGCTCCTTCTCCGTCCCTCCCACTCCTACCTTCGCCCGCCTAAGCCTCTGTTCCAGTCGCAAACTCCTCCCCTTCGCCCGAAATTAGTCCCTCCCTCCAGTGAAAACAGGAGAGGAGGTGGAGAAAAGGGGTGAAGTTTTTTTTCCGGGACTTTTTAGCGAAAGCCTGTTCCTGGGTATCTTTCGTGCGTGCGGGAGAGAGAGAGAGAGTTGGTGGTAGACCTTAGTGAGTGGGAGGCGTATTAAAGGGGTTTGGAAAGCGAGAGAGGAGATAGAGAGAGAGAGAAAGAATCGGGCCGCGTAATTATGATTCGACGGGACCTTCTTCTTGTCGTCTTCCGCGATTCTCCCCGCTCGATCGGAAGGGTGAGCGTTGGTGTTCCGAGCCAAATGGCCCGACCTTTGAGCGATGTGCACCGTCGACCGACGTGATGGTGGACGCCGCCGGAGGAAGGCGCGGCAGAGTGGGTGGAAGCCTCGACGTCCCGAGCAGTTACTTTTTTCCACTCCGAAAGGCGAGTGAATATTACGCTCCTCCACGAAAGGTCGAAAGCGTTTTCCGCCTCATCACCGGGATTGCGGAACTTCCGTGACACCCCTCCGGCACCCTTAAGGATTGTTCCTCTTCCCCCGCTGAATGGGAGGACGCGTTTTCGATCGATGTTCACCGAGGGAAGGGCTGCGACTCAACACGTGGCTGTTCGTCGCTTTGATCCCTCAATCTTCCGGTAGAGGATCAAGATATCCTGTATGTGTTCGTGATTATTTTTTTCCTGTTCCTCACACCGCTGGCCTTCTCTTCCAGATCCTCGTTCGAATCAACAGGAAGGGACGCGTTGATTCAAGCGTTTAACAACTCTCAGTTAACGTCTCGGAAGGCTTGCCGGCGGCGAACGCGGCACGAATTTGCACGCGGAGTGATATTCAAATGTTTCCACTTTCCCAGCCACCCCTCTCCTCCCGTTGCTCTCTCTCTCTCTTAATCCCCCCACCTCTTTTTCGAAGGGACACCTGTTGTCTCCTCCCGGTTACTGAAGATCAGAACGGAGAGGGGATTATTTTTATATTTTTTCGTCCCCTTTTCGCCCCGTCCGAATCCTGTTACGCGCCCCAAGTATGGCGCAACACTCTCGAAGAGAAGGATTTCCGCGAATGCAAGGGGGCTGGTTTGGCGAAAAGGGCGTGCCGATCGAAGAGGAGGGGAGATCCGCCTACGGGGATGAAGGGGTGTGTCCCGCGATTCTCGTTGAAAAATCACCTGGCTGAGCGAGCGAGGGTATCGATGAACCAAACTTAATACACTTCCCGTACGACTAGCCACTAAAAAAAGCACGAGATTTTTTCCCAGGAATTGACTTTTTTTACTGTCGATTTTTTTCCCCTTCCTGCCGATTTTTTTCCATTCCTCCCGATGGTGCTTATTTTCTTTGCCTATTTCAATCCTTCAAGCATTGTTTTGGTGTAATGAAACTAATTTTTTCACTCACTGTCTCTTTGAATGTACAGTTTATCTGTTTGCCTGATTCTTCCTATTTTGTAGTCTCTTACGTTGATCAATTATTTAATAACTGTTATTCATACTTCGGTGTGCCGGCGCTATGCAAATTGAAACGGAAATTTGGGGTTTTGTGAGTGTACACGTAAATAGTGCCTTTGTGTCCTGTTTTAATTTCATTTCACACCGCCTAATGTGCACTCAAGCACCGAAGGTTGACGGAGATCATCGACTAATTTATGTTTATTGTCCTCGACGAAAAACGATAACTCCCGGACGGTAATCAAATTCAGTTTTACTCACTTTCTAACTTCAAGTGCAGCACTTATTCCTTCTCATTTTCATGGTCGAGTAATCACGATATCATTCTAACACAGCTTTTTTGGACACGCGATCGTAATCCGTTGCGCTTTTTGTGGACACGATTTTTTTTAAGTCTCGCGTGGTCTTTCACCGAGATTGTAGGGCGAAAGTACTTTCAGTGCAATAAATCCATGAGTAGGGAAAGCAAAACACGCACACATGAACCCAAGAGGAAAATTCACGTTCACTCCGATAAAGAATTTGACCCGGGTATGGGTCTGTTCTGCATCAACTTTGTTTCCTCACGCACTCACGTAAGACCTTCCTCGCCTCAAGTTCCGGGGTCCGCACGTCAGCGCCCTATCTGCTTCCCAGGAAAGAAAACCACGCACACGGTTGCGGATTTGAATTGAAAGGAGTATCTTTCGGATATATCAAGCTCACTCCCATCGAGGGTCGGGCCGAAAGCGAACAAAACACTATCGGTACTTCAACTTGTCGCCTGGTCCCAGCAAGGTCGACGAAGATGGGGGGACAGGAATGCGGACCCCTGCTTACAAGTGATGAAATGGAGAACTGGGACTTTGTTCACAAGTGAGTGGGAATGAGACTGGACGTTGATGAACGATTCCGGTGAACGTGAGCTCCCAGGTGCACAATAAATAATAAACCACTTCTGGATAGTTACGACCCCTGTGGGACTATTGGTGCGTGCTTCACCTTGATTGGTCCTAGACGAATGTTGAACGAAGGATTTGAGGTCGTTGAATATGGGATAGGGTAGGCATACTGCCGCGAATTCCGTCCCAGGCTCCTCGGCTCGCGTGACGCGCTCGTGCGAGGTGATGGGCGTGTGACACGCTCCCCGCGTACCTCGCCCGGACACGCCCACAAATGAAAACCGCGCGCACACGATCGGGTCTGCTTGATCCGCTTGTTGATCCCGGATTGTTTTCCTCCACAGAGGTCGAATATTTTGCACCGGCTTAGCTCACTACACAACACAGTTTACGGGAAACCACCTGGTGAACACCTTCCCCCAACTGAAGAACCTCGGGGTCTATAAACCTTTTTCTTCTTTCCCTTCCCAAGGGCTATGATTAATCTGGTAGGCTTAGGGAATGGAAGTTTTGGCCGCTTCTCATATAAAAAACACGAGCTAATTTGCTCCCCCACCAGGTTATTTTTTCTGGAGGATTTCCCGGCGGAGGTGAGAATTTTTGGCTCCTCTTCGTCCACTCGGAGACGTGAACTCCGTGTTTTTCCCAAGGCCGGGGGGTCAACAAGCCTAGAACTCGTGGAAGCGTAGTCCTTAGTCCCACTCTCCCAGGCAGAGAGAGGAAGGAGGGAGATGCGACCAGAAATGTTTCGAGCGGGGAGTCCCGAGCGGAAGAGGCGGCGGCGAGCGGCGTCGGCCTCTCCGGCGAATGTGGCGTGGCCGTCGCGACGCGGGTTGTGCGAGTGACTGCAGCCGGGTGGGGAGCGCCGGGCGGGTTATATCGACTGGAGCGGAGAGAGAGGCGAGGAGCGGGGCGGTGAGAGGAGGAGGAGGGGCACGAGAGAATGAGGAGAGAGAGAGAGAGAGAGGGAAGACGCTGGTGTAGGATGGAGTGGGGACCGAGCGGTCCGGGAGGGGTGACGGTGATTTACTTCCTCGGAGAATCTCAAGTGGCCCCGTGCATCGATACACGGATTTGTTTCCGGATGGGAAGTGCTCTTTTCGCGTATTGAATTTTTGACTTCTCCCTGACACGCATCAATAGGGAACAGTGGCGAGACTAACTAAGGGTGATTCACAGACTTCACCCAGACCCAGTCTTCATCAATTGTTGAACAGGCGGGCACGTATCTTTAGCATTTTTTCACCTCAACGATTTTCTTTTCTTTTTACATTCGTGAATTCTATATTTTTGGTGAATTATGGTTGTGACGTTGAAATCACGTAATCTCTGTTCCATTGGAAGACAAGGTGTGTTCGGTATTTATTCCATAATCTTTAGAAATACTAAGAAACCTAGAACGATAACAGACCAGAATGCTTGTAGTCGAAATCCCCCAGGAGTCAGTTCATTACAATAAGTATTAACCTTCAGCATAGGGACTGCGCGTGGAGAAATATTATTTTTCTTACTGGTTCCCCCCCTTCCCCTACCTATTTGAATAAACCCCAACCCTCTCATCCCTTACCCTTTCCTCCTGGTGTTACACCCACTACCACACATCTTGTTTGGTGGCTCGCAGGGTATTTATGTAGATGTAGATGAAACCTCAGTGACAAGGAATATTTTCAGGAGCATTCAAAAGAAGGATTTCTAAAGACATGCATATATTCCTGCCCACATTTTCATTGATAGCAAGCTTTTAAGTATTCCTTATAAATGTTTAGTTGCAATTAAAACCTTCTTAAAACGACACATTTTCCTTGAAAGTTTTTCACCCTTTAACGGATATCTCCCAAAGAGATCAGTTACTAGATTTCTCTATGAACGTCCAATTTCCACCTGACAAAATAATTAACAATAACTTCCTGTTTTCGTGTTTTCTAGATGTTGGACCTCATTTTTTGCGATTCTCGAAAATAGTGGATCAACAAAGTGAAATAACCAGAAAAAGAACCGAAAACATTCTGCATCAGTATACTCTGAGAGCCTTCAGCAGAAAATTTAATAACTTATTTAATTTCCAATGCATTCTTGAATTATTTTTAACATATTTATATCATCAAATTAAGAAAATTACTTAAAATATGCTGGTTACTAATGCTAATGTATCTAAAGAATGTCAGGTAAGTAGGTGAATGAGGACTGCGAGTAAAAAATCAGGTGTAACTAATCTATGTAATGGGATTAAATGAAAGGAAAATGTTGAGTAAATATTATAATATTTTGTATTTACTGTTGTATTAACTTTAATTTAGACGTCTTTCAGTGTTATTTTTTCATGGTACAGGTGTTCCTCATAACTGAATCCTGTTCATCATAACTGAATAATAATCTCGACCAAATTGAAATTAAATATGAATCACCATGTTTAGTACACAATATATTGTACAATAGTATTCAGATTTTCAATACTCAACATCTTGTTACTCAGGATCAATGACCTCCGTTGACATTATTTATATGGTCGAGTCATTCACAGAAATAATGCACTAGTGATAGAAAATCAAGCTGGTTCATTTAATCACCCTTCGGAATAGGACCCAAAAACGTTCCCGGGTATAAATTTTCATTTCTCGCTTTTGAACTCGCTCAACTTCCTTTTATAAATGTATACATACATACTGAAGACGGGGTAATTTATATAGCCCCGGAACGGAATAAAGTTCATCCGCTTCAACCCACCGTTTGAAGACACTGAAAACTTAATCGCCGGCGCGTCACGAGTTGGAGATGAAACTGAGGGAAACTCCTGAAATAATAAAAAGGGAAACCCCTTGGAAGGAAAAAAAAGGTTAAACCAATAAAACGTGGGATGAGTGTGCCGCCGCTTGAGGAGGATCAAGGGAAGGCGTACGATTTAGCTGGTGGACGAGGCGGAGGGGAGAGATCGGGGAGAGAGAGGGAGGCCTCGGGGTGTGAGGGAGGTGGGTGATGACCGTGTCGCGAACGGCGTGAGCGACACCTGGCGGATCGAGGTGAGAGGAGAAAAGGGGAGAGAGGGGCGTGCTTCCCAGATGATGCACCCGCGACGTGAAAACGGGAACCCCGAACGAGGGACATGGCCGTTCGGAAATTATTCACTCGCCTGAGAATTCGGAAATGTTATAAATGCAATGCTCCCGGCATGCACCGCCCTGAGCAAGTTAGCCGCGTCATTCTTTTCATCGTGCACTCCACCAAGAGCTTATTCCTCAAATCCCCGAAACGGTAAAGAACTGATCCCCTTTTTTTCAAATTATTCGGATCAGTTCCTTCTACAGTTCTTGCTCCACATCTTTTTTCGTACACGTCTAATTCGTATTCACTGACCTTTTCGAAAACGTAAGGGAAAACTATTCTGCAACCAAAACTATTACGTGATACCTCATGAATGTCTTGGGAAGCATATATCTTTTAGTGCAATGTCTGGAGAGAATAAAGTAAAACGTTTGATTGAGATTTATTTTAAATCACTGAATATTTTTTATCACATATGAACTTTCAAAATTTAGTAATACTTTACTGCCTAGTTATTTACGTAGTCTGTATATATTGTTCTCTGCTGTCGTGTTAACGAATTTTGCAAACTTCTTCCTAAAGTCATTCGGTGTCATTGTCATTTTTTCCTTAGTTTCTCAATTCAATTTCTCTCATCAGTGCAATCAGCGGTTATGAAAAGTTACTCAGTCAGTTATAATAACCAATCATTAAGTAATCAAATAAATTTTAAATTCAATATTTTTGGCTCAAGGTACTCTAATTATAGGTTTTGCCAATAAGTATCGTGACGCTCTTTCTCCGCAACTCGGACATATACGAGTACAAAAAAAAGGTCTGGCAAGCCAACCAGCCTCTCCTTAAAATACCTTACTTGAATCATCCGTGTTCAAGCGAAGAAGCAAAATTTCTTATTTTTGTAGCTCTCCATATATTCCTAACATAATTTTGTCATTTTAATTCTGATTATTATGACTATATACAAGGAGCAGGAAACAAGTGATTTTTAATAGTAGCGTGTTTACTAGGTACCTAAGGAATCTATCAGTGCTTATTCATGGGGAAAACACCACAATGCGTGGTTGTTTTTCTGGGTGTGTATCGAACCAAAATTCGCCTTTAAACTGTAGGTAAATGATAAATATGAAAGCGTCCTCAATACAGGAATAGTCATTTTTTTAAATGTGATAATCTATTTAATTATGCGATTTGAGTTTTTAATGACTTCAATTGCAGACACAAAACTAAACGCCTTGTGGAGGTGGGTTCTTCGAAAAACCAATGTTTTTGGTTAGTTTTAGGGACGAAAAAGTTTTCGGTCGAAAATAGAATCACCAGCGTCCCACGTAAAATCTTTTTGGAACAAGTCAAATAAAAACGTGGAATTTATACCCTACCATAATACCTTAAATCTCCTTAGTATTTTGACCGCTATAAAACTTTGGCAATTTTGAGAATTCGGATGGTATTCCTTGCCCAAATAGTTTCGTGGGTTTGACGGAATTAACGGCTCGGTTCGAGCACAGGGCTCGGAACGATAGTTTTCCTCTTGTGGCAATTTAAGGTCATTCGTTTTTCGTACTTTATGGGGGAATCGAGGTAAATTTATAGGAAGGCCAATATGCCCATATACGAGTGTTGAACAAACCACAATGAAAATATAAACCTGTTTACCAATTGGGAAGTGTATTATGTTAGTGAATTAGAGCTAATGCAAAAATCTCGTTATTTTATCGTCACAAACACGGTTGTAGAATGCTTATCCATACATTATCAACGAGTAAGAAGATAGAATAGTTTATTTAATGTAAATATTCAAACACATTTATTATTATTTTCTCCTTTACTTTTAATAAAATTACGATATGGGAAATATGACAGCGTTTTTTTAACCTCTAGTCCTTGGCCTTCGCAAAGTGTCTCCTCCAAAGTGATCAATAAGAAAAGCCGAAATCAAGAACTCTTTTCAAGGATACACCTGTTCCCAAAACTAAGAAGAATAAGTTGGTCCCTTGAAAACATTTCATGATCCAGATGCGTTTTTAAGGCATTTAAATTCGCATTCTCGCATCACTTAACCTCAAATATGAGTTTCGTTCTGTCAAAATATCAAATGAAATTAAGTTACAGTGGGGATAATATTCGCTCGGTATCAAATAGCCATGGACATGAAACAGAAACTCCACGCCGCCTTAAGGCAGTCACTCACACCGTCGAAAAAATTTTTACTAGCCCCTCTTTGTAAGCGGGAAGGAAGAATTACAAATTTCCCCACATACACAAGACCGACTCATTGGGAGTACGCTACAGCGCCACGCTGAAAAAATAAAGCCTCGGGGTGAAACCCTTTCGTTCTCTCAAGACGATGCCAACTCGGTTGAATTTAAACCTGAATTAATTACGACTCCATTTACATCCGACATCTTCCCGATGCTTTTATTATTTACTCCCCGGGTGGTGGTCAAAGGGCAATGGGAGAGAGAAAGAGAGAGATAGGACAAGGACGGACGGAGGAAACCGGAGTGGGAGCGGGGGAAATTTGGTCTGGGAGGATTTGGTAATGGGGAGGGCAGTCGACCGGAGGCTTGACGGAGTCGAATGAGTCGTGCAAAATGGGCGGAGAAAGCGGGGCGTGGAGGTTTCACGGAGATCCGCGAGGAAGGATCCATCCTCCCATCTTCATGTGCGGACGCGGTGATTTCGTACCTTTTTTGGTCCACCCCATCTCGTCCCCTCGCCGGACTCGTAAAGGAAGACAACCTGGGCCCACCCAACCTCCTTCCTTTCACTCCCGCGCTCTCTCTTTACTCTCTTTCTCCATCTTCCTGTTCCCATCGTAAAAGAAAGAGGAGGAAAATTTCCCTTATTCCGCTCGCCGAATGCTCCATACGATTTCATGGGAGGAAACAGCTGAGTGCAGTGATGGAGGAGGAGTAAAATGCGCTTGCAAAGCCCACGACGTCCTCTTGTTCGTAGTGAATGTTTCACGCTACGATTACTTGTGACATTAAACGTATGGCAATACATTAGGACATCATCAACCTTTAAAATCCCCAGGAAGTTAAATTCACGCTTCGATAGGTGAATGTGTTAATGACTCGGTCGGTAATCAAAAGGACCCCGATTCGGGTCCCGATCAAAGCGAAAGAGATTTACGTCGTGAAATTTCTCCACTGCTCGATGCTCATCAGCATATGAGTCCTTTAGAGTAATTGTGGTGGCATTTCCCGCAGTTCTTTGTGAGTTTTTCACTATTTTTTAAATTTTGCGTTCTTGGGAATGAATCCCCTCCACTTCCCCTACCATGCGGCAACAATTACCCCTCAGCGTGAAGAGATAGGGCGGTGGGTCGGAGGGGGAGGGGTGGAAGGGGGTACATTTGGGGTCCTAGGAGTGAAATTTTAGTCGCACAGGGGCTTTTCCGTAAATGAAAAATGGATCCCTCCGCCCTATTTTTTCAGCGTGTTTATCCTCTTGCCTCCCGCACGCCCTCCTCGAGAATTCAGGGTGAGCCGATTGCACCGAATTCCTCTAGATCCCTGAGTGCGTCCTTTGTTGGAAGGGGTTCTCGGGTCTATTATATTAGTGCACAGTCAAAAGGGATCCAATTTAATGGCAATTATTTTATTCTCCTGTCATAAATACTGATTTGCCTTTTTGACTACTGCGCATTCGAAGTGATCAAAAGGCAAACGGATACAAGTTGATTTTTTTCACAATAACAGTGAATGTATCATGGCTCAATAATGATTATTATCTCCTAAGAGGGTTTATATTCTCCACTTAAAACTGGCTTACAGATAACTCTTTGAATTTATGGTCCAGATTTAATGTTGTTTTCAGTTGATAACACTACTACCGCAATAAGTACAGGTAACAAAGATTGTTTAACATCTTTCTAGAGATTAATACCAACGTTATTTTTTCATTGCATGTTTCATTGCTAGGCATGTGCCTTTATGCCAAAGTATTAATAATGGCATTGATAAGAGTGATGTTAAAGGTATTAATAAGTTTAAAAATGATAGAATCAATCCATGAAATAATTGATCAATCTTTACTCAAAGTAATAATTGATCACTAACGAGCTAGAAAGTGATTATAGGAAAGATAAATATGCGACCTCTCATACAGCTGAATTTATTTGCAGAGGACTTTTTTAGACATCTATGAGAAAACATGTGGTAACGGGGAGTTATGGCTGGTAGTTGAAAGCTTGCAATCGATGATACATCCTTGAAAGCTTGGTTCCGGGCATTTTGTATCCATTCTATCAACTACGGAGTGGCCACTTTTCCTCGTTTGGCACATCAATACGTAAGACGAGGAAGAGGCGACATCAACGACGAATGAAATGTTCGCAAATCGACGACGCGTGAAATGAGGAAATATTGCGACACGCCACCACTCCGCCGAATTCTCGCAATTTGATTATTCCGACCGCTGAGATCCTGTTGATTTTCCCGAATGCTCCTTTCTCGAGAAAACTCACGCAGATAAATTGAAATATTCTGAGATTTGTTCATTCCCACAACATGAATAGAATGCTGTGTTGTAAATGAAAATATTTATCGTCACTTCCATAGGAAAAAGAAATCCATCAATTTAGTGCTGCTTTAGCGTAAAATTGTAATTTTCCATCGGATGCTGCGTTTTCTAATATTTATCACTGGAGAAAATGTGCTCTCGTAGAAGGGACTAATGGTTATATCACAAAAATAACTTTTTAACGAACCATTTCACTGGATAGTGTATATTTTCCGTTTAATGTTATCACAAACCATGAAAACAGCTATGATCTATTTGGAATACCGTTACACTTTCATTATCACTATTCGTCCAGTTACCATTCGTAGAGCATTAAAATGGCGCAATTACGTAAAGGCAACATCGATGCTCATGTACATTTTATGATTGTCATTTGAGGTCCTCAAGAGTTTAAAGTCACCGGGCTCGCCTGGCACTCATGCAATACATGAAGTGATGGCTAGGCATAAAAAGCAGCCGCGGAGATATTAAATGTAAGCGAAAAATCTAGAGAGAGAGTAGAGGCCAGAATGATAGCTGAAAAAGATGAGTGGGGGAAGAAAGGGAGATGGGATGGACGAGCGTGTGCAAGATGAAGCCAGCCATCACGGTTTCCATGGCAACGTGTTTGCCTGGGGCATTCCGGTGCGCGGAGCCGAGGAAAATGTTCCAAATTTTATATTTCGGTCGAAATGGATGTTCCAAGGCTATCTTTTTCATTCGAGAAATATTCTAAAGTTGCAAACGTCTTGCTTGAACCGGGAGTCACTTGAACACAACCGCTCACTTTCTGTGTGTGCAAATATCACCTAACAATTTTTGACTTAAAGTCATAATCATTTTTCATGACCACCACATCACTTATGAGATTCTCATTTGATTGGCTAATATTTGGTGGTAGCTTCACGTTTCTTAATGCAAACTTAGCTTCGGTTAGCCTTTAAATACAAGATAGCGAATCACGCCAGCGTCTGACATCGTGCACTTTGGCCCAATATTTCACCAATGGAACGTTCACGATGAAGTGATCACGGCTATCTGACATTGTCCACAAAGGCCAGGAAAGATACATAAGTCTCTTTACTTTACGTGTGCATGCAAGAAATCTCGTCAGAGATATAATTACTATTAAAGGATCATACGTTATAAAATAAGCTCAAAGTTACAACGATCATAATCATATCAACATCACTGATCATAAATTCTAATATCAGTTTGACGCATCTCTCCTCTCAATTATTGCACCCACAAACTTCTATATTTCCACATGTTTCTTCTCTGATACCTCCTTCATTACTTTTCTCATGCATCCAATTTGATGTTTTGGTTCATTTTCGTCTTATTTCCTCCGTGTATTAAAAATAAAGCCTACGGTAGGTGAATTTCTGTTCAAATTAACACTCTATGGAATCTGATGTGTCCAGCCGCTCTATTCTTATAGTATCTGAAACGTAAAAAACCAGCAATTTTATAAAATAATCGCCTACCAATTTACAATAGCATATAAAAATCGGTAATATAAAAAATATCGTGAGTTTCGTAACTTAAGTTTTCAGAAAACGTTCCTTCCTGTAATTCTTCACGGATTGATGTCATGACGAATGACACAGCAATGATAATAAAGTCTATAGCACCATCTCTTTCTCCTGACTAATGACAGCCGGTATTCCCTCGGTAAAATTTCGTCTCTTTATGAAGATTTTCGAGGCAATGAATATTGCCCTGATTGCAATTGCCAATGGATTTAAGGAATAGGTTTTAGAACTTTACCTTTTAGCAATAGTGCTTGATATTCTGCTCTCATTTTTAAACATGAGATATTATTTTTTTCTGGAATCAATTCATCCCCCATTTTCTTGATTTTATTTCAACGTGCAACCGTACATCTAGGTAAAAGAGAGTTTCAATTTAAAATTTGAGAGAAATTAAATAATTCCCGTCAAATCACAAATGCTAGTTGTAATGAAGTTATTTTTAAAATTATAGTATAGCATTATTATATTCAAGTTCAGATTCCTTATTAAAATTTAAAGGCATTTTTTTTTAAGTTTACGTAGTTTTATGTTTTTCGCGAATCACCCAACATTACGAAAAATTGTAGCATAATTGATAGGTAAATTCCGCAGTTTATTCAAATTTATATTTAAAAAAATAAAACTGGAATGATTTTTTTCTCAAAAATTGTAATCAAGTATCTTTCATAATGAGACACTAGGTTATACTAGTAGTAGTACTAGTTATACTAGTACTAGACACTAGTTATACTAGTATTCGGTAAAAAGTCGAAAGTATTGGTCAATATTTTTTAAACGATTATCAATTTACAGAAGATTATGAATAGATGTTATTACAAAATAGCGTACCTATTATTTTTAATTTATTCTTTTATTTTATTATTTTTAAAGATTGAACAAAATAAATCGAAATGATATAAAAATGGCTATCATTACATTGTCAATACCAGTAAGTCAACTTTGGAGAGCATCAATGTATTCAATGTGTCAAGTTTGCACATTAATTCAAATGCGTTAAGATTGGCTAGCATTCCTTGTACTCCTATGTAAAATTTCGTTTATTTCGGGTTGTGTACTTTTTGAACTACCTTCCAAATTCCATCCAAATGCGTGCTCGCATCATAGTACAACGTGTCAGAAACAGAATAACTCAAGAAATAGCAGGCACGATCGGAAGGATGGTCAAAAGTGTACAGCATAATTAAAAATGTATATGTCCATTACAACTTGTGGAGAGTTTATGAAGATTAAAATTTGGCTAACGACGTGCTCTTAGAATAGGACGTGGATTATATACCATCATAACGGCAAGTAATGGTTATTGGAATTCAGTCAGCCACCCGAGTTCAAAGCGTCAGTATGGCCGATATGGACAAAGGCCATTGAGGAAAGAAGTTCGGCGCGTAAAAAAATGGCGAGGTAAAAGGATTCAATTCACGTCTTTAGAGCTGAAAAACTTATAAGAGGAGATAAGATGTTAATAAAACATGTATGAGGAATAAGTAGTTCGAATCAACGATGGAGAGTATATCTTCCCGTTTCCTTCCACGTTACTCGGGAAGTGACAGGAATTAACCGGTTGCTGTAAGGTATATGAATGGGAATATCAACGGATATAATCACCGCAAAAGTATTTTAGATCAAATAACAGGCATTATACATGTTTATAATTCCATTTTCCCTATAAGTGTTTGACAATGAGACGTCAAAGCGATGGGCCAAAAAATTCATCAACTAAAAAATATGCGATAATTTGTGATTTGACACGATCAAAGATGGACACACCATGCCTATATAAAGCACTCTATAAAAAAACTTTTCTGTGTGAAGCTGAAACATGGAGGTTGACAGAAAAAGAGCGATAAAAGATAAATCTTGTAGGCATGCATGCAGTGAGAAAATCACAAATTGGAATAATTAATAAAGTCCGCAGTAATATCAGACAATAAATAGAGATGGAATGAAATAGCACAGTACACAGAAAAAACAGTTTATCTGCTATGAACAAGCATGAAGTATGAGCCAAGAAATATTCCCATTACAAATAATGGAATGGCTGGCACAGCAACAACGGAAAAGAGGAATACCAAAGAAGTAATGGAATAAGGAAATTAGAAAGGCCATGAACCTCGGTAAGATGAGAGAAGATTAATAAACAGACTGGTATGGCTGGAATTTAAGTATGACACAACGTCAAAGATGTTCTAAACCAATAATAATTCATCCAAAAGTACCATCATTTTGAACAAAATATGGCTAAGGTGCCTCTTTAAGCACACGTACTGTAAATTGGATTATCTAATATTTCGTTCGTGCGACAACACTCAATGAAAGTGATTTAATGTAAGTATTAGTGACTTCGTAGGGTTGAGAATATAGTATGTATCGTCCCAACCACGTCATCAGCAAGGTTCAGAGGACGAAACTCGAGCTCTGTGATGAGAGAACACTCAAGGGGAAAGGTGAGAGGCAAAAAAAAATTTCTCGCGAGGAACATCAAGGCCACCATGTCCTATCCTTATTCCGTTTCGCCAAGGTAAAAGGAAGAGAGGTCCGAAGCCAGGGGTTGAGTGGAATGTTTGAGTGGGTCCTCTTTGATGAGATAAGAAATCAAAACCACCCTAATTTTCTCACGAGGTGAGAGAGAAAATTGCCGGAGACTAATGGTTAAGGTGTCCACGGGACCGAGAGAATAGTAGGGATAGAATCCTATGAATATTTGGATACAAGTATAATGTAATGTGTGTTATTAGCTGCATCCGAGGTGACGAACCTATATAATACTATCCGAGCCTCATTCCATCGTGTAATTAGTTCTAGCAATCTAGTGCTAGGACAAGCACTTCACTGGACAATCCATTTTATCAGTCTTAACACGTTCGGTGATACTGTACAAGGCTTTTAACGATTTGAACAAATTTGAGGTTTCAAGTTCTCTGAATACAACACTATGATGCATCGTACTAAATAAATCGCACTCTTACCTATCTAGGAAATTTAATGTTCCTTTACCTCTTAGCGCAGCTATGTCAGTCTAGATTAATTAAAATTAGCAATTTTCCACAAAAATAAAATTTTATTAATACGACCGGTTTCAATGCAACTACATTATCTTCTGGTGTCTTTCCACAAGTTGATATAGTTGCATTGAAACCGGTCGTAATGATAAAATTTTATTTTTGTGAAAAATTGCTAATTTTAATTAATCATGTTATTCCACCATATCACGCCTGAAACGTCTCTTTTTATATGTCAGTGTAGAGTTACAGCGCTCTCGAGTGCGATCTGATTTCCTATCATTAGTATTTTCCACTGGTACTTTTCAGAATGTCTAATTTTTACTAGTGATATTGTGTTAATGCTAAGCCACAGGCACAGCTAGTCCAATATTTGACCAATAAAAGGATTCACATAGTCTAAATTTAAGTCAAATGAAAGGAGTAAATGTGTGCAAATGAGTTAAGGGAGCAAACGCAGTGAGAATTTAGGGTACGCTCCTCTCCATCTTGTTCGCAAGAACATTACTCTATTTAATCCTAAAGCAACTCTGAGCTACATTTAGATTGTTTTTGTCTTCCCTGCCAGAAAATCATGTCAATAACTACTTTGTATTTCAAATATGATGAACGAAGAGTATGTTCCTCCTAAAAATAGAAGACCAATGCCAATTCTAATCGTTTTTTTATTTTAAATAGTTTAACTATCACGTAATTAGAACTACAGTCAACAGTAACAGAGATTGAATAATGAAGTGATGTTGACTAATAAATTTCGGCGACTCTATGTACTCGTATGTACAGGTTAAAGATATTCCTTTAAAAAACATATTATCTTTTTTAAAAATTGCAGTCACGGGACGGCCCTCATTTTAAATAAACAAAAGAACGTCTCATGAGTATAAAAAACGCTATGGAAAAGACTGTTAAGGTTATTTGACCTTGAAAAACATCTGCGAGAGATAATACCATTAACGTATCACACAGCAATGCATCACAGCAATGCGTAATTAACGATATTATAGACGTGCACACTCATTCTGCTCCAATGCGTTTTCTGGCATTAAACTGGTTCAGGACTTTAAGAGTCGGAAAAAACGTACTCCATATATGTTCACTCCATTATACTTTACAATCTTACAAGGGTCTTTTATTTCATGTTATTGACGTTTCATTTCTAACGATAAGGAACTCGAAAGTACCGAGAAGAAACTCGGAATGATACATTTCGGAGAACAAGATCTGTCGACGAAGTAAAAACTTGTCCGACAACTCGGCGCCTTATTTCCAATTGTTTATCAAAACGTTTCCGTTATATAAAAATATTTCCATCAACACAGGGGGTGGATCCTGCCTCCTCTTGTAATAGGGTTTCTGAGACTAGCTATTTCTCACTGCGATCATAGGCTCACTGGATCATTCCATACCTTTCTCTTATCTCTGATGATTTTTCGTCGCACAACCCCTCACCTTTTTGCCAACAGAAGTCAGCAATATTCGCTTTACGTTGATTAAAGGGAAATTGCTGATGGAATCATTAACGCAGAAATTGATGGCCGAACATTCATTTTAATTTCCAGAGTAGACCTAATTCATCTAACTACAAAGCAATACCTATTTATGTCCCAGCGTTTAAACAACAAGTATTTGTTTAATCGAGGGATCTTTTAAATACAGAATTGTAACAATTTACACATTACAGCTATACTGTTGTTTTTCCTATCACAATCTTCAAATTTATATTAATATTTTCATTTTTACCAAATGCGATATTCATGTTTTAGCATCAAAAGCACTTGGAGAGTAATTAAATGTGAGGAAACTGTTATTAAGTTTAATTAAAAAATACGTTGGTATGTTATGAAGCGTGGTGTTGCTATCATACGCAGTCTATAGATTGGAATCACGTTTTCAACAATCCCTAGCAGCCGCATTAATTTACTTTAATACTGCACGTCATATTGGATTTCCACCGGCTTAAACTCTTCTTTTCCCAAAGATTAGTTTCGCCATAATTTCCACCAGTCTCCACCACCATCATAGGTGTGATATAAGGTAATGCACGTATGGAAATAATAGATGTTTAGTCCGTTCCCTAGTTCGGCGAAAAGAGCTAAGCTAATTGACTACTCACCCGTACCTACGCAGCAAGTGAATTCGACCTCCCTGTCAGAAATCCGTGGAAGAGTCCACAGTGAGAGAGAGGAGAGGAGACCGGTAGAATAGGAGGAGGGAAGTCCGCGTGAGTACGAGGAGGGCATCGGGGAAGCGGGCCGGGGCGGACCTCGACCGCGGTCTCCTAGCAACGGCGGCGGCTCCTTGCGTCCCGGCGCCCTTCGCCTCCACCCTCCGCAGGCGCCGACGGGGGCGGAGGGAGGGATGGGGTGAAACAGGGAATGAGGAGGGGCGGGGAGAGGATCCCCAAGCGTGGCCGGGATGTGTGCTGTTTCAGGCCCCATCGGAGATCAGCGGTCCCCAAAAAATTCCCCAGAGTGACAGGAAGGAAGGGTACTGAAAGAAATGAATGAGTGGAGTGAGGCGACTGATGAGAGGACGGGGAATTCGGGAGGGTTTCCTATCCTACGTATTGAGTGTTTTTAGATCTTTCTAGGCGGTACCAATACGGCTGCCGCCGAACAAATGTGGAGATTTGTCACAGAGATACAGGATAATACGGTTCTTTCCCACTTTGACCGTTTCCCACTTTTTCTTGAAATCTGGATCGATTCCCGGTTCGTGTATTATGTAATTTAAAATAAACATTAAGTAAAACAAGTGATATTTACAGGCTAAAATTTTATTTCTCCAGTCAATTTCGTATTTTTATGGCACGTTATAATTACTCAGAATTCGATACGGTGACTTTTAGGGTCTAATATTAAGTAATATTTGAGAGTTTCTAATTGTAGTGAATGATTCAGAAGATGAAACCTGTTCCCATTTTTTTTGTATTCAACTAATATAATTTTTTTCAAAGAAGAATGGTGAAGTACCTTAATAAATAAATATTATTTTCAATGTTATCAAACCCGATTCAGGCGATCCATATGAACTCTTGTAGAAAATTAATAAAATGCTATTTTTCATCGATATTTTTAATTCATCACGAACAATATTGATACGTATTCTATAATTTATTGGTAAGTATACGTTATTACGAAATAATGTTTCGAAATACACTTAATAGGTACATTTACAGTTGATTATTTGAGGTTTTTATTGATAGCGATACACCGTAAAAATTGGAATAACGTAATTAAATGTAGATGAGGATACGTAGCCAGAAAAGAAAAGGGTGTGAGACAGGGCTATTCCGTGGCCTTTCGTTGTTTAATCACAAGCAATATACCGGGTTAATTGATAGGATAGAAGCTCAATCAACCGTTACACCGTTAAATGAAGGACATTAAACACATTTGCTGCTTCTCTCTAGTCAACTTTGAATCGTGGCTCTAATTTGCAACTGCAAAATCTGGCTTTACGATTTTTATCATCTCGGTCCGACACAAAAATTAAAACGCTTGTCCTAACAATTAACAGTTAATTAACTTTGAATCACTCACTCAAGCGGCAATGAGTTTCAAATAGAATGAACATTTCCTCGCTGAAGTACGCCAAAATTAACATCTTTTTTCCAACTCTTTAATGAAGGTTTACGTGGTTAGTCTGACCACGATGTTACCTCCATCTGTCACGCTGCTTCCCCTATGATGTTCCGGAAAATCTGAAAACCTTTTTGTATCATTTGCTTATTTTATTTAATGAGTTGCGAAGATAAATAAAAATCAAATTCATGCAGTCATTATTCTTTATATCTGTGTGAAGAATGAAGTCATGCGGTTTGAACTATGTCATGCAGTTGGTATTTGTTTTATTCTGGAAACTCAATATAAGTTGCGGCAGAGTTACTATCTTAAGTTCATGTGGGATGTTTGGGGCGGACTGTGAGCATAGGAATGGGCTTCGACGGGAGTCTCGGGAGTTTTCGAGGGTTTTCAGGTCGGTGAGGAAAAGTTCCAAGTGTTTCACTCGAATTGGACCGGGTCGTAAGTGGTGAGAGAGGATTTGTGGTCCGGCACTCTAAATTGACCCGTAGATTGCCGCGTAGTTTCCTCCTGATTTTCTTTCATACATTCATCCGCTGTTTTCTCTCTCCCCTTTGTTTGAATTATTTCTCTCCCCTTTGCTCGACTTATTTCTCAAGCTCTATATCTCCACTCGCTGATTCTCATAACAGTGTGTGAATAGTTACTGTGAAATTGCTAAAATTCATTTTTTACAATGGTCCGGTACTCCCTCTTTTTTGAAGATACGACTCGTACTATTTTTGTGAGTAAATTTTTTCGGTCATACACTTTTACCACCACCATACCACCTACATAAACATCATACTACCTTGAGTTCTTCTAAAGTTGTTATTACGACTTTGTCATCCCGCCTTCGTATGCGACGAAGATGGGGTGACAAAGGACTCACCTATGCGTATAATCACCTTCAGTCACTGCCCTGTAATGAGAGAGTGTTTATGGAGGAGACATGTATATCCAGTGAGGTAAAGGCGGGATAGCAATTGTGGAACCCATAATAATTGCTTCAATCAACCGACTGCCTACGGCAGTCGGTTGATTGATCCAATTACTGAGCGAGCGAATGTGAAACTATGATATTCGCGCCGCTGCATGCAGATTTCCTCTAAAAGCGATGCTATACTCACTGCAATCATTTTATCATTTCCGTCATATAGCGTCATGAAGTAGAGGAAAAAATTAAAAATAACATTTTATGTGTTGAGATATTTCTCGGAAAAGGTCCCATTTAATATTTCGTTATTATCTCCTGGACTTCATATTTACCGAAGGCTTTTAGCATGATAATTTTACGGTTCTTGGCTGTCTTCTTAATCAGGATGTGACCACGGGTGATTTCTGTAGTGAAACATTACATTTTGAATTATTCAGGAGGAAGTCCCCAAGTCAATAGATAATTGGAAGAAAATGTCATTACTAATGTTTTCCTTTTGTGTAGTAGTGATTTATCATTGAGATAGGCAAGTAAAAGCATGAGACTCATGCAAGGAGTCAAATTAACCGAGTGAAAGGTAGAGAATACCAAGCAAGAGAGAATAAATAATTCTGACATTTCGAAAAGTAAAATATATACGAACGAATAATACGTAAATATATACAAACACCCAGTAAATCACTGTTTCTGCGTTTATTTCGATTATATACGAGAGGGGACCCAAAAATAACAGGAATTTTGTTATAAATTATTTATTTCTCAATATATTTACATTAAATTTTGTTCACCTTCAAAGTATTCCCCATTGACCACAATGCACTTCTCCAAACGATACTTTCATTATTATTCAAACATTTCTGAAATTCATTTAACGGGATGTCCTTTAGGTCTTCTAGCGATTTTTCTTTTACCTCCTCCACAGTGACAAAACGCTTTCCTTACATGTCCCTTTTTAGTCTGGGGAACAAAAAGAAGTCATAGGAACTAAATCCGGTGAGTATGGGGCTGGACAATCGATGCCATGCCGTTTTTTGTCAAAAATTGCATCACAGAGAGGGCGGTGTGAGCCGGCTCGTTGTCATGATGGAGGAATCAGTCGCTTGTGTTCCAAAGATCTGCTCTTTTCTTCCGGATACTCTCCCTCCAATCTCTTCAAAACCTCTAGGAAAAACTTCTGGTTGACAGTTTGATCCCGGGGATCGAACTTCGAGTTCACAATACCCCTGTAATCGAAGAAACAAATGAGCATTGTCTTGATTTTTTATTTCACTTGGCGAGCTTTTTTCGGACGAGGAGAGCCACCTGTCTTCCATTGGCTTGATTGCTACTCCGTTTCAGGATCGCATTCACAGCACCACGATTCATCACCAGTAATCACCTGGGAAAAAAAATCCGGGTCCTCTTCAAGCTGATTTTGAAGCTCAAAACATGCCTAAACTCGACACTCCCTTTGCTCGTTAGTGAGATGACAAGGGACAAATTTGGCTACAACCCTTTTCATATGCAAATCTTCAGATATAATCCTCTGAATTGAACTCCATGACATTTCAGACATCTTACAGAGTTAATCAATGTTTCTGCGACGATCTTCACGAATTAGGGCATTGATTTTTTCGACGTTTTCTGCAGTTCTTGATGTTGAAGGGCGGCCTGAACAGGGATGGTCTTCAATTGACATTTCACCATTTTTAAAATGTCTAAACCACTCGTAAACTCTGATTTTGTTTAGGTCAGCTTTCCCATAAGCAGTCTTGAGCATTGGAATAGTTCCTGCGGCCGATTTCCCCAACAGGAAACAAAATTTCACTGCAGCGCGTTGCACTTGATAATCCGCCATCACGTTTTTCGCCGAATTGAAAAAAAGTTTTTTTCTGAAACAACTCTCACGGACAAACCGATCCAAGCACAGCGAAAGCGCTGCGTATAATGACGTAGGTGGCATAAGCCTGACGTACGATAGGCGAACAAAGGCTTACCCCATCCCTCGCTCCACATCGCAGCCCAATTCCCGTTACTTTTGGGTCTCCCCTCGTACGAATGCTGTCCAGAAAGTAACCTCCGTTTTCGTGAAGCGTGAGAAATAGTGAAGGGAGCCAAAAAAGGTAGCTGTGTTGATGCATACATTAGATCAGTACACCTCGATCTGCAGTGGAAGGTCGCATCACTTTTCTTTTTTTTACAACATCGAGTTAAAAAAGAATAATACAACTGAAATTCTCGCCAAATATGAAGTCAGTTCAATGAAAAGATTTTTTATGATAAAAATACTTCAATGATGCCAACATTCATCGGGAAATTTGCGCTCTGTACAAACTAAAAGCGATGAGAGACAAGAGTTGGGCGCCAGTGTTTTTGTTTGTTTAAGAGTGAACACAAATGTCCACGGTGATGACAGATGTGGCCCCCTGTCTGTGGTAAACAGTGTACTGCACCTGAAAATTGATGAAAATGTTGGTGAAAACCGGCAATTAACGATATCTGAAATATTTAAAGAAAGTTTTACAAAAATTAATACCACTCTGTTCCATGAAAATTGCTGAAAATTTAGGCTATTACATGTTTTGTGCTCTTCTCGACGTGTAACTTCAAGATGCCGTCATCGGTTGGCTGCGATCTCAGGCGGAGGAATTTTAAGCTGAAAGAATTTGAAAATTAGTTCAGAGATACGATAAATGCTTAAATCTATTTGTCAAATACATATAAAATAGAAGAGATATGTAGTTTGGAAATGAAAATGATAAATTTTCTACGTCTATTCTAGTGTATTTTTATAGTATAACGGAGGTTACTTTGTGGACATCCCTCGTACATCGATGAAGGCAATTTGTTGGTTTGTAAATGCACTCCCTTGGGCTTCATGTGATCACGTGAGAGATCTTTTATTGCATAAGGTAAAACACTTGAAGAATGTTGAAGATCTAGACAGGGCGAAGAATTAAGTGAGACTAATTAACTGAGCATTCAAGGAAGCAATACTAGGAAACTTGAACGTTAAGGAGAGAGGAATTTGCGGTGGAGAGGAAAATATCTTCGTATTCCAGTCGGTTAGAGGTCACATGTCGTTTGATACCCTTAAGGAATGGGGATCATGGTTTATAGCCCGAGGAAGGGAAAACTGATTAGGAGGTGTGCGATTTGGATTGAGAGGAATCTGCGCTAAGGGATGAAATCATATTTATTGCTTTCTTAGTGAATTATATCCGAAACATTCACGAATAAACTAATGGAATCAACAGAAATTATTTCTAAATCAACCTATGCTGATGTTTCGACATTTCCAAGGTATGTATTTTGCGTTTTCACTGCTTGTACATTTTTCTTCAATAGGTGGAATACAATTACATTGTTACTGTGCTGGGAAATGATGATGCCTGAAATATTTATAGGAAAACGAAATTAAATATTTTCAACTGACCAGCTTCATGACAAACTATGTTATATTTTAATGTGTAGACAGAAAAATATTTTACAACGGCCATTTTTCGTGGGTTTGAGTTTGACTTTAACTCTTTCGAAATCTCTCTGAAAAAGGTAAATAAGTTAGAGTACGCCTCAATAAATAGAAATAGCATGCCAAATTGTTTTCTAAGAAATTAGAAAGCATAGGAGAGCGAAGTTAAATTCCTTCAAGTCCAATCGTCTTGCCGATGGAGACGGAGTAAGATTCTTACTAAGCAATATCCGAAAAGGAACCGAGTTTTCATGATATTGATTATATATTCGGTCTCATTCCCTTTACACAGAATCAGCTCACTCTTAATTCCCTTAAATTTTCGGGGCACACCCGGAGTGCAAAATTTTTAAACAGCGCCTGTGAGCGTTAGACAATTAACCCGGAAAAAAGTTTAAAAGCCTGGCCCGAAATTTTTTTATGTCTTTTTATCTGAGAGTCACACTATTCAGAGCAAATAAAATGGGGAGAGTTGGAATAATTTTTTTAACTGAATTCGCTCAGTAACGGGGATAAATTCCGAGATAGATTTTCATGGGAGTATTGTGACAAATTTTTATGAAGATGGAATATTTCACTTTCTCAATAAACTAACTTGAGTTCTTTGTTCGTTTTCTTTACCACGTGTCTCCGAAGGAAAAAGAATGAAATGTGGCGACTGGCCATGGATAGTGTAGCGCAAGTTTTTTTTTAACTTGTTTTGAAAAACTCGGCCAAGAGAACGTCACCTTAATTTGATATATGTGCCCGGAAAGGGTGTTAAAGTGTTAGTAAAACTTATGGAACTGACTGATCATTTTCTGAACCGATAAATAAAGCATTTACGCAAAGGTAACTTTGCGTTAATGCTCCGTTTCAATAAACAGTTTACTGTTTATTGGACGGGAGCTCGCTTAGATAGAATTTGTCCTCCAATGTAAAGTCAATATTTTCACTAACCGGAATGTTTCGAGTGAGAATGTTATAGAGGCCGAATAACTCGTGCCATAGTTTCGACCGAGTCAACAACATCAATTGGATTATGTTTTGTTTGTTCTTACACAAAATGAAGCATGATGTAATGGAATTATTTTGGTAATGGAAATTAGGTTTTATGAGGTTATTGTAACTACGGAATTAATTTCAGAATTCTTAAATTAGAGAATGCAGAAAAAAATAGAGAGGAATGTAATGGAACAGAGTATAATAAAACTCAGTGTCACTGAAAATTAGATCAGTTCAATTGTGAATCAAAGAGAGTCAAATTTTAATCCGTTCATTATTTCTCGATTAACAAGTTTCTTCCATTTGCACGCATTGAAAAACTTAGGGGATAAAAAAACTTCGAATGTTTTCAATGCGTTGATTTCATATATCTTTTGCAATGGACATTCAAAACCCAAAAACTCCATTATTGGTACTTTTGTCCAAAAGTTATACGATAAATTAAAGATTGAAAACAGTATTGAGTGTTTTATTATATGTTATACGATGATAACGAGTTCAAAGTTATGCATCAAAGTTCAAAAATGCTGTTATATAAGGAATGAGGTCGTTCAATGGATACTCTCACGAAAATAAGCTGTGTCTAATTAGTTCAGCTTTGAATCATATATACAATCTTTTCAATGCGTGTTTGTGAGATATTCTTTTACACAAAAATAACCCATGATTTCTCCAAGTAACGTATCGATGAAAATTACCATTTACATGTTTGCAATAAAATTTATTATCGTTTCATACTAACCGGTATTTATTCCAAAACCAACCATATAAAATTAAATACCTATAAACCAAATTAAACGCTTATAAGTCCAAGATTGAATGAAAATTTTACAAAGTTATGTCTCTAACTCCTACAGGATCCCTTATGATAAAAACTATTTTGCTTTGTATCACTTTGTCCATTAATTACTATGAAAGATAACGGAAAAATGTTTTTTCTTCATAAATACTTGTGAATTTTTTATTAAAATTTCAATTAATAAAAACTATAATAGTGCAATTGATGATTTTATATTTGAATTACCTGACGTCAATTTTTATTGTTTAATAATTACTCTATGATATTATTCACAAAGCTGTCGACACTTTCAATCTACGGTTTTGGGAATCTGTGCCGTGTCTATTTAAAAGTAATACTTTGAAACGATTTTTTAATATAATCTCATAGTTTTGCCAAAATTCGTGGTGTATCTTTGGATGCCTGGTTCCTCAACTTGATTCTTATGTGAAATTCCCCGGGATTACCAAGCAGATAGGTTCGTAATAAGGTTGGTATCAGTGCAATTTCAGTCCCTATCCGCCGCAGCTAACATTTCATTCAAGGGAGACGATTTTGATCTACCCTTAAAATCGGGTATAAACTCATTTGACTTATTTCTTCCCTCCACTTCTTTTCTCTTTTAATTGTATATCCCAGAAAAAATTGCATGCGGCCACACTCTTCAGGTAGGTGTAGCCTCGATAAATCACTACGATAAAACACCACCACAACTCAAAAAATCACTACATTTTCATTATAACTAATGATATTACCAGATTACTCTTCGAATTAAGAAATTTTAAAGTCAGATTCGTAAATGTGTACATGAAAAAGAACATTAGAGGCATTAAAAATCCGATAGTAATAAATCAATGCACATTCTTAAAGCCATATCCTCTGATAATTGTACATAACAATGCGTTGTAGGAGTGGCTATGTAGATTTTGGTACCGATGGAACATAACTCGTACGAGTTCTAAATTTATTGACAAAGGGCGAATTCTCCTTTGACAATTCGACTCTCCCTTAAGGCGGAGACCAATTAGGGTACGAAAAAAAATCTCTTTGCCTTTCCGCAAAAAATATGTTTTCTTCGTGATAAAATATTTCCACAAAGTAAAAGCAGACAAGTTCCAATGGAGATAATATAACACCACATCCCAATCAAGCAGTAACCAAAAACTTTGTCAAACCGTATAGGGGTCGCTACCACCTTCTAGTAAGGTATTGAAAATGGATAGTGTTGACTATGTAATATAACGCGACCTTCTCATTAACTCAAATAAGACTAAAACGGGGATCCCACTGCAACACTTTTATTTCAAAAACACAAGGATAAATCAAAAGTTGGCTCTCAGGTTTCCGTGGCGTTTTGAAATTTCAAGCTCCTCCGTTTTCGGATTCCCTCTCTGGGTTGATTTATCTCTTGGTGGCAAGAGCCTCTCCAGCGATCCCGCTGATCAGAAGCCACAATAATCACTTCCGACGTGGGGAGGTTGGCAGGATGGCTGCAGACATTGTCGTCATGAAGACAAAGGAAAACAAATTAAAGTTGAGTGAACCCCGAAAACGAAACAGCTTCACAAGATCAGGGTTTGACGATTAAATAACTTAACGCTGCACAAATGCATTAGCCTGCTTCTCAGCAATGATGCATTCCAACATCACCTCGACTGCATTGGCTACGCCCCTACTCCGAGTGCCACCAGGGGAGGAGACCGTGTGATGAAATAATACCACATAGTAAAAGACGACGAGTTTCAATTGAGATAAAATAATACCATATCTGAAGCAAGTAGCAGTCCAAAACTTAATCAAACCATATAAGTAATATTTCCTGAGACTTTGCTCCTTCAGGAAACAGTATTGTGAAACGAAAAATGTAGATGTTTCCTTCTATAATTTACCTCGGATAACAGATCGGTAAGGAATCATGACGCATGACTCCCGACTCCTCGTGCCTTAATCTAAAATGAGCTGCGGCGGTGTTATGGTAGCAGTGCTTCGGTTTCAGAAATTCCACAGCATTCAGTGGCTTCAGTTCCTCATGTTTTCAAACAAAATTAATGTTTTTTACTGGATATTCAAGTACTTGTATATCTCTGACATTATATTTTGAATGTTTTCGTCAGTGACTGAACCTAAATACTAGATAGCTGCAGCAGTCTCCTGCTCACTTGTCTAATATTAATGCCCTTACTTGCTGACAGCTCTTCTGACCAACATCCTTCATTGGATGGCCGGCATATTTGTCCCTCGGCCTCCATCGTGGGACCTTCTTTTTTATCATGTTCTCAATGTATTTCAGCTATATAAAGGTAGGTTTTGGACGGTCCTTAACGACTATCATGTTCAACGTAAAATTCTTCTTCTTTGCTCAGGTTTATTTCCTTTAACATTTCTTTATAATTTCCACCTGCCTTCATTTTGCCTATAAATCAAATTCTCTTCCTTCCTCTACACCGCTTGCTTCTCCCCACAATCACGAATTTTAACATCCCACTATCGGAAAAGAAATACTTAGTTATTCCACATATATTTTATCAAACACGACCAAGGTTTCGACTTACAAAGTCATCATCAGGTAATAAAATAAATGTGGAATAACTAAGTATTTCTTTTCCGATATGAATCGCTTCCACATAGGGACGCCTGAAACCATTCTATTCAGCATCTTCCATTAGCTTTCTCCACTCACGTTTTCTGCCTTTATTTCTAAAACTCCATTTTTCTTACTCTTCGTTCAATTTATTTTTCCCATTCTTCTGCATTCCCACATCTAAAAATCCTCTAATCCTCCTGCCTGGAAGATCAGGATTCACATCAATGCAGCACTACCCTCCACATTTAAGCCTTATGTTACAAACAAATCGGTGGTTAAATCTCTATTGTATTCATAGTCATAGTGCTCCGGTTCTTTTTTGAATGTGGCTTCGGATTAATCAAACATTCGCTCAACTTTACGAGTATGGACACGCAGTGATTGGATTAGGAGAAGTGGACTATGTTCTCAATTTTGGGTTTCGTCGAACAAACGAAAACCCGGGTGGGGCCTTCTTCCCCAGGATGACTTCACCGCCTCTGTTCCCCGAGCCACTCGCCCACGTGCACAGCCAGAGTGGGAAAATCCCAAACAAAAGGTGAGAGGGAGGAGGAGAGATTCCGGGGTATCGCAGGAATTTCCAGGAAAAGAGAAGATCACAACAGCTCTGCTTTGGATCTCCAAGCTCTCTTGCCCGCATCCCCCAAACACGCCATCTCGTCTTGGATGCCTTTTTTTAATTTCCGATTCCGACCTCGCGGCAGCCTTGAACAGGTGCACGTCCTATTTTGGTCTCACCAGTTCAATCTTACGGGTAGGTAGGGATATTAGCTAAGCTGCGAGGTGAGTGAGGAGAGGGGAATATTCCCCGGTTATGGGGGTGCATGGTTAGAGCCTTCACCACGATTGCGCGGCGGAAGAACGCTATCTGTCTCGAGATTGGCTTTTCCTTCTTCTCCCTCAACGTAGCCCCTGAAAAGAGATAGCACCGTGTGGGAAATATCCCCAAAGGGGAATATTTCCCACTCAGCGAATTCGCGCGAATTCGCTGAGTAATCTCCCGTCATGGGCACCCGGTCGAGTGAATCGCCCCTAAATCAATAATTATATTTCCAAGATATATATAAATACATACATATACATAAGTCAACGACACTCTCCAAGGGAAATTTTTCATTTTCACTAGACCACTTAATTATCATTTTCTCTTCAATGCTGTGTAAGTGCGTAATCGAATTGATCCCGTCTTGTTCAAATGATAACGAAGCTACCGTGCAGTTAAAAGTCCAGGGCTTATTCTTCAAGAATATTATTTGGGATTTATGGAACTTTAATTTCCGTGTTGTGTGAATATTAAGTGAACTTAGACAATCGGTATGGTGTGTTGGCTAAGATACTGGCTTCCTACCCCGGGGCCCCGGATTTGAATCCCGTCGTTAGCCTGATTTTTCAGTGGTATCCCAATCCCTGCCTGGCGTGCTATGTGGCGAGCACTTTATGTGAGTACACCATCCGTTGGATGGGAAATCACATTGTGGAACCTGACCGCCTTTCCCTAAGAGTAGACTAATGCCACCACCGGGTTCCTCTCCATTCTTCCTCTTTTCGGTGGAAATCCTACCCCTACCAGATTGTCCACCTATCTCTTATGGTGCAAATGACCTCTGCTGTCGGTCACATCCTCTAATAATTAACCACTACTATTAAGTGAACTGACTGGTTTAGGAGACAAGTAGATCATAAAGACTCTGAAAAGCACATTACTCTTAAATAATCGAGACAACAATTTATGCATGTAGGCATTCGCTATATATTCGATATTATAGCAAAAATAAAGTCATTAATGTAACATTTTCATGTTTTATTTGAAAATAGCACATTTTAATGAATTTTAGACGGATATCACTGTGCATTTAAATTGAATAATATTTGTTGAGTTAAATCCGGAAATGTGGAAAGTTTACCGTTATTATGGTAAGGTGCAGGAACAGTGAGTTTATTTCCAAATAATTGAGTATTAAAAAACTAAACTTACATCCGATCCTTAAGAACATTTTATTACCTTTCCTCACATAATCCCCCTCGCTCAAAGCTGAATGTTCAATATTCATGAGATGAGTGGGAGCATCTGGGCAGCCTCCAGAGAATGAATGCTCCTGCGAGTAACTAATTCCCGAGAGCAAGAAAAAACTTACGTGAGGAATGAGAAGCAAAAAAACGAAGGAGAGAAGCTTGGTGCAGACATAAAATTTTTTAAATACGTAATGGAGACTGCCGTGAGATGGCAGGCACTAAAGTGATTAAGCAAAGCTGAAGAAAGTCGGCGCGGAGGTTTTATTAACGAGGCACGCGCCAGGAGAAGTAGTGGCGACGCCGCCGAACAGCGCGCCTGCGCGTGGATGATTTCGAGGACTATATTCCGTCCGCCCTCTTGTCACCTTCAACTAGACGCATCAAAGAGTGATTTAGGGGCTTTAATTTTGCCTCGAGGGATGCGCGAATGAATAGTCGTCGGTCTGTGGGGGTCGAAGAGCGCGCCATGTGAAAATGGAAACCACCTGGGGAATGATCTCCGCGTCATCGTACACGAGAGAAGTCTTAAGACTTGATGAGAGCGCGGGAATGGTTATGTCGTCAGGAGTCGTAGTTCGAGAGTTGTTGTTACGTGTTCCTTTCAAAGTACATTCGAATACGAGCAACGTAATGTGGGCTAAGCAGTAGATGAAGTCGTCACGGCTTGAATGATCGCGTGAAACAGTATCTCGTCGCATAACCATGGCATCCTCTCAATCTCATATTTTTTATTTAAAAAGTCCCTGGTCTTCCCTTCTCCTGGTTGCCCTTTTCCCAAATTCGTCACGCTCTCCTTAATTTTCAATTTCTCCGAAGCTTTTTTGTTTGAATTTTGAATTAAAGCGTGTTTAATGTGTTTGATTTTAGTAATTTTTAAATTTAAAAATGGAATCCACGACTGAAGTGTATAGGATGAAATCATTCAGTTTATCTAAAAATTACAAATACGAGTACTTGAATTGCATCTCGTACTTGAACATCCTATGTTCTCATCTGCATACTGTGCATTAATATATTTTTATATGTGCTGTGACATTTTTGCAACTTCAGAGAGTATTGAAAATTAAAGATTGGAGAACTGAGAATAGTTATCTATCAGCACTATTGCCAGTAAAGGTATTTGTTTTATCTGGTAATGTGCCTTCAATTATATCGTCTCAGGCTGCGGTCCAAGAGTTTCCCTCTTCTTCTTTTTATAAATGATCTCCATGGTCCTGTCTTTCGGTCCATTCTTCGAAGTACTTCTTCATTTGTTACTCAGTCTATTATTGTTACTTTCATCATTCTTCCATAACACTTCATTTCTATCGCCTTCAATCTTCATTTCCCTGCTATATCTATCATTCAAGTCTCTCATGTCTTGAGTAAAGTGTAATCCATATATATTTTCTATCATATGTCTTATATCTAATTTATTATATTATTTCTATTGTGTCTTATGCATAAGCTAGTATTGTTTTGTCCAATATTAGTTGTTTATTCTGATAGCAAACCTTTCTCGCATTTCTTGTTCTGCTTACCCGATATCTCTTGCATATTCCGTCATTAGTGTTCCTGGTTTCTAAATAACAACGCTATTCAACTTGCTCCAATGCGTCTTTTAATAGTCTTATTATAAGATTATCTTCCCTGATTTGTCTGCAACCTATTGCTTTAAATTTTATCTTGTTTAAATTGAGGTTTTACTCATTCATTCCCTTCTCAGGTTGAAAAAATAATGAATTTATTCCGACCTTATCTGGTACCAAGGAATAAGTTTTTTTACTTCGTTAGAGTACTGTAATTAACTTAGCGGACAGAAATTCTCTCTAAGACACGCGAGATGAAAAGAGCCAAAATATAAGAATGTAGCCATATCGTCACCCTGTAAATAAAGCCTATATACATGATTACCAGTGACTGAGTAAGCAATACTTAGATGACGACTGGCTGAGGAGGTATGGGAGAAAGTAGAAAAGAACTCACTTTCTATAAATGGATGAATCAGTAATATTTTAAACATAAACAATGATTCAAACATTTTTTATGCAGCCACCTTCAGATTGATTACATTTTCAGTATAACTAACAATTTTCTACACGCGGATAGGCACAGAGAAAATAAAACTCTTAAGGATTATTCGATAAAAGTTTTTCATTGATTTATTTTGACAACAACGACACAACCATATTTTGCGAAAGACTCCTTGAAGTTGTATTTCAAAATTTGCAAGTTGTAGTGGATAAGTAGTAATGACTTTCTCAGCCTGAACACTAATGGCATTAAGTTAATTCGTCACTGATATGAATAAAGATAACTAATTAGTTTGGAGTAAGGTTTAAAAAAATGAAAAATGAGAATGATTACAGCACAATTGAACTTAAAACTTACAATTCTTTAATCAACCCGAATGTTAATGTTGTTATTTATGCCAGTATTTTGCTTTTTGACTACGTATACAAAGTATTTCTTTATTTTCTCCTCAACAGGAATTGACATAGAATAATAATTACCTGTTATTGGACTGGAACACCAGATTTTATGCCAACTTACAGTAACTCACTTTTATATGCACCCAACTGCAACGAGTCCAATTATTAGGAATTATTCGCTCGTATTCCAAACAGTGCACACTGCAAATGCCGCATGTTTCTGAAGCACTCAAATTGGTAATATCTGCCAAGCGTAAGTGTTCAGAGGTACATACTCAATGTTGCGATACGTAAATACACTAAGTAGATGTGTTTCCCCCGGGTTTCTTGTATCAGGTACGATTCTGAACTAGCATGGTATAAAAATAATTATTATTCCAAATTTTTACGAATGATGAAATTAATACGGATAGTCTGAATTAAAAATTAAGGAGTACTTCAAAGAGTAGGAGAAGAGGGATACCTAAGGGATGACGTTTACATGAAGAGAGGAGGGACAGATCCCTGACGCCCAATATTTTACTGAATATTATGATTGAAGGGAAAATGGAGAGGAAGATATTCAGCGACAGGTCTAGGGTGAATATAAAGAAGCAGGTAATAGAAAATGCCGATGTAAGGGACTATGAAGGCATTGTTAAGGTATCATGAAAGTTTGGAGGGCAGCCACAAACTTATCCTCAGATTAATAACCCGTGAGGATGACTTTCATGATGGAAGACATTACATTAAAACGTTAACTAATTAAGGCCTCGATTAATTTAATTACAATTTTAGCCGCCACATTCACCTAGACTCAAGATGGAGTTAGTAAGAGATGCTAAAAGTCTTAGTTTATGGCAATCCATGTCATGCTGTAATTCCGATTAGTATGACCGAAAGACAACGATGCGCTTGAGGTGAGTGAAATCAATCCAAATAAGAAATTTGGGTCGAGCTACTTGTATTTAGGCTGCAGGATATTGAAGTACGCAAATACTCCCTTGTCGAGATCCGAAATATAAGAAATTAATCAAGCCTCATTCCCGAAGTAGCCCTTAGGATTTGTGATTGGGCGAGTTACTCGTCAGATTAAATGAATGGAAATAATGTCTTCCATGTTGTGATGCATAAATATCCATATCATTAAAGCAATTCTTTCGACGCCCCAATTATTCACGTTGCGATCCGATGTTGCGATGCGTGGAATTAATCATGTAAATATTTTTTGAACCTTAATCTGGTTTGAATTCATTTTTCCAACTAATTTTAGTGTTATTGGAAACTAAGCTTTGTGTAACATTTTATTCGTCTTTTTTAATGTTTCGTATTATTTCAGCAACGCAATCCATCAAGGTACTCTGGATATGCTATGTGCGAGATAATTTGTGAAATGGGTAGTGAAGTGGGAGCATCATAAAAATGAAAACGTTGCTTGTCACATGATATGTAGACATCCCCTCACTTATTCACTTCCCTCAGTCCCAAAAAATTGCCCTCAAATTCACGAAAGACTAGGCAAGAAAAGAGGATATGGGTAAAAATTCTATGATATTTGTAAAATTAAACTTTTTTTCCGAATTTCCTGCAAGGGACTTATTAAGTTGAAAGCACCAAGGAACTCGACGAACTTGCAACTTCTCATCACCGTTAAGCTGATCGGAATATAGTGTAGTGCCCCTCGAGCACCGTTGGCTGGGTTTTAGTCTATTTTTCATGCCTCTATCAAAACACTGTTATATCAACGGAGATCTTGCTCTCCTCTCTCCTTTCCCGTACAAATTTACTCTCCTACCGACATCCTTATTCTCAATCACCTGAACTCCAACGTCGCCAGCATCTAAACCGACTCTTCTCCTTGTCCACCTTTCTCTTCCATAGGCCTATTCTTTCCTCGACTAATGCAAATTGATATAACCCGTCGATAGCGATGAAAGAAAGATAAGAACTTACACTTGAGTTCACCTTGTACACGTTATTTATCCGACTCAAATTAAAAATTCAATTTGTGCCCTTTAACAGCGTTTTTACCAGGAAGTATCCAGTCACAGAGTTTTTTTCCTCCAGAAATATATAATGCTATCATCATCAGTATTTTCAATCCTAGGATTGGTTTATTGCAGCCCTCCATTCGCCTCTATTTAATGTCAATTCCCTCAACCCATGATGCCTTTTCTGCTTTACGATCATGTCCCATTTTGAATGCAAGGCTGCATATTCTAGGGAGAATAATGTGGTGGTTTCCCGTTGCCTTCCACAATATAATGCTATATTAGAAAAAATAAAATGAAAAATTCTGATAAATGTAATATAAATAGATATTCAAATCGATTGTTTCACTTGATTGCGTTATAATAATTTGTTTCAGTTACAAAATATTTTCATCAGCAGTTAATGAAAAACCTCCTCAAAATCATAATACCGATATGTCATATCGTAGTCTAGAACACTCGATAATGAGAATACCTTAAGTTTTACCGACAATGTTTTTCTTGTGAAATGTATATTTTTAAGGTTATGCCATGAAAAAACGTATTTTTTGCAGTTCATTTCTTGATTCAAAGTAAAGTATACAAGGTAAAGAAAGGTATAACCACTCTTTCACGTCAATTATTCAATGCAACTTAATAATGCAAGTTTACATCATTAATTAAAGTGATTTGCTCGTTAGCCAACACTTGAGATATTTGTAAAGCCGTTAAGTTCCAATTAAGTAAATAATGACCAGTAATTTGTCAGATCCCAAAAGTATGGCCTCATTAATTAATAACACAAAGTAATAAATGCAGTAAAAGTAGTAGTTAGTATGTGAGGCGACCGACAGCTGAGGTCATTGAACCATTAGAGATAGGCGAGTTATTTGGTATGGCTAGAATTTTAAGGAAATTGGGGAAGGGTGGAGATAAACCCGGTATTAGCATTAGAACTAGACTACTCTTAACGAAAGTCACCAAAAGGTTCATACTTTTACTTCACATCCGCATACACTTTAAGTGCTGTCCACATAGCACCCCAAGTACGGATCGTGATAAAAATGAAAAAGCCTCTTGGCACCAGGAGTTGAATTTGGCCTGTGTAAAGAAGGGAAAAATAATGCTAACCATCCCACCTACTTACAGAAGCTGCATCAAAATGTCGAGTACATGTCATCTATTTGTAGCTCTTAGTACACTGAATCACGTGGAGATGGTAAAACTGAGTCTCGCCATTTTAGTTTTTGTAGATATTGACATCGTAAATCGGTTTTACATCAAGGTTCTGATGGCAGAAGAGGACTAATATCATAACAATTACGGATTATTGAAGCAGAAAAACATGTCGGCCTCACGAAACATCGATCTTATCTACGTAAACTTATAATATGTTTAATTGCGTTGGCATTAGAGCACGAGCCAGTCTTTATTTAAATGACATTAATAATGTCACGATTAAAAATCGAAGTCGCGAAATTTCATAAATTGGCGAATCAATACTAGTCCAAAAATAAGTTTTAGAGTGCGTCTCAAAAATTACTGAAAGTTCTCATAAGCTGTGTGTTCACATCATGTCTGTTTACGAACTACTCAAGCATGGATGGATTGAGTGACTCTTGCAGTCACGATGGAACCTACTTAAAAAAAATTTAGTATTTTAAATATCCATTATTTGAATTTTAAATGTCTACAAAATCTAGAACTCTGGCAAGCAACACAGACTACACTAACGGTCCATAGTGAACTGGTTTAGGTTAGTCGGCAGGATAGTTACACAAGATAACTAGTAATTCCAAAAAATATTCATAATAGGAAAAATTAATTTTAATATATCCCATAAGGCATTGTTATTGGGGGTGTGGTAGTCTAGTATGCAGAGCATTCGGATATTGTCCGGGGTTCCGGGTTTGATTCTTCGTGACTTTGGACACCCTCCTAGCTTCATCCGAACTGTGCTTATTATTTTTCTGTTACCTGATCTTCTTGAAAACTTATGGGCGGGAAAGGGAAAGGAATTGATCTCCTTGCTCTTATATGTGAATTTCATGTCTTAAGTCTCAGTATGAGATGACCGTTAAACTTAACAAGCAAGCCAACCTTCGGAATGGCTACTACTGTTTTGCTGGCATTGCGACTTAAATCGTAGTTGAAATTGTTAATGAATCGAAATCGAAAAATGTTAAAGCTGTTGAAATTTAAGAAGTAGAAAATGATATCTATAGTTTTAAAAGAATCTAACACATCACGGTCTTGTGCCTTACTTTATTCAAGAATGGATGAAAAAATTAATGATAATTCTCAAATGTCTCTTTTACCACGTGACTATATTTTCAAAATGAATTCGACTATTAACAAGGGTTGGAAAAATATTGTAAGAGGTTGAGTTGACTATTGCACACAGAAGGGCGATAGCCATTTTGATTTGGGGTCGACTGCTGATTGATGATGATATATGCAGTAACAGTCTAGTCCCTAATTGGGCGCTGGATCGAAAGCCGGCATTCCCTCCGCCTTTGCCCTTCCCCTTTGTGCACATAGATGGTGAAAACAAGTCCTGCTCATATCCCATAGTTTACATCTACTACAGGAAAATCGGAATTATTTTCCCTCGCAAGGGTTCATTCGATTCACTTGGTGACATTTCCTCTCTTCCCCATTAACCGACTCTTAATGCCGAAAGTTACGGCAATGCCGCATCCAACCTCAGCGCCGAGGAACGAAGCGCCGCCAGCGGCCTTCGTTGAAAAGTACTCATTTTTCTCACCGTTTCGCTAAGGATGTGCATCGTAGCCGGGCGAGGTGGAAGTGAGAAAAAGAAAACTCGATGTGAAAAGTGGAAAAACCCAGTTGTAAGGAATTTCAACTTTCGATGTTCTTGACCAAGCACTTTGTCATCAATTCGCATTATGTTTTTGGAGTTTTGTTTAGGTTTAGTCACAAAACCGAGTGTGAAAGACATTTTCGACTTTGTTTATTTTCAGGGAGCATGGGTTCAAGAAATAAGACACGTGTGGAGGCTGTGACAGCTGGTTTGGATGAAATTACCTGTCCATGGATGCGGCTACCTGCTTATGGATGCAGCTAACTGCCTGTGGATGCAGCTAACCACCCTTATATGCATGATCACAGTGGATTGATGAGTACTTTGGTGAGTGTTAAAATCACCCCTGCCATTTGCTAGTAGTGAACTGAAATCCCAATCCGTTTGCTTGGTCATAATTGAGTAATAAAGGAGAAGTGTTTTTAGGGAGTTACTAATTAGGGAATCATATTGGATTCGTTTTGAGAGGAGGGAATCCCACGAAGTAGACTTTCATGTCGTGTTGCATTCCATTGCGTGAATGGTGGGGAGAGATGTAGGGGTGGTGTGGATTGGTTCAGTGTCCCTTCCCCAAAGAGAAAGGCTCTCTCCTATTCTAATCCCGGCCGTGGCAAATCTCTTGGCTGTTATTCCGCAATGGCGCTATTTTTATGATTTTCCTAAGCATCACTTAACTCTCTGCTTATACATTTCGCGTCCTGTGTGAAGTTCTTAGCCTGTCTTGACAATAAGATGGTCGCTCGGATTCTAAACTATGCAATATCACACCGCATGCTGTTAATTCCGTTACACCTTTCATTGATAATTGGTTTTATACCTGAACAAAGTACCTTTGGAGTGCTCTCCGTACTCCTTCGATCCCTAGGTGCCCTAATCTGCCGCTAATTATCAATGTTGCAAAGCAGTCTGTCGGTTAACCTACTAACTACTAATCACCTTCAGATGTCATAATCACGGCGTTGTCAACAGATACGAGTACTTAGCCAAACATGTGACAGAGAGAGGGTGGGGGAAGGAGGTTTATAACTTTGCGTATTCATTTTGGCATATTTATTGCCTAAATTTACGTATTGCCACGTAACCTTTGGGGTGGTCGAGCTTGACCCTCGAAAGAAAGGGAAAAAAGGAAAAGTCAAAAGATTAGTCGATGTGTGTGATTTTATGAAAGGCCTTAACAAAGTCGTTCTCTTTCATAACGGGGGAGAGTTTTCTCCCATTCCTTTCTCTTTCTCACTTGCATATTCCCTACATGAGTCTCGATTGCTCGTGGATGTCAAATTTTACTGCTCGCTCACCTGCATTCACGGTCCTTCGCTCGCTGAAATGAGTGCTCGACGGTTAAATACACGATGGCATTGGCGTCGTTATAACTACTCGACGGCAGATAAGAAAGGCGAATATATCGGAAGGGACGGTGGTGAAGTGAGGTTTGTCACGTCAGCTCGGCTCAAGGGTGTCTTGACTAAAAACTCCTCGGAAAATTGTTAAATTTAATATAAAATGTTAACCCTCGCAAACTGTACCATGCAGGAAATTAACAAGATCTACGCGATTCATTGCTTTCTGTAGACTCCGTACTTGCAAGTTCAGAGGGCTTCTAAAATTACACGTGGCCAATAGTGGATCTAGAAAACCTCTTAAGGAGCTTAAAATGCATGTTATATTTTAAACTAATCCCACTAATTAAGAGGCCGTAATGCTTCGTTTAGAATGCTGTGTTCATCCAAAAACCTACCTCAACCAGTAGATTACCTAAAAATAATGCTTCGTTTAGCAGGTATTTTTATGCCCAGGGAACAGTGTGTGTTCAAAACTGGTATGTCTTATTGGTAATGTTAGTTTTGAATTTACTGAGGCCAAATCGATTCCACAATGGAGAGACGTATCCCCTTCCCTTGAGTGTTTACCCCATCTTATAGCTTTGAGAAATAGGCCCCATTTCAACGAGAAGGTCTGTAAGACATGATTGTACGTGTGGTATGCAAAACGAGAACAGAAAAAAAATTAATTAAATTGCTATGAGGAAAGTGAGAATTCTGACGATAGTTAGTGAGATGAGATAGCCACACAAGCTTCCAATCCGAATCGGAAAGTGTTGTCTAAGTTTTGCTTGATTACCGTGTTCCTACATAGACACGTTTACATGGCGGCAAAATGAGGAAAGAATTGGAAGAGCGTCCCTCCACCTCCATCACGAGTAAACAAAGCGGGAGGCTTTCTTAATATAATGGAGCACGAAGATTGATTGTCACCATAGTCACGGCTGACGCCCAAGTTCAACGCTAGAAGTCGGCAGGGGTAACCTGCTCGAACGCCATTAAATTCTGCTTGTCAGCTACGGAAGCTCGTCAACGTATCTGGCCCCAGTATCTGCTGTTTGTTTTCCCTCCAGCCGAAGGTTAAATAGCTGCCGTCGAAGCATTTTCACTGTCGATTTCTGCTTGTTTATTTCTGCGTCGGAGGTTACCGTCACACAACCCCTCTCGCGCACCAGCTTATCTCGGATATGAAAATTAATCCCTATTCCGGAGTGGTCTCGAAATATTCCGTTCGAAAACTGTTGAATTAGCCAGCGTAGCCGTTAGGTTTTCGGTGGAGATTTCCCTCCCTTTTCATTTCTCCTCGAAAAATCATTCACCGATAGAGTGAAAATATCTCACGGCCTTTTGGGGTCGGCACTTTTCTGAAGCGAATTTATCGATTTGGCAATGTCCGAAAAAATGCCTAAGGAAGCGAAATATTTTCACCCCCTGGGTAACTGTGGATGGGTATCAAGAGAATAATATAATTTTTTATTCGGTGGATTTAAGTTTTAATTGAAAATATTTGTAGTTCTTAGTTCCGCCGAAGCAAAGCGAGGTAGTTTGAACTTCATTCAATATGTAATCATACCAGGAGGGGAGTGTATTACACATACTACAAACGACTTGTCAGTTTATGTCTTGATAATGTTAGTATATATTTTATAAAATTACTGATGAATAAATAAATCCTAGGAAATTAACCTCCCGTCTATTTTGTTGTCGACGTTACGATGGAGGTGATTTTGCATGCATGGCTTAGTGGCCTAGTACCCCCCCGCCACACGTCCTTGCGGGGAATTATGTAGATGTAGAAGTTTGCCCATGCTATTGTTCGCAGGGGCGCTGAGTGCCGAGTCTCGAGTTTATGTATTCTTAGGCTGGCTTTAGGTATCTCCAGATCGGACGACAACAAATCCCACCGCTTTCCTCGCGCTCGATAATACTAAGGTTTCCAGGATGGGTCCAAGAGACAACTCACCCTAGCTTTTAACGATATGTATACACTGAAGAACTTAACTTGGCAGTCAGTACCCGGAAGGCCGTGACAAAGCCGGCCAACTGAGCGTCAGAAACATAGCACCTGACTTAGTGTAGCACCCGGGAAATGTACTACGCATATATTTGTGTAACCAGTAAGATGTGTAAAATGCTTGCCTGCTCGAGAGTATGATTTATTTTGTCGTATCATGCTTTTAATTCATTTCCTTTGATGTGATATTTAAATTAATTATCCGCAAACCCCAACTCATCTGTGTTGTTTTTAACGATTATTTGAATTGTTACATTTCCTCTTTTAAAGATAAGTAAAGTAGCCTAAGTCAAAAGTTTTATTCTTGAGAAGAGAATTATTGAATGTATTAGTCCCAGTGTGACGAGGCCGAAAGAGTTACATAATGTTTTCAAGCATCTCTCCCGTGATTCCAAATTATAATTTCATTTAATTGATTATCTGATGCTATTAAAATTTTATTTTCACCTTTTAAATTAAATATAACGATTTTCCACAAGAATAAAATAAAATGTGACCGGTTTCAATGCAAATACATCATCATCAGGTAACAGTCATACCTCAGAGTCCAGTATTTATGCTGAAAAGCAAGTAAAAGTGGGGAAGAGGGAGGAAAGGTGAAAGGCAGTATGGGTAACTATGTGAAAGGGGGAGGGGAAAGGGGTGAGGAAGACTAAGTGACTAGGTGCAAAGACCATAAAAGTCCAGAGAGAACGTCGTGGTCGGATGGAGGGGGGTGTCTCGTTGAGGGTGTCACCCACGGTGCGGCGCCATACTCCTAGGGCCGTGGAGAAAGCGGATGAAATCGGGGAGTTTTTCCCGTAGTCGTTGACTGGGGGCAAGGTATCAATGCACAAAGAAGTGTGTAAAAAGGGTAAAGATTTGGGATCACTTGTATGATAATGGTTCCAAGGGGGACGCCCTAGCGAGGGTTTAGGAAGGGGTGGAGGAGGGATTTTCCTCACTTGCAATATGTCGAAGAGGGAGGGCGTTGAACCTTCCCTCATCATCTGTGAAGAAAGAGGGTGGGGACTCAGGGTTTCCCACCTTGTTCGGGAAAGCATGGTCTCTGTGTGCATAGGGGAGGGTGGGGAATTTCATATGAGTAAGAACAAGGGATCACTGGCCACATGTACGTCGTGGGAAGGAGATGGAGAGGAGGGGAGAGGGTGATGATAAAAATTGGACTTCATCGATGAGGTCCAAGTCCTTGCGATGCATGATTTCGAGCTGTTCCATGGCATCCAGCTTCCTTCCTTTTTCCAGGTTGTGAAGCACTTTGAAGTCGAAATTGCAGAAATGGTTGGAATCAAGTAGATTTTTGGCAAATAAAGAATTGGTATGACCTGTGATATAACTTTCCTATGTTCCTTGATATGTGTCGAAAAACTCCTGCCTGTCTGACCAATGTAAATAGATCCACACTCACACCTAATTTCATATACACCACTTTTGTTATTGCAGTACATAGGGTCTTTGTTTGAGCATAAGGCTTAGTACAGAGTAGTGGGGGTGTAAAATGAATTGCAAAATTTATCTTTGGGAAACTTTGGGAAAAAAAGTTAGATTTGGACAAGGGGATACTGATTAATCTGTGGATCATGGAATTGAAGCTGGCTAGTTTGGGGGCGATGGGGTGGCAGGAGTCTGAGGGTATCAATTGATCTGTGTACGTGGGTTTCCTAAATATTGAAAAATTATGTGTGTTTTCTTAAATTTCAATTGTGAGATCATGGAAATTGATATTTTGTCCACTCCAGTTTTCATGGTGAAAGTTATAGATGGGTGAATGGAGTTGATGAATTGTAAGAATATGTCTAGCTGTCTATCACTGCCTGTCCAGCAGCATAAGATGCCATCCACTTATGTACCAGAGTAAATATTATTGTTGAATTTATTTTCACTTAGGATCTTGTCCTCTAAATTATCCATGAAAAATTCTGCGAGGATTGGGGAAAGAGGTGACCCCATCGCCAGCCCATCCTTTTGTTTGTAGTAGGTGCCGCACAATAAAAAGTAATTTTGGTCTAGACAAATTTTGAGAAGTGAACTTAATTCTTTAATGAGGTGTTGGTCCACGTTACCGTTGATTAATATATTTTGAGCGTAAAATGTTTCATGCGTCGGAATGGAAGTAAAGAGACTGCACACGTCAAACGATACTAACTTTGCGTTGGGTGGTAAGGTGAAGGGCAGAAGACGTTCAATTAAGAAAATTGAGTTTTCTATTGAGAATCTAGATTTGAAACCTGAGAGTTTTCGATAAATCGAGTTTAATTTCATACCTAGTTTTTGCACTGGAGCACTGACACTTGACACGACTGCTCTAATGGGTACGTATTTTTATGAAGTTTAGGTAAACCATAGTCTTGGGGATAAAGGGTCCATGTTTGTCAAGAAGAATTTTTCCTAATCATTGAATAAGTGAACGCAGGAAGAGATGGCCTCTTTGACACCCTTTTGATAATTGGGAGTGGGATCCTTCGGGAGTATATCAAAGGCGTTGGGGGAGATGAACTTAGGCATTTACAAGTATAATCGTCCTTATCTAGGATGACAGAGCAGTTTCCCTTGTCAGCTTTACTGAGTGCGAGTTGGTTTTCTTCCTTCAACTCTCGGAGTGACTTTTTCTGGACTCTTGATGTATGACTGTTGATGATGATGTTGTAAAATTGAAGCCGGTCGCATTAAATTATATTTTTGTGGAAAATTGATATTTTTAATTAAACATGATATTCCACCATCTCACACCTGAAACGTCTCTTTTTATTATTTTCACCTTCTTGAGAAGCTATGGAAAATGAAATTCTGTGTTGTTCCTTGCAAACTGATAATTATTCTGTATTTGCGACAATTCCTTTCCTAGGCATGGAAGCATGGTGCTTTTATGATTATGGTGTTTTGACGAATTTGGCATTGAAGTAAGGTAAATCAATTTAAGAGGTTTTCATTAAATAGATAAAAATATAACAATGTCATCTTTGTTGACAATTTAATTATGCGATGTGAAGAAAGAGATAAATTAAACGTGAAACTGTATTATTAAGTACAATTGAAGCGTTTTCCCTTCCTGCTTTATCTTGTTCCACTCAAAAGTGCAGGGTTTTAAAATCTCGCCGCATGTTTAAGATAACATCTAAATAACATGAAAAATCTTCTACGTAACTTCTTGTTAGGCATTTCTCCACTAATGTTAAGTAATTTGCCCTAGTTTCTTCATAGCAGAAGTTTCTTCCTTGTTTTTCTGATTTTTTTGTGTGATTCACAAGTATTTTTACGTTGTTTTCTCTTCTTATATCTACCCTTCCGCGTCTGTTGTACTAGGTCTGAATGCATTTATTCTCTCTTGAGATGCATGCACTGCTTCGTATTTTTTTCATATTTAGCCGGAAATTCCACTTTTTATGGGAATCGAGGAACTAATATTATCGAGATTATTTTTATTTAATCACCGTTAAAGCGTCCTAATTTGCATAATCGTCCTTAGAGTTATTGGGGGGGGGATACAGAAAAATCCGCCAGAACTCTCTTCGTAATTCAAAACACGAATGAAATAATTGAGGTAGGGTGGTAACTTTAAGGTGATCATTCAGCAGTTTTGTTTTAACTTTCATATCATGTCATTAAAGAATGATAATTTATGAATTCATGGAACGTTGAGGAACTTCCTTGTTCTCTCTGACCATTTAATCTTTACCACTTTTCCGTTTCGTCGCAGTACCCGTTTTTCTAATCTTACTTTCTCTCTTGATATTAATGGGAATTCATATGCTCCGTATCGTTGTTCTATCATTAATTCGACTACCCTCTCCGAGATCCGTGTCCTATATCCGATTCCCAATTTATTCAACCTCTTCAACTCTGTTTTAACATTGATTTGTAGGCAGTATTATTTTCATTCATATTATGAAACGGAATGGATCGTTTATTTTCGTGGAAAATGTTTCCATTCTCGCCTAAATTATTACATTTTCATTCACCAAAAGTCCTCTTTCTCCTCCTGTATTTTCAATACATATTTCAGTTCATATTTATTTGTTAACTGATGTTTGGTCGTTGTTTGGAATAAATTTCGGTGGTGAGTGAATATCCTCCATGCATTTACTCTACTCCAAGCATTCAAATGGTGAGCCTCTCTAAATAATACTTGAATTCTATATTTCATTCTTTTCCTGATCGTTGGAAATAGTTGAAAATTGATTGCTGGAATATTTTTCCCCATCCAAGAAACGGTCGATTTTTTTATTGCACCGGGGCATAAATAATAACATGAGCCACTAACAAAATAGTAATTGACGGCTTGAAATATCTTCTCAGGAGTTAGATTACACTCGTGCAAGTGACCCCTCTAAAAAATTGAAAAATCTGATATCATTTATCTAATGATCCACCCTGGCTGGTGGCTTAGTCGGGCATATTTTTTGCTTCGTGGTTGTAGTTCAGATGCTTGTTTCCAATTTAAACCCAGTGCGTATTACAGATGACTTATGCAATGCTGAATGGTTTTTCTTATTGCATACGACTGCTATTTTGTAAAAAAAATGTTTCATTCTTTTGACGGGAAGTATTGACATGAAAATAGGTAATTGTCACTATTTTTTTCAGTACCTTTATTTTGAACATTTTTATCGCGGGATTAACATGGCTACTGATCATGCAAATCCTGTAACATACAGGTCATTTTTTTACCGTTGATTGAAGTTACTTTGCATAAAATCTACACGAGTCCGAAATTTTGAATTCATAAAACAATGTGTGAACTCTGAATTTTCAATAATGTTTTTGGAAATCTTTTCAAAATAGAGATAAAATTTAAAACATTCTTTGATTCGGTCAATGTCTTTCTGAAAAAGTTTATTTACAGTTTTCTGTTTCAATGTTCTTTTGTTCTCGTAATCGTGTCAGTATTTATCTCAATAAAGTTAATAAAGATATTTCTCATGCCAAATAAAGGAGGTCATCATATTGAGTCTTAATGTAAGAATTTTCAACAACCTCTCCTCGTTGGAGGCACTACGTGGTATGGTAGAAACTGATACATTCACGACAGTTGTCAGAATAATAAGTGGCACCCAAGCTGTGTGTTTCTTTAATTACACGAGGTATATATAAGTACATGACATACACTGTTCTTTTATTTACATACACTGTTCTTATTTATGTACATGAGATACCCTGTTCTTTCATGCTTAAGAGAATCATGGAAATTCGTATGATACACTTAAGGAAAGTATAACTAATGTGTTTTTTTCCGGCATTTGGATGCATAATCAGATATTCTTATGTGGAAATTGTTGGATTACCGGTGCCACTGGCACTCAATCGCAGATCCCAGGTTTGCTGTCTTTTGCTGTAATTTAGTAGCCTCGGAAATAGTGCCGACAGTGGTTTACTTCGTACCTAGAATTGTTTATTCAATAGGGTACTGCGTGGAAGTCGCTATATGAGTAGCCATACTCCGATCCCAGGTGGTAAATTTCAGTTCTCACTCCCTTGTCGTATTTCGGCTAGATAAATCTCCTGTCATTATATCCGCTCCGTAATCTTACCAGCAAAAATCCAACTTGTATACCCAAATTTGCCATCCATCCCAAATATGGGATTATAATCGCACGTAACAGTTCCTCATAATAGCTACCTGTGATAAAATGTAGTCATGTTTTTTCATATTAAAAATGAAACCTTGGAGATTCTTTCTGCAGTTTAAGCTTTGTTTAAGTAAAGTATCAATGGCAAAACGAAAAAAGTGATCCTTATCATCCAATCAAAGAAGGATTTAATGTCCACAATAATGTGAGTTGAACATGAGGTAGTTCATGCGCTACTTATAAAATGATAGTTGTGGGGGGCGTCCATAATCTACCTCAATGTGTAAATTACCTCTGGTGATTGATTCAATTGAGAATTTAAATGTGTTATTTTTTGTTATTCTTAAAATTGGAATGAATTCGTACGATTAAGTTACTTACAAATCCGGAATAGACAATAGTTAACTAGCATGTTACGCCTGAAAATAGGCAGGTGCGTGGTCTAAGGCGAGTTTATCAGTAATACGACGCATAATATATTCTAATATGACAGCTGTTAGTATTTGTCTACTAGTAATTCGAATTTAACATATTCTCTAAAAATGCATACCTCACTAATAAAATCAATAACTCTCTATTCAGGATTGAACTCCCCAGTTCCAGCCGTTTAGTCTCGGAATTGAAATCCACCTCAAACGAGTCGCTCTCTTCTAATTCATGAAAATTAGTATTTTCTAAATTGTTTCCCTGTGATTTTAGAAAACTATGCCGTGTCATAAAGTTTACAATACTATTTATATTTTGCGCACATGCTTCTTAAATTCCAGACGGTTGCATTACAATGACTGGAAATGAAAAAAAAACAATTAAATGGACTAATTTTTATATTTTTACAGTGAACCAAATGATTTGGTGTAATGGTTGGTTTCATGAAGTCCTATTACAAGAGGAATTCCCGTATGAAGGGAATTTTTCAATGTGGCATCGTTCATGTTTTCACAAACGTTTTAGAAATGTTATAAACAGTAAATAGAGTTACCTTCGTGTTAACCGCTTTAACCGTCTGACTAAGCCGAAGGTCTAGTAATTGGGTCCTGTCTTTATGGTGGACGTTAGGTGTTCGAATAATGGATTTTCTAGACACAAGTTTGCGTTACTTGTTACGAGTGTATGCCACTCTCAGTGGCATCACCTCGGTATCCCAATAATGGTTCCAGAATAACTTCTGTCGTCGAATAGAAGAGCTGGACCATAGGTGGTCTGTACATTAAATGCCAATTCCATATGTATCTACCGTAATCCCACTACCTAACACTTCCATTCACTTAACAAAAACTTAATCAATTTTAAAAACTACCTTTCCTACTACTATCGCAAATGCAATATTGTTGTATATTGTCAATATTTTTGATAACTGAACTGCCAATGTAACTATATAGAACAAATTAATTACTAATAAACGATGAGTTAAAAATCCATTGTTACAATCATGTCCATATATTTATAATAAAAATGCATTAAACGACGTACCAAAAGTACCACTTATCATATTTGTAGTGTGGAATACGATACTAAAGACCTAGTGCGCACGGAAATTCGAGAGAGAATTGAAGAAAAATCGGTGGATTCCCAACTGTTATATATGTAAAAGTTAATCAAATATAGAATTAAATCTATCCCCCACGGTTTACGGCCTTGGTTTCCATCCTAGATCTTTAATGCCCCAGGTCGAGCTGCAAGTTCCATGCTGATCTATAATACTTTATTCAGCACAAAGTATGATTTTATATGTACGTATAGCCTGGCTTTAGCTTCACTTTGATTTTATATCTATTGTCTCAATTCGCTGACGAAGCGAAGGCTTGCTACTCTATCGCAGTTGTTTGCATTGTTTTGGACGGACAGTCTGAATACAAAAGGGATTCGACCCTGCGGGAGAAAGCGTCGAATCATGAATCTGCAAATTCCTCTTCCCTGCATAGCAAAAATCCCACACCCAATGGCTTCCCTTTCCTTATCTAGGTAAAATATGTTCCTAAAAAATCATTGCAATGGACTTTTCACACTTCACTCTTCATTCTATAATTACACCATGTTACTAATCTAAAATTTCAGACTGAATATGGAAGATGGGCATTAAATGCATCCAGACCAAAGTACTCAGTAACAAACTCCGTGCATGCATTATGATGGCTGATTGCAATTGATAGCGTCAAACATATGTTTTCGATTCAATTCAGAACATTACATTTAGATGTAATGATTCCATGATTCTCTTAAGTATGAAAGAACATTACTTATATACACCTCGTGTAATTAAAAAAAATCACACAGCTTGTGTGCCACTTATTATCCTGACAACTGCCATGACTGTATTAGTTTCCTCCTTAGCAAGCCCGGTAGTGCCTCCAACGATGAGAGGCAGTGGAAAATTATTACATTAAGACAATCTGATGGCCTCCAATGTCCTCATTAGGCTTCATATTCAAGATTAGTATTAATCATATTAAAATTTTATTCGTGCCGTATTTACTGGTCACTTTTCAGGTCGATTTATCCTTTTTTATCAGTCCAAAAATTTATCATACCAATTATTGACGTCATATTCAGCTCGTTTTAAAACACACGTTTGCCAAGTTTAATACAATAATTTACAAAGGGGTGCAAGTGAATACATTTAAAAATAAAATTTTTACTTTGGAATCTAGTGAACCCCTGCTTTTCGTAATGCATTATAATACACACCACAATTGTTTGTAATGGTCCACTTAACCAATCAATATTCAGTAGTATGCAGCCACGATAATTAATGACTGTTTCTCTCGTCTTTTCAAAATTATGATGCCCTGCCGGAAATCTCGTCTCGAGCGTGTCTGTGGCACCTACAGAGATGTCAAGACACCACCAATCTCGTAGTGTAAGTCCCTTCTTGTTCCAGTTTTAGAATGTTGTTGTCGTAGTGTATTCTCTATAGTGTATCCCAAGGCTAAGTCATTCAGTGCCATAATGACATTTGAAAATTAAACAACTTAGCTTCTCCATCTAATTTTTTTTATTCTCCCGACTTAGGTTTCGACATGGTATAATAGACCTGATGATGTTACACTATAACGAAACCTAGGTCGTGAGAAAAAACAAAAATTAAGCGGAAAAGCTAAGTTGTTTAATTTTCAAATGTCAACATGAAGATTCTCTGCCAAGTTACGCCAGAAACTGTTTTATTCAGTGCCATAATATTTTGGTCTCCATAGTGGGTTATTCACACCGGCTCGGTGAGGTAGTGTTTCAGGACTTTCCAGAAATTAACGGCATTTAATAGCAATGCAATAGTAATTCGTTTTTTTAAAAATTAAGTTCTCTTTGCGAATTATCTGACTCGTTTCTTTTTCCGATAAATATTAATATTACTATCGGTAATCTACCGGTTGTGGTATTTGAGATATATGATGGGCACAAGCTACCAAACGGTACAGCGGTAATTCACTTGTCTCTATTAATAAAACACACCCAGACATCTAACCATACACTAGACCCGTCTTTTATTCAACATACTTCAGTCCGTGCAGCATCCCTACTCTTCTCCAGCCCCTTCCTCCCTTGCCTAGCATAATCCCCTCTATCACAGTCTTCAACATCCCATTGCCAACCGAAACGCTCTGCATTAATCATTCTAACAATCCTCTCCCCTCCCCCACCAAACCTAGAACTTCCTCGTTTGTTGTTAATTTCTATCCACTTCACCTTTTCAATTCTTCCCCACTCATGCATTTCAAAAACATTCAATCTACGCCTATCATCCTACTTCAATGACTTCCTCGTTGTAAAAAAGTAAAAAAAAACTAACCACACTACCAAATTTTGACGAATATTTTCTTAACTTGAGGTCCCTATCATTGTTTATTCCTACTTGTGAAATGTTCGTTGCCCAACGCAATTCTTTTCCTTATGCACTTCGTCCAAACACTTACGAAATAAGTAAACTGATCCACTTACTTTTTTAAACTAGTTTTTACCCCCCCCCCGTATTTAACGTTTGGCCTTCCTCTTTTTGGAAATCGATTAACCTTTGTTTTATTTAAACTAGTTGTTATCCTATGGCACTGCCTTTTTAGTGGCAACCCCATGTCTGACTAGAACGTTGTCTATCCCATTGGCCTTATTTGATTTCGATGCCCTTAATGCACTTCCTAACTCTCCAGAAAGAAGCTATCTTCAACTTTCAATTACGTTTGAATGCCTTTTTCATACAGTTCCTTTATAACTGTATGGTATCATTCAGTTGAATCTTATATTTTCGATCACCCCTTTGTGATTCAGGACTCAAGGTAGCTCTTGGTTGTTGCTCTCGACTTGTAATATATTCTCTTGTTTGTCAATCACCGTGAAGTGTCCTTACGCATCCGCTTCTCGCCCAATATTCGCGCTATAATTATCAGACGAGAGATAACTAGAGGGCAAGAAAAGAAGGTCCAATGCATAACAAGAGACGTTTCAGGCCTGATGTGATGGAATATCATAATTAAAATGCAAATTTTCATAAAATAACATTTAATAGATCAGTTTCAGTGTAACTACATCATCATGTAACAACATTAATCACTCAGTCCAGTATTTATGCTGAAAAGCAACTAAGGGGAGGGTTGTGGTAAAGAGGGGAAGAGGGAGGAAAGTCATAGTCTGGAGAGAACGTCGATTTTTCCGTTGGGGATGCGGCCCACGCAGCGGCGTCACACTCCTAGGGCCGGCACGTGGTATCTGTGGACAAATGGGAAACAGAACAGGTAATTAGAGATAATGAGTATTATCATGTATTTTTCACAAACTCCCTCCGATCACCTTCACCATGAACACACTATATATGAATCCCCTCCCTCACTACTCCCCCACACTAAATCATCGTGTTCTTAAAGAATGCATGCACGATGAATAAATGTTGGGGAGTAGGGAGGGAGGGGACGGGAGTAGGGAGGGAGGGGACGGGAGTAGGGAGGGAGGGGACGGGAGTAGGGAGGGAGGGGACGGGAGTAGGGAGGGAGGGGACGGGAGTAGGGAGGGAGGGGACGGGAGTAGGGAGGGAGGGGACGGGAGTAGGGAGGGAGGGGACGGGAGTAGGGAGGGAGGGGACGGGAGTAGGGAGGGAGGGGACGGGAGTAGGGAGGGAGGGGACGGGAGTAGGGAGGGAGGGGACGGGAGTAGGGAGGGAGGGGACGGGAGTAGGGAGGGAGGGGACGGGAGTAGGGAGGGAGGGGACGGGAGTAGGGAGGGAGGGGACGGGAGTAGGGAGGGAGGGGACGGGAGTAGGGAGGGAGGGGACGGGAGTAGGGAGGGAGGGGACGGGAGTAGGGAGGGAGGGGACGGGAGGGGACGAGACCATTTAGCGGCTATTTGGCGGCTTCTGCCTGCCTCCTCTTCTCTCTTGCCTGCCTCCTCTTCTCTCTTGCCTGCCTCCTCTTCTCTCTTGCCTGCCTCCTCTTCTCTCTTGCCTGCCTCCTCTTCTCTCTTGCCTGCCTCCTCTTCTCTCTTGCCTGCCTCCTCTTCTCTCTTGCCTGCCTCCTCTTCTCTCTTGCCTGCCTCCTCTTCTCTCTTGCCTGCCTCCTCTTCTCTCTTGCCTGCCTCCTCTTCTCTCTTGCCTGCCTCCTCTTCTCTCTTGCCTGCCTCCTCTTCTCTCTTGCCTGCCTCCTCTTCTCTCTTGCCTGCAAACTGTTCGCGTCTCTGAATGATTTATTCAATGATGTGAGATGGTCGCTAGCTAATTTTTTGCATGTGCTAGCATTTCGCCTTAATAGCAGTAGGTCAAAGAGGAAGAATATTGTTTCTCTGCACACTGTACTGAATTTCTCTCCCTCTACTTCCATCGTTAACTTTTCCCGACGATGTGTTCTTCGGTTTACACGTTCGTTTCAATGAATGTTTGAACGTATTTTCGCACTGAGAAGTTTATCTGGTTAGTTGGTTTGAATTTTTTTTCACATGGATTGCAGTTTCTTGCTGCACTGGAATTGAATTGTGATTAGGGCACATTTAAAAAATTCCTTTTACAGATTGCCATTATCATACGCACTTGATTACAATTCTTAAGCATTTTCTTCCCCATGTCTTTGTCCACAATTTTTCACTTCCTTGGAGTGAAGAGAAGTGACCGCGTATGGAATTCTAGCGGTTGCCTCCGTAAAAAGTTATTGTTGCGGCATCTCCCGCAGTTTCTTGAAATTTGTTTGAGTCATATGAATTAATATTGGGTTCTCAAAATTTTAGAAACTTGTTCTCCAGTGTTACTGAAGAAGTAATAGTTAATATTTTTTGGATTTTCAAATTATCTGTCTTAAGGATAGATTGGTTCTTTACTTGGTTTTGGTAGAAAAAGAAGGCAGTGTGCACCAAATATGAGACAAATTAGTTAACTTATTTAAAATGTTTACCTAATATTTTTTTTTGCAGGTACTTGATGGGAGAGCAACTCGAAATATGACACCACCAATTTCAACGAAGATCTTCGGCAAAATTGAATATGTATGATTGCATGCTTTTAAAAAGGTTCACTTATAGCTTAGATACTTTATTTCTTATGAAATGTATTTTGTGCTCCGATTAAAATTAAACAATTTTGACTTTTTTCTTAATTAATTTTTCATTAAATTTCATTATAGTGTAGTAAAGTAGTGGGCCTATTTCCATTTTGGGCTTTTAGCTATCAAGTAAGGAAAATCCTAGTTTAAAAAACAGTCTATTCAGGGTCAAAATTTCAAATGATTAAAAATTGGATGGTATTTGAAAATATTTGGATATTGGTTCTGCGATAATATACGACAAATTATATGTATAAGGCAGCTCTATTCCTACTTAATCTATTCCGGCTTAAGTCCTGGAGGTCTGATAAAAATACCACTGAGATTGGATAGCTGCACATTCTCTAACGCATTACGGACTCCCGAAGGCAATAAGTAATAAGAGGAGGGATAAATGGGAAGAGTAGCAAGGAAAGATCAAGAAGTAGGTAATAGGATAGATAGAAGGAGATAATTAAGGGACCAATTGAGAAAATCGAGGGGATAGTTAGGGTTAATCAACATTTAGAGTGAGCACTGATAGTAAATTTATGCAGGTCAATGAAGTTTTGTAACAATTTTCCTTGCCATGCCAAATGAAAATAGAGCAGAAAATCATGATTATTATGTAATGAGATTCAAGCAGAAATCGTGGTGAAATATGAAATTAGAAATTGCTTTATACATTTGACAAAATTAACCAACAATCTTTATTATTTAAACGGCATATTAACAAGTTGAGAACTAGCAAACGCACTATCCTCACGAGGGTACTCATCTCAAATGGATCTGTTTGTTCAAGACCTTAATATTTCATTATTTTTACCTTTATATTTAACTATTCTTTTTATACGAGCATTACATGGAAACTTTTTCCTGAAGTAATTATTGCCATCAACATATGAGCCTATCTTGTTTCTTATATTTAGGTAAAGACAGGGTAATGAAACCTAAAATGTGACTTCCTAATTAATATTTATCAGCTGTGCGCCCTAAAATCATAATTTCTGTATGTTTCAAATATTATTATCGAGCCAAAACTTACAAGAGTGGCAATTTTATAATGGCTAAAAGATTTAATACAATTTAACCTTTCAAATAGGATGGAGGCTTAATATAACCGTAAATAATATCTTAATATGTCTTCGGTCCTGGTGGCGGCGGGGGTAACGTCCTCGTCTGCCATTGCAAGGGTCGCGGGTTCGATTCCCGCCAGGGGTGGTTTTTTTTCCCCCTACGGCTTGGGTGTTTATATTGTTGTTTTGTCGTCCGATGTTTTCGGGTCACAAAAAATAAATAAAAGAAGTCTTTTTGGAGACTATTCGAACTATCACCCACACACTACAATTAATCATCGGCATGTATCCGATAATTTCAAATTAATATTCTTAAGTCAACATCCCCATTCTCAAGAATTTGGAGGAAAGTCATGAAGCACATTGGAAATTTGAAGAGGATTTGGAAATAACCTGTATGCAAGAGCAGCTTCATATTCTTGGATCTTGAGGAATATCAGTTAATTTTTAGGTATTAAGCATGAACTAAAGTTATCACCAGTTATCAGCTAAAATGATCACAGACTACACCAGCTCTAATTAGGTAAAATGACTGACAGGGCATTTTTCTGTAATTTTTAATATTATCCTTTATGAAGGATTAAAGATCTGATTGTATTGATGGTTAAATCGTTTTTGGATACAAACAATGCTGGATATCAGGCATTATCAGAACAAATTTCTTAAAGAGTTTTTTTTAAAGACAATATCATAACTACTCCATGTTAGGTAGAAAAATGCCTACTTCCCTCCAATAACTACCCTAGAATATATATGAAAAAACTACGTTTATAAATATAAAAACGATTCACCCAATCACCTGAAAATCGATGCCACGAATACATGGACACTTATCTACGGTATATCACTTGTATATCCGATGCGATCACTAAAAAATAGTAATTTTATGAATTCGACTTTCCATATTGTTAACGTCAAAAAAATGGTAACTAATGTCATTCTTTTCAAAATTAAATGCATTCACCCCTTATGCCAGAGAACATGGAACTACAATTTGTACTGTCGACATTGCAAAAATAAATTCTCCTTTAAAAAAGAAAATGAAATTCTGTGGATGTGGGACGAGGACATCTGGTTTCTCTATCTATTATCCGAAGTGGTAGTGGTCAGAGGAAAAGAACATTATTTCACTACACGTGATTAAAAGATTTGTACCATGTTAGTCAGGTCTCAGTAGTACCAGGGTCTATTGAAAACCTAACCAGACACTTACTGCTGATAATTTTAAACAAGAGTTTTATTTTAGAATTCTGTTCTACTGTGATTCTACTGAAGATTCTAGAATTTTATTCTACTGTGGAATATTTGTTACTGCACGATCCTATCTGATTACAGGGGTTGAAAATCCATTAATAAAAAGCGCCGGGATCGAAAAGACGCGGGAATATTTTTCCTTAGGGTGGCTATTACGCTTGGGGTGCGTTGGGGAACGGGCTGCCTCTTATAAACATTACCAGGTCTTAAATGACATAGTAACCCTTTGGGAAAGCTAATGCAAAGATTGAATTTTTAACTAGAATATCATCACCAGTATTTCAATTCTAGGATTGGTTTACTCCAGGCTTTCATTCTTACTCTATTTACTGTCTATTCCCTCTATCCTTGATACCTTCTCTGGTTTACGTCCTCCTTAATTTGTCCTATATACATGTCTCTTGGTCTTCCTCGTGGATTCTTCCGTTCTATTTTTCCTTCTATTATATTCCTAATCAATCCATTGTGCCTCAATGTGTGTCCAATCTCTCTCTTCTTTGCCGTAAAGTTCCCCATATGGTCCTATCTTCTTCTGCTCTTCTATATACTTCCTCGTTCCTCACTTTGCCTGTCCATTTAATCTTCAGCACCATGTTTCAAAGGCTTCTATTCTTCGCTGGTCCACTTATCCAATATTCCAAGTCTCGGAACCATATAGCGCCATGCACCACACGAAAGTCTTGACGACTTGTTTCCTTGTTTCCAGCTTTAGGTTCTTTAAACATAGTAATTGCCTCTTCTTCATAAATTCGTTCATAGCTTGGGCTATTCTTCGCTTGATGTCGGTCGAACTTCTTTCATCCCATTTTATGCTGCTACCCAGGTAGACGAAGGATTCCACTTGTTCTAGTTTCACCCCTCGAAGGGTAATATCCGAATTCAGCTTCTCTCTTCCGCACACAAGGATTTTAGTTGTCCTCTTGTTGATTTTCATATTATATTCCCCCAGTACTTGATCCATATCACCTAGAGTTACTTGCAGATCCTCTTGCGTTTCCGCCACTACTGCGATGTCATCTGCAAACCTGAGCGTGTTGATTTCTTCTAAATTTACCTCGATTCCTTTGATACCCAATTCTTGTGTTTCTTTTATTGCCTCTTCCAGTTATACGTTGAATATTGCTGGCAAGAGATTGTATCCTTGTATTACACCTTTGTTTATTTTGGCTTTATTTTTCTTCCATTTTTCGTCTGCATTGTTGTTGCCAGATTCTTGTAGAGGTTATGGATAATTCTTCTGTCGTTTTAGTCCAATCCAAGAGCTTCTAGTATGTTGAACATCTTATTCCATTTGACATTGTTGAAGGCCTTTTCCAAGTCCACGAATGGCTTATTTACATCTCATTTTTTCGGTCAGAACACTCAAGCTGAGAATTGCCTCTCTTGTCTCTTGCTCTTCGGTTTTTCCTAAATCCGGATTGGTTTTTCTGAGAGTTTTCCTTTTATCCTTCCTTCCTATTCTACGGCTAATTATCCGCGTAGAGATTTATGATGTTTGAGTCACCAGGTTCAATGCTCCATGTTCTTCGTGTTTATCTGTTTTCGGTTTCTTCGGTATTGCAATCATTATACTTTTCTCGTAGTCTTCTGGTATATTTCCGCTGTTGTAGCTATTGTGCCTCGTAGCTTTGATTATTCATTGGAAGGTATCCTTCGCTTGGACCTCGAGTGCCTTAATTATTTCTCCGTTTATTTTGTTAACTCCATGTGCCTTGTTGTTTCTCAGGTCTGCCACGGCTCTCACGGATTCGCTTCTTAATATCTGCGGACCACGATCGTCTTTACTTATGATGCTTTCATCTTCAATTAAGCCATCTTCTAGTGGTTTGAGAGCTTGATAGAGTACTTCAATGTATTCTTTCCATCTATTCCTAATGTCATCACCTATTTGCATTTTTTCATTAACGGCTCGGATATTTTGCGATTTAGATTTTCTTTCCCCGAATTGCCTCTTCACTAGTTAATAAGCCATCTCGCTATTTCACTTTTTCATTTTGTCATTAAATTCATCTCAGCAGCTTTCTATTCATTCTTCTTTTGCCTTCTTCCACTGTCGTATAACCTGGTTTTCTTCTTTCATCTATGAGCTGTTATCCATGGTTTCTTAGATGCTTCCGCCTTACTCTCAAGGAACTCATCTGCCGCTTTGGTAATTATATTCTTCATTTTTTTCCTTCGACCGTCGGTGCTGGTATTTTCATCATTTCCTTCTCTTTTCTTTCGACGGTCATGGTGAAGTTTTATCTTACTCTCATTTCTTCCAGTATCTTTGTGTTCCATCTGGGTTGTTGTGTCTCTTTCTTCATCTTCTTCTTCATCGCAGTCTGCTGTCCATGATCATCAGGCTATGATCGCTATTTATATTTGCGCCAGTGCAGCTCTTACAATTCTTAACTTGGTTCTTGTATCTCTTCCTGACAGGGATGTAGTCAATTTAGTATCGTGCTTTTTCTCCAGGTATCTTCTATGTGTATCATCTTCTAGGATGTTGATCGAAGATAGTATTTTCCACTACCATGTTTTCTCGTTGCAGAGCTCCATCAGTCTCTCTCCCGCGGCGTTTCGTTTTCCCAGTCCGTAGTATCCCGCGCTACTTCCCTCTCGCCCCTCGCCGACGACAGCGTTCCAATATCCCATTACTATGAGGTTTTCCTTCCATTTTACTCTTCCTAGAACCTCTTCCAGTATTCTTCCGGATATGTATGTATGGAACCTCTTCCAGTATTTATGTATACCTCCTCTATTTCCTCATCTGAATGGCTGGTATATACACCTGTACGATCACTGTATCTGTAGGCTCTGCCTCTTAACTTTATCATCAATATCCTTTCATTATATTGCCTGCGCAATATTATTTTCCTTGCCCATTTCTTCGCGAGTATGATGTCTACTCCTGCAATTTCCTGATAATCACCCAATTATATCAACCTGCAGCCGTTGCTCCAGAAGTCGTTCGCCCTTGCCCATTTAATTTCCCTCAATCCGAGGCTGTCTATCCCCAGCCTATCCATCTCCATCTTTGCATTTTCTAATTTCCCGCACATCCCTAATGAACATCCCTAGAACAATGGGCAATAGTTAATAAACTGGTATTTTCAACAACCAAGACAGAATACATGGTCTTTGGAAACAAAATGTCTATGTCTAGACTGTTAAAATCTACAACAACAATATCCGACGCACTTCATCTTTTAAGTATTTGGGAGTCATGTTAGACGAAAAATTAACCTATCAAGCCCACATTAATTTCATAGTCAGCAAAACCAAAAAAAAAATTTTCAAGCTGCCCGCAGGTATTGCAATACTAATTTTGAAACTGACTCCCTTCAATTGATATACAAAGCTGTAGCAATACCCATTATCACCTACGGCTGCTCCATTTGGGGTCATAAGGTTAACTACAGCAGAATCGAAAGAAAACTTACAAAAGCCCAAAGACCCTGCCTCTTAGCAATTAGCAAAGATTACTCGACAATCAGCACAGACACACTATGTTAAATTACCGGACAACCATCTCTAAAATACGAGGTCATGGAGAGAATTAGCATAATCTAAGTCACAACGGCCCAAGGCACAAAATACTTCAACTCCGAGATCGATCAAAATCACGCCCTAAACAAAAAACAATTAAAAGAAATACTCAGGAAACAAACAATTCATCAGTGGAATAAAGACTGGCAGAATTCCGATAAAGGTATTCACAATAGAGAAATTTTCCCAGACGTCATTGAAAGGCTAAAGATAAAATTTAAGCTAACTAAAAAAGCGACAACTATCAGGCCACGGAAATTTTGTGGTGGAAGGGCTTGTGCGTTCCGATGACCCCTACAGCTGTGCTGACGGGAGTAATAATAACTGCTCCTGGTAGGGTCATCCATTCCAGATAGGTCAAAGATTAGGAGCGAGACGAAAGGTAGTTCACGCAACGTCTGTTCCTCAGTGAGGCAGCAGCAAAGGCGTCTGACCCCAGTGGGGCGGCCATTAAGTGATGGTAACACGTTAAAAACATTATTGAGGAAGGCAACGGAAACCACCTCAATTATCATTCCCAATGGATGGACACAAGACAGAAATTGAGTCCTGGCAACTGCGGGACTCGGCCCAAGCGGTCGTGTGTCGTGCCCGGCAGCGGGGGAGGAAAGGCTTCCGCGGTCGTCATCCCACGAAATCCTTGCGGGGGAGAAATAACAGCAGCAGGACAGAAGACGCAGAAGAAGACAAAAGTAGTTAGAATAGGAACATGGAACGTCAGGACAATGTTGAGGACAGGCAAATTAGAGAATATTAAGCGAGAGATGGAAAGAGGTAATATAGATGTTTTAGGTCTCTGCGAGGTGAGATGGAAGGATAGCGGGGATTACTGGAGTGACAATTATAGAGTGATATACAGCGGCGGGGACGAGAGCCAACGAGGGGTTGCCGTAATATTAAATAAAGGGGTAGGAAGAAGCGTAGTCAACATAGAGCATGCAACTGATAGAATTTTACTCGTAGAGATTAAAGCAGAGCCGACGAACTTGGTCATTGTTCAGGTATACATGCCACCGAGTAACCACGAGGAGGAAGAAGTCGATAGGATGTACGATGAGTTATACAATATAATTGCGTGTGTTCCTGCAGGGAAACATTTGGTAGTGATGGGGGATTGGAATGCGACAGTAGGCGAAGGATGAGATGGGTGATGAGGTGGGGGACTACGGTTTAGGTAGAAGGAATGAGCGCGGGGAGAAAGAAATTGAGTTCTGCAGGAGACAGGAGTTAGTCATCACCAAGACATGGTTTAAAATCCACAAAAGGTGTAGGTATACATGGAAAATGCCAGGTAACTCAGAAAGGTATCAGATAGATTATATTATGTTAGGCACAGGTTTAGGAACAGTGTGATAAATTCGCACAGTTTCCCAGGAGCGAATGCGGACTCTGACGACAATTTATTTGTTATGAAATGTAGCAACCGTTTCAAAAAATAAGGCCGGGGCGGCGGTTTAAGAAATGGAATATATAAGCATTAAATGATTAAAAAGGAAGGAGTATCAGCAGGCTGTAGAGAAAATGATGGATTACGGTAAAGAGCTGAGTACTATCGAAGAAAAATGGGATTGTATTAAGAAAGTGATATCGAAAGCCGCAAAGGACACAATAGGAACCATTAACGGGAGAAGGACAAGGAACCCTTGGATCGTGAATGAAATGATTAAAAAAATGGATGAGAGAAGAAAATTGAATAATTTAAACAAAGTTAGGCAAAATGAGGTACTAAGAGTGAAGCAATAAATTGAGACGGGCCACAAATAAAGCGAAAGAAGCATGGTGGAAAACGCAATGCGAGGATATGGAAAGTTTACAGAAGAAGGGTGAAATTGGTGCGCTCTACAGCAAGGTTAAGTTATTATGGGGAAGTAAGAAGGGAATATCAGTGCTAAAAGTTAAAGATAAACGGGGTAAGATAATGGTATACACAAAAAAGATCCAAGAGAGATGGCAGGAATATGTAGAAATACTGTATGATAAAGAACTTAGGCCGACTAGAATCGACATAGAAAAGGAACATGACGTAGAGAAAGATAGCTTAGGTCCAGGCATGCTCGACGACGAGATAGGAAAGGCATTAAGGGAGATGAAACTAAATAAGGCCGTTGGGGTAGACAACATTCCTGCGGAACTATTGAAAGGTTTAGGGAAATGTGGGAGGAAGACTATTTGGACTTACTCGTATCTATGAGGAAGAAATCTGGCCGGAAAACTTGTAAGATCAGTGTTAGTTCATATTCCGAAAAAAGTGAAGGCTACATCATGTGAGGATTACAGAACAATAAGTTTGATATCCCACGCTGCTAAAGTTGTTTTCAGGATCATCAACAAAAGGATAGAGAGTAAGGCAAATGATTACTTAGGGGATGATCAGTTTGGATTTAGAAAAGGAAAAGGTACGCGTGATGCCATTGCAGTAATGAGATCACTGATCGAGAGGAATATAGAATACAATCAGGACGTATTTGCCTTTTTCGTAGATTTAGAAAAAGCATTTGATAGAGTGAATTGGGAAAAACTAATGCGTATATTGCAGAAAATAGGAACAGATTGGAGGGACAGGAGACTGATCGGCAACCTTTACATGTCCCAGACTGCTCAGGTGCTAGTGGAGAACGGAGAGCCCGGATGGGTAGTGTTAGGAAGAGGTGTAAGGCCGGGTTGCCCATTATCACCGGTGCTGTTCAATATATATATGTGGGAGATATGATTAAGGAGGCTTGGGAAGAGCAGGAGGTTGGAGTGAATGTCTGAGGGGAGTCCGTAAAATCAGGTTTGTTGAACAGCCTTTGTTAGTCAGTCGGCCAAGGGGTTGCAGGTATTGCTGAGTGAATTGGAAACTCAGGGCAATAGATATGGGATGAGAATCAATATTAACAAAACAAAGGTTATGCTATTTTTTATAAATAAAAAGGCTAAGCTAAACATTAAAATAGGAGGGGAAAAAATAGAACAGGTAGAACAGTTTACATATCTCGGAAGTGTTTTAGACCAATACGGTCAAAGTAGTAGGGATGTAAGGAGAAGAATTGCGCTAGGCAAAGAGGCTTTCACGAAGAGGAGTGAGCTGATGATGAGGACGTTTTGTAGGGATGTTAAAAAAAGACTTGTAAAAACTTTGATATGGAGCGTAGCTATCTATGCACGGCGCGGAGACGTGGTCACTGAAGCAGGATGATAGATGTAGATTGGAGGCTTTTGAAATGTGAGTGTGGAGAAGGATGGAGAAGGTGAAATGAACCGAAAGAAAAACAAATGAAGTACTAGGGATGGTAGACAAGGATAGGGATATCCTATGGAGGCAGGAAAAATGGATTAAAGACGTATTGAGCGGCAGTGGGATGTTAGGCAAACTAGGAAAGGGCAGGAACAGGATAGGGATGTTGGACGGGATGAAGGGAGGAAGGAAGTGCACAGAGATGAAGAGGGATCTGATGTAGAGTAGGTTGCTGGATTGTGTTTTGTTTGGAGTCGCAAGATATTTATTGGATAGTCGTATCCATCCAAAAACCTGCCTTTACCGGTAGATTGCCTCATAATAATAATAATTTAATAATACATTTCAATAGGAAAAGGACTCAAAAACAACGCACTTACTGATTGACGGGTGTCGATTCCACCAGTTTTGTAATCACAGTCCAATTAATGGGTCCTTTCTATTATCACGGTGAGCCGCAAAAAATTTGCGGCTGTATACAGAAGTGATGAAAATAGTTTGATATGTATTCAAAAATCTAAAGTGTTCCTTCGCCAATTAAGAGTATTAAAACTCTTAGACGATGTTATTATGGACACGACAAATCGGAAATACAAGTCAACCATGCTTCTTGAAATTCATGTTATTTTGAATTAATTTTATCAGAAAATTAACTTGATAAAATTAAATCAATTAAATTGCTAGTTGACTATATTTATCCAATCAAGTTAAAATCGACGAAATTAACAGACTTACTTTTCCACATATTTTTATTTTATAGTACAACGCATTTCACAGACTTTCGGCATCATCAGGTATTAATTTACTAAACAGACAGTGCGAGAATATATACCTTCAGGACAGAGTGGGGGCGGGGAGGGGTTAGAGGGCCTGAGAGGGGTGGGGGCGATCAGGTGCGTTGAGGGGTTGTTTCGACTATTTTCAGGCTAGTTACTCGGAGAGGAGTGGGGAGGGGTACGGGAACATTTGCTCATTATAAATGGTCGTGTTAGGGTTTGCTAAGTGCCTTATTATCTCCATTTGCTTGAGAGGGTCCTTTTTTTAATCCTTTTGGGAGTATGTGTAATATTCTTCCTTGTACCTGATGATGATGCCAGTCGGTGAAACGCGTCGTACCATATAATAAAAATCTGTGGAAAAGTACAAGTCTTTCTTTTTAGTGTGGATATTAAATACTTCCACGAAGCGAAGCCTGAAACATGTACGACGAATTTCAATTCCAAAAAATATTCAACTGCAATTACATCGACCCAATAAAAAAATTAAACGAAGAAATAAACTGTGATAACAGTATGATAAAAAAATAAGATGGTAATAAGTGGTAAATTTTATCAGAATTTACGAAATTACTTGAGAATATCTGCCATTGTTTAGTTTCAGATTATGATCGCCGTAAATATGCTCTCAGACAAGTGGCATGATATTTTATGTGCACATCAGCGGATTAAATTTTTAGCAGTGAGGAAAGGAAGTAGAAGAATTTTTACGTGAATTTTTACTGGATTTTTGTCCCGTATCGTCCATATTATTTTCTCAGCGATCATTAAAAATAATCTCATTGGCCCTCTGACATGAGTCACGTGAGCTGTACATTTGACCACAGCCCTATTTACTCTCTAACAGCTCGAGAGAAAGCTCTAATGCAAAACTTCTACGTTTGGGGAGGGCCAATGGTGCTAGATAAAAAGCATACGAATGGAATCAAATCAATTTAATGTTGAGCCGTCAATTATTTTGGAGATAGAAATGGATACGCTCAGTCTTAAATTATAAAGGGATTCGCCCCTTTCATTCCACCTGACGAGTGCAATTGAACTTAAAATGGCAATATGGCAAAATCTGAATAATGACGAAAAATCTTAGCGGTGCAAAACCAGTACATTAGCTGCAGTGCCGATTTTGAGCACATTCACGAGGAATTCATTTAAAAAATCAATTGCTGACAAGTGATGTCAGTTTAAAATTGCAGAAACTCTTACCTCTTTCATGAATGTTGCAAAAGTGGGATGAAATCACGTTCACACATCCGACGTCACCTTTCTCCGTCGAACGATCTTCTCATTCAATGACGACGGCTTTGATTCGTCCAACGGGAAGCAGACATCAAGAAGAGATCGCGGAGCTCATTACTCGATAGATCTCTTAACTGCGTTCGATCACCGAAGAGAGGAATGAGCTCTTGAGAAGAAAATTCTCAATTCCGGATTTCGCCATGGCTCGCCAGTTGCTTTAGATGTTTCTGAAAGAAATAAAAATCGTCACAACTTGATGGATTGAACAGTTCCAAAGATAAAAGACAGTTGCAATAGCATCAAACAACCAATATCCTATAACAGTACCATCACGTGCAGTCCAAGTACAAGGTGCGATCAAAATAAACAGGACTGATTTTATGACTTATTTCTATTGGATACAGCTTAATAGAACTTGACGCCCTCTAAGTACATTCCTTGGCTAACCACACACCTTTGCCAACGTTTCTTTCAGCTCTCATGGTAAGCCGCCTCAGGGATCCTCTTCAGGTCCGCCGTCCATGCAGTTTTAATGCCCGCAATAGAGTCGAATCCGCCCACTTTCAAGGTTGATTTTAACTTTGGAGGTAAAAAAAAGTCTGATGGAGCCTCGTCTGGAGTAGATTGGCTGCAGGATCACGGAAGTTCCGCTTCTGGCAAAAAACTCTGTCACGATCAGTGCCGTGTGAGCCGGCACGTTATCGTGGAAACGTCATGCCTTGTTTCTCCGCATGTCCGGGCCTCTTACGGCTCACTGCGACCCTCAACCCCTCCATAACCTTTTTGAGTAGATATCTTTGTTGATAGTTTGACCTTGATGGACGTATTCTTAATGAATCTTGCCATCCATTCTCTTGGCAATCGAAGAAACACACCAGCATGGCCTTCACATTGGACCGGGACATGCGAGCTTTCTTTGGTCGCGGAGAATGAGGACCTTTCCACTGAGAAGACTGGGCCTTTTTCTCAACATCATAACCGTAAACCCAGGTTTGTCGCCGTGTGGCGTGTGGCATAGTGTGTCGCTTTATGGCGCACGGTGTCTCGTTTCGATCCGTTGGACAGAATAAAATCAGTCAGATCTTTTGTTGATCACACCTTGTATTCAATGCTGCCGAGGAAACATCCTTGTAAGTATAAAAGATATTGACAAAGACAACGTTTTTTAATACACTAGACATCGACTCGAGTTTTATTTCATGCGTACAATTCATTGTAAAATATAGACACCGGATTCCATAAAACCGGTTTAGAAAATCTTATTTATAATTTTCCCTCAAGACATAACCACGACAAAGGCCGAACTAGCCTTTCCAATAAGTTCAACCCCAAAATGTTTTAAGCGATTTCAACACCATGCAAAATGGCTTAGTACTTTTAACATGGATAAACGCCGATCTCGGTAATCTTGTATGAACCGGTTAATATTATTGCCAAAATAACGTAACCATTTTAAGAAAATATTGGGGAAACTTTTTCCGTGAAAAGGTATGTACCTAAAAACGAGGCTCAATAGAATCCAGAATTTTGTGATTCATAATTAACATTCGTTACAGAGGAATCAAGTTCGTAAAACTTCATTAATGAGGCTTAATATGAAAAATATCTTGCATGGGAAGTCTTTCATCCGAATTAATTGAACAAAAAAATCCCCGTCTCATCTACATCTACATAATACCCCACAAGCTACCGCAAGGGCGTGTGGCGGGGGGTATTAGGTCACCACCCAGAAAAAAAACCGCATTCAAAACCAACACAAATGCAAATCCAAATCCACAGTTGTCCATACATTAATAGAAATATCCTATCATTTTACATGCATGTAAATACATATCTACCTCCTTTCATTTTACACGCATGCAATTACATATGCTATATTCTAAAAAAAATAATTGCACCTTAGGATGCAGTAAGAAATTCATTCAATAACGTACAAGCTAGAATTTGGTAGGTAGCAAGGCGAAACCCCACCACCACAAGAACGTACAACTTAAAACGCTCTCCTACCCAAGCTAAGGAATTTATTTATGCCTATGTTAAAGTATCCAAAAACTTATCGAAATAAAATTGCAAATGTCTTCCTTCACCTGAAATATTTGCCGCAAAGTGGTGGTGATAGCTCCTGTTCCCACCTGACCGCTGGCTTTGCCCTCGCCTTCGAAGTCGTTTTTCTGCAGTGTGACTGACCTCACGAGTAAACCGAGCGTGGTGGAAGCAGTGCTTCCGACCAGGGCACTTGGAATACTGAAACTGAGGCGAGGGCAAATGCGAGAGGGTGAGGAGAGGGAAGGAAGGCGGTTGGGGAGTAGGTAAATGGAGAGTGGGACTAAAAGGGGGGTTGGAGAGGGACACGAGACCTGAAGCATGCGAAAGAAAGCGGCGACAGCGAAATGGGACCAAAGGTCAATGGTGTTGGGGAGGAACCTGTTGCTGGATGAACAAGTTCAAGTCAACTTGAACAGAGTTACAGAAAAATTCCCCTAACGGAGGAAATAAAATTGGTTCACATGAAGCTTTACGCATCTATCGATATGGAAATGGCACTTTATTGGGCGCATGAGAAGCACACAAGACGCGCGCTCACCTCTCCGCTCTTGTTGCCCAATCACATTCAAGCATTCCCACAATCTCCTTTTGAATGAAGAGAGGGAAGTCTTAAAATTATCCTTGCTCACTACCTCACGCTCTACGATTCAGATTTTTAACAGGTGCAATGTCTGAGGGTGCAATTTTAGAACGGATTTTTTGTAGCTGTTAAACTTTAAACTAAATACATTTTTAATTAATATGCCACAGTCTACTTGGATATCATGCACACTGTAAAAGAATTCGTACTGCAGTTAAGAGAGAAGTACGAGGACAAGACGAAACTAATTGACAACTAAGCTTACTCATCTTTGTCTGCGCAACAACTATATTTCATCTACATCAACCGAATACCCCGCAAGCCGCCGCAAGGGCGTGTGGCGGGGGGTGTTAGGGCACCACCCGTAACTAAAAAATAAAAATAAAACCGCATGTAAAAGCCTCAAATTTATACAAGCCACAAACAAAACATTGCACACATTCATGCTGAAACCCTTAAAACCCACATACATGCAAACAACATACTACCAACTTACATTTTTCTATGGATTAATTATATCTTAGGAAAAATCATTTGGTACTATCACTGTCAACCATTAAATATTTATTCAATATTATTCTTTATAGTCGAATGCTCGGAAACTCAAATGTTTCCATGAATTTCAAGTAAAAAAAACAATTTCGTGGCTGTAATAATATATGTCTCTCTTGTGGTATTTATGAATGATTACAATTAACTCTACACAAATACAATCTTCGTATCCACAGTGGATATGGCTCAAAATTCTATTCGATCACGAAAATCGCAGAAATCAAGGGTAAATTTTTAAAAATAAATTCTCTCCATAATGGATTCTAACGCAAGACTTATTAGTAGTAACGGTAATCTCATGTTTCGAATGCTGAAATTAGTTCACACCAATTGTAATAGGTGAATATTAAAATTGGTGGGATAGACGTACGTAGGACATAAAAGAGTTGATCAAGGGTTGGGAGAAATCTAGTGTCGATCTTAACTCGCACTTGACGAAAGACTTTCATAGTGCTTAAATGTAGCTTCCTCTCTGAAGAACAGACCTCTGCTCCGCACACAAAAGCATTTACTGGTGAATTCTAACGATTTACTGCTAAAATAATACATCACTACCGGGTTTGGAACCCGAACTCATTGAATTGTACGCTGGCACGACAGGCACCTTATCAATAATTTTGGCCCGGTTTCAAACCTTTTGCCATCCCTTCACCAAAATTCTATGTTGCCAATTTTATTTTCTTTCAGCTTGAAAATAAGTCACCACGCCAACTCGGAATTCGCACGTATTATCTAGTCGGCCGTGGGCAGAGGGAGATAACTAAGGGGAATAAGGGGGTGGGTGATATGTGAGGACAAAGAACAGTGGAGGAGGTGGGGAAGCTCGTGAACGTATAGCTCAACCAAAATCACGTGCCAAACAGGGGGAGTCGAAGTCTTCCACTATCCGTGGCCCTTTTTAATTTTATGCTCATGGAACTTCTTTCTATGCGCTTTCTCTTCCCATGTGACTTCTTATCGATAACCCACAAACAAACCTCATTGGAATCAAGGTGGTTTAATTTGAAGATACTTATTCTTTCAGAGAGAAGAACCTAAGGAAATAAGCGCAGGAAGGACAAAAACTCGGCATGAAATTAAGTGGAAGAACTGAGAGCTCCCAATTCTCTTCTGCGCTTTTCCAGCCCCATCCTCGGAGGACTCAATCAGCGAAAGGGTTGAACATTAGAAAAATTTTAATCGTAAGTCCATGAATGTTTAGTTGTGCGTATCTTGAGACTTCTTAATTCAGATATTTTCTATAGAAAATAGAAGATTCAGCATTATAATGGACGGGAACGAATATAAACTTCTTTGAGAAAAAATAAGGAAATGGTTTTTAGTGAAGTTTTCTCGGGTCTTCAACCGGGTCAGGGCTTCCATGATGACCGACGTTTCGATGCACGAGTCGAGCATCGAAACGTCGGTCATCATGGAAACCCTGACCCGATTGAAGACCCGAGAAAACTTCACCAAGCTCACACGCCGGGAAAGCACCAGATCTTACTTAAGGAAATGGTGCTTTGAACTTATTTACTGTCTTCCCACCAAGAGGGCCGGGGTTCGAATCCTGGAGGCGGTAGATTTTGTCAATGGTGCTCCGATCCCTATTTGAGGTGCCGTACTCTCCCCCAACACCCGGTGGAAGACCCAGATGAATTTCTACATATCAATACAAATATTCAATGACTAAACAGCGTTTTGCGAAATCAGAAGCTAGAGAACCATTCTCTCTTAATTTTAAAAATTACATCGAAAAAGTATAGAGGGAAAGAAAGAGCTCCGTGAAATTGATGGCGGCAAAGAAAGCATCAATCACTCTGATGTTGTTACTTCCCCGTGAACTAGAAATTTTTTTAAACTCCTAGACGTCGAAAAGTCTAGGATGCAGCCAATTTTTATGCCACACGACCACCATTACCTCATGGAAAAGAGACATAAAGGGTTTGTTTTAGGAAGAAATGGGATCATTACATGATGCAATGCGCGGAGATAGACCACAAAAGACCAATCACACTCCCCCAACGAGAATTCATTTGCAATCTCGGGGAACACAGAAAGGGTCCCATGCTGCGATTTGTTTTTCTTCTCTTCTCGCTTCGCCTCCTTCATTCCCCACCCGACTGTCCTCCCCGTCTCTTTCTCCCTCACCCACCCTCTCCCACCAGACCTTTCAGACCATCCCGCCTCAAGGAGTAAACCCTCTGACACCATCACGAACGCCTCGTCGCTATCCCCTTCACTCCATTCCGCGGATGGCTGTGATCGCCCTTGCAGTGTGGTGGCGCGCCGTCCCATTTACAATCCCTCTGCGGTGCCGTTCCAGAGGTTTGTAGGGGTCAAGGGAAGGAGGAGGGAGGGGATAGCGAGGGAGGGTCCGCGGATGCAGGGATGGGGAGAGGGGCGCGGGACGATCCTCGGGCACTGCGAGCGCACGTGCAGGAATTCATGTCCCGAATCAAGTGACTTCCGATAGCTCCCCCGTACGAACACTATTGTAAGCGTTCTCCCGTATCTCCAAGAGCTACACGAGCGGAGCGGGTGGGGGCCGGCGGCGTGGGGAGAGGAGGGGGAGGAAAGGAAGGTGAGAGGGGAGATTCTGGATGGGTCATGCCCGGGTGAAGGAATGAACGGGGAGGAGGAAAGGAGGACTGAGTCATTTAAATAGGACTGTCCTTAAATTATGTAAGGCTCGTAGGGCGGAGAGGAGGGGTGTGCCATTTCATTGTCTCCTTACGAGCGGATGGGGGGGGGGATCTCATGAGGAATCTTATATAATATTTGTTGATGCACTATTTAAGCCACTGTTTATGAAGACAAGACTTTTAATTTTCCCTGATCAGCAAATAAGATATCATTACGTTCTCATGAAACTATTATTTCATTATTTTAAAGCATTTGTTCAATCTGTTCCTGAAAGGCATCCGAAATATTCGTTTCGTTTCACGATATGCATTCTGATACCACAAAATTAAAATGAACAAGTATTTCATGATAATTTTCTTTTTTTCAGTGCAAATACTCCATTTTGATCAGTGTGGAGTGACCGTTGAATCATCGTAATGAATTACGTTTTCATGAATTCTAAATGGGCTTTTTTTCTTTTGTAAGGCCGATAATTATATGAATTGAAGGATATGAGATTCATATCTTTCGTGTCCTTATAAATTGGGGAGGGGTAAAAAAATCCGAAAGTGACCTTAAGCAATTTAAGGACGGCCCCTATGCAGTGAGGAACGCGTCATCGACTAACTCTCCCCCGCCCCCGCCACCAACTCTCTACTTCCCCTCCCCTATTTTCCCTTTCCTCCGTCCCCCCTCTCCTTCTCACTCTCCCCTTAGTCTCCTTCTCCTGCCCCTGAACTGTCTGTACAATACAAATCGATATCCATAAAGGAATTCGATATTTTTCCCGTGACACCTTTGTGAATCTGGTCTCCTCTTGTTTTCCGATCCCTCTCGATATATCATTGACCAATTTACGTCAGGGCCGTCCAACTTAATGAGCTCTCTCAGGATGTTCCCGTGCTCGGGGAGGAAAAGACCGTCTCGGTCTGGAGCGGCGGAGAGGAAGGAGGGAATACTCGAGAAAGTAAGTCATCGAGGAGGGAGGGGACACAAAATTCAACTCCTGGCACGGGTTCTGCGCATTTCTTATCTCTCAAACGATTCTGTCATATGACTTCCACCGCGCGGAAGAAAGATGAAGGGACTAGACGAATCACACAGCTGGTCAATGCGGCACGTACTCAGCAATGAACATCTCTCGCAGCGTACCGAGTCCGACGAGTAACGATATAGGCCACGCCTACGAAGTTATTCCTCCCCGCCATCGTCGAAGTGCTCTCTCTCTCTCTCTCTTTGATCATGGACCCGCTCTGAAACCATATTGTATGCATCCATGATGTTCGTACCCCAAACCAATTCTGGACTCGATAACCGACGAATATGAATAAACCTGTATTGTGAATCACTATACATCCTGCATACCCGATCGCTGCGAAGTGATGGCGAGGAATGTTGGGAAACTGTCTTTAGATTTTGCTAGCGCAATACGCTACTTTTCGAAACTTAGGATACGGCACATAAGACGCATCACAACTTATTAGTGCTCAGTCTTACGAGTCCCCGCGATACGCCTGATATAATGCAGCTATTTCGTCTATTTTTAGTGTCGTGGACATTATCACGTAAATACCACTAACGTGAAAGCTGAACGTGTAGAATTAATCCCATGACAAAAACTACTGATCTTTCAACTTAGTGGATGAGAAATCAAAAGTCGCTGCGAGAGATTTTGACGAGAGATATATTTGGGAGATGAGGAAAAGTGGAAGCCTATTTCTAAATTGTTTGTTTCCTAGAATCTGATAGAATGATTCACAATCGAATATTGAATTTCTGTAATCCGCAGAAAAAAACTTTCATTTTTAATACTTCGAAAATGTATTATTCACTGCCGAATTTTTCACACAAACCACTTTGTTCCGCCCGCTCTGCTTGTAAAGGGCTACCTTAAATGTGTTTCTAGCAGTCAATATTGTTCCCTTATTAATTCCCATTCCTGCACTCTCCCTCGCTAACATTCTGCCCATATTTCTTCTCCCATTTTCAAAACGTGGGGTTCAACCCTCCCTTAAATATAATAACGCTTTCATTTGGATCTTCTGTGAGTAATAAAAAGAATAAATATGCAATATAATTATTGACGAAAGATCATTTTTAGAAATTTGAAAATGTACACTCAATGATACCTAATATTCTTCTTTTATTGGAGCGAAAATTTCTGTAAAAAAGTGTTTGGGATGCTAAACAAAATTCGTCCAAACGAAAAGATTTCCCTTGGAAGACTTACAGTGGCCGTGCGACGTAACGGCGCATTAAGATTCTTCTCCACTTATTATCAGAATCGTTGGATCCACTCCTGTAATCCCCTGGATTCTAATCCTCACTATTTTAATCTCATTCTGACCAGAGGCAAGTTTAATCGTTCATATTTGTACACTGTACCTGTAATATTTCCTTCTGGTTGAGACTTTCTCATAAATCCGAATCTTTGAAATACATAATTTACCCCTTCCTCGATGAGGACCAGAGCAATGCCGCTTCTGCTCTGATCATCGTAGCCTTTTCCTCTTCCCATAGCATGTTTTATTATGTTTTATTTGAGCCGTAATGTTTATTTTCAATATTCCGTCAGCGATTCCATTCTCGCGGGTCATATTTTTATATTTGGAGGACGCCCTTCTCCCCAAGGAACAATCAACTCGCATCTCTCCCAGTTCATCCCCCTTCCGCTCTGCTGACGTACTCTCCTCTTTGACTCCCTTCGCCACACCAAGGACCCCGTGCCTTCCGTCAACCCTTTTCACGTACGTAGATTCGACGTCATCCGCCCCAAACGTCCTTTTGTGTACACTATTTCGTATACGTTTCGCCGAAAAAAATAGAACACGATCCCTCCGTTATCGTCAAGCCACCTCCCGTTTGCCTCCCACGCTACGCGTTTTGTTGTCTTCTCTCTCTTTCTCCCTCCCTCTCTCTCTCACACACACACTCACTCTCCTTTCTTCTTTTTTGCCGAACAGAAAATCCATTTAGAAGCAAAAAAAAATGCACACAGATATGATGTGAAAACATTCCCTGTCGCGACGAAATAAAAAAAATATGCAAAAAAGTCCGCCTCACGGCCTTTTGAAATGAGATCCGCGTGGACCTGAATTGAAATATTCTGTGAGTTGCACGGGGGGGCAGGGAGTTTGGAGAGACGGGGGGAAAGGGAATGACGCGGCATTTTTCGTGCGTGGGTGGGACAACAAAAAAGCCATCTGGGGGAGAGAGCGGGGGCAACAGTGCCGAATAGCATTGTCGCTTGTTCGCCCCTCGCTCTCGATTTCAGGAGCGCGGAAGAATCCTCGAGGCGTGTTCCGAAAACCCATCTTTATAGCGTGGCTCACGTTCCGTCTTGCACGTTATCGAGGGAACCTCGGGGAGGAGCCGGAGACGCCGCGCCGCCGTTGAGATTGGATCTCGAAGGAAGCGACTTCAGATAGGTAGCCTAAGCCTTCGTAACTCCACGGTTACCTGCGGAAAACGGGACTATCACCGTGCATCGATCGTTTATGAATGCGAGTTTTTCACGTGCGCACCATGAAGGCCGCGCCAAAGGTTTCTTACCTCCCTCTGTCGAATCAGCCTCTTTTCCTCCCTCTCTTGATATCATTATCACCTAACCGCTTTCAATTCAATCCAGCGCGGTCATTTTTTAAAAATAATTCCGATTAGTACTAATAAAAGGAGGATGAAGCGTATTTAACAGAGAACAAGCAACGATAGAACGGATAGAATTTTGCTAGTAGTAGTAAAAGCGGAACCGATGAACATTTTTCAGGGATACCTACCACCAAGCAATCACAGGGAGGAAAAAATCAATTGGGTATTCACATTCAGTTAAACGATATCATCGTAGATGTTCCCAGAGGAAAGATTTGATAGTGGTGGGGGATCGTAACGCGTCAGTTGGCGAAGGAAGAGATGGTAATGAGGTGTGGGGACTACGGTTCAGGTACGAGGATTGACCGCGTGGAGAAAGCACTGATTTTTGCAGAAGATGGGGTTAACTAGCACCAACAATTGGTTTAGACACCACAAAAGCTCTAGACACACATAGAACATTCCGAGAGATTCAGGACGGTATCAGTTAGACTATATTATGGTTTAGCACAGATTGGACTCAGATCACAATTAAGTAATTATGAAATGTGGCATTCGATTCAATAAGATGAAGCTTAGAAGGCGGTTCAGGAAATGGAACGTAGAAACATTAACTGAATAGACAAAGAAGAAGTACAGGCAGCATGCTGTAGAGAAAATCAGGCGTGAGGGACAAAAATCGGACGAATGGGCTTATCGCTAACATTTTCGTCCAAAAAATTATTCGCCGGAATAAGGCAACCAGCGCTCCAAATAGACCATTCTATGTACATCCGCCATGGGGAAACGTGCCATAAAATAGCTTGCACAACGGCATAACCGAGCGACGTAACCCTCTTCCCTTCCCTCTTTCTCCTAAGGCGTCATAGAAACGGACGGATAAACACGACCTGCGAGCCCGAAGATGACGTGATGTCTTCAGCGCCCTTTGCGCACCCTTCCGTCTCGAATATTCAGGGCTTTCATCATCATGTGAAATTGCACAACGCCCCTCCACAATCTCCCCACGCCCGTGCATTGTTTGCAGATCGATTCTGGGAGCAATCAAAGCGCAGGGTGCTCCGAAATAGACCAGTCCGTTCTTCCGGAAGCGCCAAGTCACGAGATGATTTCCCTCTCCAATATGCCTTGGATAAGGATGTAAATATTGTGACAAGCAGTCCGTCGAATGCTTCATAACTTCGGGTATCCGAGCTCCAAGGTATTTCCCAAGACCGTCTTCAGAAAATAACGCCACCCGAATTATTGTAATGAAATACACGGGGCAGTATGAATAAGCACGTGCAAGGGAAATGCGTTCCTTGGCGTCGAGCACTTGAAAAAAGCGATTTGGGTTTTTAGTATTGAAACGTGTTTGAATGTTGGGGACGCCCTGTTCACATTTTTAAATCAGAGATGCTAAAAAATAACAATTGATGAAAATCACATGTATTCATCATTAAGCGATAAAGTTTTTTTCTAGTGCATTTTTCGCTCTTGGGTTCGACAAATGAACGAACGACATCTGATTAACCCATTATCATTTAAATTCTACCGTATAAGTTAGTTTTGGACCGAAACACGTGAGGTAGGTTGATATATATTTAGTTCGAGTTACGCGCGTAAAAAATTCAGAGCATTGGCTCGCGAAACAAATCTGTCCATTCATGACATCGGTCCTCCTCTCGCCTCCGAACTGGCGGCCCCGTGAGCGCCCTTTCGTCCATTAAAAGGAAGACATCCGGTTATTTACTTCTCTGAAGCGTTTAGTGGAAGGTGTCTACCGCAGCGAGCAACTGTGGATCGATGAATAAACAACATTGATGATCGTCAAGTTTCCACTAGACTCCACGTTTGAGACTAAAAGCATTCCTATCCTCTGACTGTTTCCGCCCCCAAAATGTTCCGGCATCACTCAACGCAGCATCCTCGGATTTAAATTTAATTATTTTTAACTTATGGCTTTGGTTCTTTCTTTGTTTTCCCGGCATATTCTTCAAATAGCGGCGTTTGTTCACTTGTGACGCACAGGCATCTCGAAAAGCTCAACTTGGGTGTAAGGCCTTTCCAGATTACTTAATATCAACGTTCCATTTCAATGACCACAACAACTTATCTATTTATTGCGTGTGCGACCTATCTATTTGTGCGGCGCCCATTCTATTATCTAGTAATTTAAAACATTTAGTATTTGTGAAACAATACATTTTTAGGCAAATAAAACAAGGGAAATTGGATGGAAAAAAGCAATGAAGAATACCAAGGGGCAAAAACTTAATCCAAATAAAGGAGTAGTGGGGACATCTATTGCAAGGCATGGGACAACTAAAACTGGATTAAATACGCCTGAAATAACTGAAGGCTTCAGATTCCTGGTGAAAAATATTAATAAAAGGATATTCATGAGAATAGTTGGTGAACTCGACTCACAGGATCGGCGCTCCGTACCATAAATTACACAGACGGCATTCGATGCACGAAAATCTGAACCTACGGATATATACATACTGTGTTAAGATTATGCAAAAATATTAGCTCAGCCTAATTTATATTATATCAACAAATTGTATGTGGGGTATTGATTTCTGCTAAAACTTTTCGACAGATATTCGCCGAATTGAAACTTCACCTAATCAACTAAAAAATTAAATCGTGTGATTAACTAGCCTAGCTTGGTTTATAAATACAGCTTGTGTACGTAGCAGTAGAGCAATTGTGCATAAATCCCAATTCGATATCTTTCATGAAACTCAGAAAATTAAAATAACTTTAGCAAAAATAATGGTGCATAAATTATGATTAATTAAACTAAATAGCAACTTAATAGAGCAGGATTGAAAATCTTGAAAATATTATCATTATAACAATTAAATAGAAATCAAAGAGAGAGGAAACTCATGTATTCAGTTTCTTGTTGACAGGACAATTTCCATGATAATCTAGTTTAAATCGATTATATATTTTGAATGTAACTGCTATATGCAATCACGCCCAAGCGCATTTTCGTCAGCGTAATTGAATTCGGATCCAATTACTTCCTTCAGCCATCTGGGCAACAATAATCAGCGCGTTTGATCATGAGAAGTCTTTTCCTCATGTTCGGTAGCAGAAACTTCTGTGTCGACTATTATATCCACATCCCAGACAAATCCCTGCCCCATCTGATGCCCCTCCCACTCTTGAACGTATCCCAAAAAAATGACGCCACATTGACGGGGAAGGACCCATTTGCAAGTTACAAAACAATCAAAAAAGGTTCAACATATTTTAATCTACCCCTACAGACTCATAGATGCCCGGCATGCGGGCCACTTAAATTTCATGACCTCATTCGTCGACCGTAAATAGTCTTTTCGCAAACTAAATACTCAGACACGCTGACCCTTCCTCCGAAACAAACTGGAAGCAGACATCACGGTTAAACTGCTTTAAGCTCACACCATCCCCTGCATTCCACATTATTCAAGGGATTAGGGAACGTGGATAACGCCAATGGGTAGCAACGGCCACCGGTGTACAAGTGGAATATTCAGGATATGCCAGAGTAGTATTGGATATTCAAGGAATATTTCCCTTTTCCGTTTCTCTGGCGAGATAACAGGATACTCTTCGTTACAAAAACGTTGTCAAGCGGAAACAAGGTCAAAGGTTTTCCATTATTTCAATTGTTTCGGGGAGAGGATTCCGAGGGAGGAGCATTTTCAGGGACGGAAGTGGTGCGGGTAGCGGCGCCAATTTCAATTTCCTCCAGCTCGAGTTCGTCGGGTGACCCGATTCCTACCGCAATTCCAAGGAGGAAATGCCTGGTGCACGCTACGCGTGATAAGAACGCTCTCTTTTTTCGTGATTCTCGACGCGGTCGGTAGATATACACGTACGTGCACTTGGCCTCATTCACCCTAGGGGCGAGTCTTAGAGACCCCGCAGACTATCCCGTCTGAACAGTCCCGTAGCGAAATGCCCTGCTATAAATTCCTTTCCTCCACGCTCACACGCCTCAATACGTCCCTCTTCAGTCTGAAATGTGAATATCTTAAAATGGGAACTTATTAGACGGCATTCTAAAAATCTTATATCACTTCTATTTCATGTTTGAAAACTATTGTATTAGTTAATCTTCTTCTATCCATTACTTTCCACTTTTAAATTGTGACTGCATTTGAGTATAATAAATTAAATTGACCTGAACAAAATGTTAAACATAATTTTAACAGGTATTTCACTGTAATCTTGAAAAATAAGCTGCTTACCTGACGAGAATTCTAGGTGAAAACACGAGATCTGGGAGGGGAGTGTTTGAAATATTTCAAAATAATTTCAATTTTTCATTAAGTCATGTAATATTAAAACAAACCTAAATCTTAAATAATCTATTATTATTTTTCACTTCATGACTTCATAGTTACCTATACCGAGTTCCTTATAAATAGTAGTTTGGAATGATTTTATTCATTCCAATCAAGGAGTTTTGGAAGATATGACAGCGTCTGAAATATTAAATATATACTATAAATGGAATCTCTGAGTGTGGTCAAAATATGATTTGCTTAATTTAAATGCAAGGCAATTCTATTTCCATGATTAGTACCATTAGTTTCCACTATTAGAATGATGTCTCCAATTCTACTAAATATCCTTTTTCCCAGTCTAACAAGTCTCTCAATTTTAATGCTGACTAAGGGAGATATTGTGTAAAGTTCAAATAAGGACTATATACATTCTTAAAGACAATTATTTTTTTAGAGGCTTTAGGTGTCACGAAATCAATGTAGAGCCCCGCTTAGTCCCTTGGATCCTCAGTCTTCTATCTTTAGCAGTATTTTTCACACTCTGAATCCTTCCCATCGTTTCAGTGTCAACCCAATACCATTCTTCTCCTACCCTGGTCATTCTTTTTACCCCTCCCTCCACTGCTGCCTTAAGCATCCCCTCCGAAATCTTCGAAAATGGCCTGCACAGTCCTTTTTCCTTTTTATTATAGTCTTCATTAGCCTTCTATTCTCTCTCATATACTGCAAAACCTTTTCATTCCTCCCTGATTTAATTTTATTCCATCCGTTTTTCTCCATGTCCACGTTTTGAATTCCTCAATTCTTACAAAATGGAATACTCCACCCCTATGTTTCTGGTTAGTACAAAAAATGCTCCAAACAGTACCTAATCTTAACCAAGTCGATCCAACCACTCAACTTTTACTTAACCTATTTCACGCCCTAATTCATAATCAATCATTATTTATCATCACATGATTACATGTGACATACACATACTCAAAAATGTCAGAAACACAAGATATTGTAGGAGGACTCATGAGAACAAATCTACATAGAACATTTGGACGGCACAATTGAACACAAAAATAAAATAAATAACACATAAAAGGACACTCACATTTTTGAAAGTTTGAGCTTTCAGTCTTCTCTGAGACCTTCTTCAGGTGAGTCTGAAAAAAGAAGAAAAGAAACACACATTTTTTTGATTTTCGGTGGTCAAACCACCTTTCTCAAGGAAGAAAAGGAAGGAAAATTTGAGAACTTATGAGTTTCCATTGTTTTTGTGTGTTCTGCGTATTTGTTTACTAGTGCTAACTTGATATACCTTATTATTCACATCCATGAGACTTTCATGTTAGTTTCATATTTATACATATATATAGGTCTGGATGCTACACCTGGAGAAACACATTGACAGAGTAAATAGGCTCAGGCATCATTGCTAATAATATAGTTTGGTTTTTAGTGTTGAAATATTGCAGCTATACAAAGAAGATAGTTTAATAACTATATATAATGCCCATGCATTCCACAGAGTCATAAGTCTTAGCCAATTGAAACTATGGGCTATTTAGCTAATGTCAATTTGCTTCCAATCCTTATTTTTAAATAACTGACACAAAACCAATAACATTCAGTATTTGAATTTATGTCTACAGAATCTACTTGTTTATGTAATTTAAATTTTATAATTACCTGATAGTCAGAACACTTCTGGTGCGAGGGCAGAAAAGAAAGTGAAATGGGACATTTCCCTCTCTTGAACCTTCCGATTACCTTAAATGCTGATAAAAAATAGCCAATCCATCGATAGTATCTGTGCAGTGAAATTCCCATGAGATAAATTTATGGGAAAAGTCCAGGATTACCACATATAGCTTACCATTCTAATCTCTACCAGTTCCTAGCATGCACAAGCCAATTGGAGTAATCAGTAACCATAAAAGAGAAAGGGATTTCAAAGAACCAGGTAAGGTGAGTGGAAAGCCTTTTTGGAGGATACTTAATTCCTTGAAGGAAGAAGACTTCATTAATGGGCAAAAATCTCCTGAGAAAGTCAAGAGGTAAATATTGACTACTACATTAAAATGGGGGATAGGAATGGTCTTTTCTATACAGCAAGTTTCATTTTTCTAATGTTCACAGACACATACGTATAAGTAACATCTATCACCATAATAACACACACCTAAGAAATCATTTAAAAATATGAAAAATTAGTAGCAAAAATAATCACAGAGTTACAGAAATATTACACAACAAACTACTTTATAATTAATATCTTATAATAATATAATATATATTATATCTTTGCTAAACCTAAAACTACTACCAAAATAATAGGAGCTACAGTGGTCCACTAGCACCAAAAATTGATAAAAGGTCATTTCTGTTTAGTACACAACTATATGTGAATGTTTTTCAGCATCAGTTAGTAATTGTTTTACATTTTATTTCTACTCAGTCATACTTTTTAATGTACAACTTGGAATAACATATATGCAATTTTAAGATATGCCTTTCCAGATTTCTGATCTAAGTACCGGAGAGACTGAAGCTTAAGGTCCTCTAAAGCATTTACTAATGCATCATAATAACCCAGACAAATTTGAATCACTTCAATAAAAATACTTAAACATACCCTCTGGGAATCCAAAGTTAACACTGTTTGTGTAACAACCTGATAAAGTTGAGCACATCTGCTGCCATAGCAATGAACAAGCCTCTGTTCGTAGATTATATTAATAATACTCAACACTCATGGAATATTAATATATTTCTTTCTCCAAAACTTGGTTGAATTATATGGGATCAGGATGGTATGGTGGCTAACGTGCAGGCTTCCCACCCATAGGGCCCTGGTTCAAAACCTGCAGACAACAAATATTTTTCAGTGGTATCCCTATCCCGATACTTGAGGTATTTGTGGATAGCACTTTGAGTGAGTACGACGTCCATCGAACGCATGGGACGTTAAACTGTGGACCCCTTGGCACCTATCGACGAGATACCGGGTTTCTCTCCACCCTTCCTTTCCCATCCATCCTTAATGGTGCAAATGACCTTGGCTGTCAGTCGCCTCCCAACAAAACTACTACTACTTGGTTGAATTATACAATAAAATTTGTTGCAATATCCCATTGTTATAATTTAATTAGCTTTTTTAAATGATGAATCGAGGGAATATTATTCACCATAATGAAACCTTATACCATTGAATATGCATTAAATGTCCATTTATCATTGATTTAACTTTATTTTGAAATGTCAGGATAACTTCAGATGAAACTTCAAATTGGTCTCCCATGAATAAGCATTTTCCATGGAAAATATGCTAACTTCAAATATAATAAATCCTAATTAACACACATCTCAAGAGACCTGAAAAGGGGTTAATATTCAAAAGTTTGTGTTAAAGACTTTGAAACAAATATTATGGGTTCTAACCTTTTGGTCAGTTTCATGCTTATTTTCATACTTAATATAATATAAAAATTACTCCGTGTTTACTTTAAATATCATTTAAAATGTTGCTAATTAAATTCATGCAACTATATATTTATAATTTTTTATCAATACCTACATACACGTCATAAAAATTATTCCTTTAAACTTAAGATGCAAACTGTTGAGATATTCAAAAGAAACCAATCCAAATTGTCCAAAAATGTAATTAAAATATTTGATGATGCTCCAGTATATCTTAGCGCAGTCATGCTTTATGCAAGGGTGGGTGAATCAAATGATTCCTCCTCTTTGAATGCATCTGAAGAAGATCCTTCACATTGTTTTTTAATCACTACCTCATATCTATAGGACCACAGGGCAACATTATTTTCAACCTCAATATCATATTAAAATGACATTACACTCAGAATATTTACATAAAGATAGCTCCTTTAAATTAAGAAAAATGAAAGTTCAAAAACTTTTGTTGCAATTGAAAAACCATGAGGGGAGTATTTCCACAGCTAACCAGTCCCTTTGAATTTACCTCACCCACTGCATTTGCTTCTGTACAAATTACTTGGGGAGATGTTCTATGATATTGATGAAATCACTTAATCCAAAAAGAGAACTGAAAGTTCTTGATGCCAAAACTGGATGTGATTGGTACTAGTTTGTCTAAAACATTGGTCCTATTTGAGCTAGTTTTGCAGTTTAGATATGATTTAACCAGTTCAATCATTTCAATTCAGTACCTTGATTAGTGACCCCAAATAGGAATGTTGATTTTTGCTCATCATTTTATTGACATAGGTACTTGATTTCCAAATCTCCCACATTGTTGAAAGAGTTGATTTTAGAATCTCAAAATAGAGAGTAGAGTAATATATTATATTACTAACTCCATGCTTCATCTCATCCCATATCTCAACTTTGACTAGAGTTCAGGGTTCATTTGCTTTCTTTAAGTCAAGTTATAAACTGAGACAAACAAATCACATGGCAACTCCATCAACAGCACTAGATATACCAGCAAGAATACCAGTTATATTGTTACCTAAAGTTAGGCACTCAAATAATCTGTAACTCTAAAAAACCCTCATTAACAGATCCAATTATTGCATAGTAAAATGGATGCCCATCCAAACCTACTTCTTCAACTCAAATTCAACCCATTTCCTTTTTCAAGCATATGGATTATTACCATAATGATCAATGAATAAAATATGAGTAAAGAGTGAACTCATTGAATTCCCATGCAAATCCAAACTAGTTGGTTCCTCTACTCATTAAAAATATTATCCTCCCAGTAGGAGATTTACTGAGAGATTAATCTGAAAAAATAAGGTGTAATAAGTGGAAAGCAAAGGAAAGCTAAAAGTTAGATTGAAAAAAGTTCGTAAATAGAGGAATGAATTACAAAGAAGGTTAAAATTTGGAGTCCCCTCCAGAATGAAAAAAATCCTGCTGCTCCCCTCCATAATTTCAAACATTGCCTATGTCATAGGTCTTTGTTACTTCTCAAAAGCAGGTATGGAGTGCTTGTGATAAGCAAGAAGCCCAAATGAACCAAGAGACCAGGAAATATGTTCAAAATTTTCACTAACTGAAACTGGTTATACACAAATATAAATCCATAAGGTGGTATACATGTATTTCTGCCAGGACTGTAATTCTAGTTTGTTATTATGACATTTGCTTTAAAGGACTGTTCATTAAATTGGAATTAGGTTATTTAAATACTGTTTTCATGCTCAAAAGGTTCAAATGTATCATTGTACAGATGTTAAATAAATTATATTTTGTTATGAAGGAGGTGGTAATTGGAAATATTGTTTCTTAAATGTTGACCCAGTAAGAATGCTATGATTTGTATCTTGATCTGTTAATATGACCAATTATTCAAGTTTTATAAGGCCATACTGAACACAAAAATTATATTCAAACTACTTTATGAAGAATTTTAACTTCAATGCTAGATGTTTAATTCAATTACTATACAAATAATAAAAAATATAAAAACAAAGTTTTAAAATATTTACACAAAATATTCTATTAAATTGGCATATGGTTAAGAATTTTATTTGGATTACAACAGGATCGTACAGATTCTATAATAGGTTTACCATGGGATACACCACTATGAATAGTGGTCCATCTCTTCATTCATAACATGAATTTAAGTAAAAACAAGTATATATTTAATTTAACAAAACATAATTAGATTCTCTTTAAAATTGAAATAATCAAATAAATGTTAATCTTATCAAAATAGAAAATGTCTTGGAAAAATCAAGAAACTTATATTCATATTAATTATTCCAAAATAAATAAATGGCATTGTGATGTATGCAATGCATCTTCTCACATAGCCCATGCTCCCATAATCCTTACATGCTGATTTTCAGGCTGATTACAAAAATAATTCTTGCTTAACAAGTTTTGCTTGCCTCTAGTTTCCCAGAAAACTTTACTAAGCAAATACTATCCATGTTGTACATTTACTTTCTCATCCATGATGCATGTATTGGGTTTTATGTCTCTTTAAAACAGGGATTCAAGCAATATTTGCAAAAAAACCTGATTCTGAGATATGAAACATCCCCTAAGATTTGTTCAGATGATGGCTGTTTAGTAGCAATTTACAGGCAGCCCACTACATTGCCTTCAAAAATAATTGTTTCTATGCTTTAATGTTTAGAATTTCATATGAGTAATCTCTTAATAAAATGCTGACCTAAAATTACATCTCTCAGAGCATTTGGTTAGTTTCAACAATGGGATATGGAACTTATGGGAGGAAATTGGAATGAAGTTTGCCGCCTAATTCTGGGCCACAGGTCCAGCAACGCTGAGGGTTAAATTTTTACCAGATTGTATTATTATGTACTATGTTTGGACCCCTAATAGTCCTCTGCATATATTTCAGAATTTATCATTGTACCAAAAATGTGTGACCATTAATGACGATTAACAGGTTTACCCATGGCTTCAATAGCACCAACTATTTTTCTCTAAATTTATAGCTAACATACATTAATTTATTTTTAAATAAATAAAAATGATGGCTTGGTTCATACAATGAAATATTATAACAAGATTAATTCATTTAGGATGGAAGCTAGCAGCCAATATATTTATTTGCCTTCATGGTATTTTGATTAAAGCGAACACTAGCAATTAAATGAAAACTTAACTGAGACACACCATTACTTTTTCCATCGGGAAAAATTTTGAGGAATATAGGTTATACCCAGTGTATTTTGATGCAGAAAGAAATTGATCCTCTGTACCAGCTGGCTACTGGGTAGGTTCTCACAAAATCTTCAGCAATGAGGTACCGTCCTTTCTTCAATGTTCATAATAAATGTAAAATTGACATTAGCACCATGTCATTTGGGGCACCTTTAATTAAAAACCCTATTCATGAGGTGACTCGAGTATAAAATAGTTAACATGATCATGATGGCTTTAGAGTCCTTAAAATTAACAAATAAAATTGTATGAATAGAATGCAAGAGAAGGTCATAAAAAGCAAATCTCAAATTTCAACCAATTCAAAACATCATTACAGGGACACTTTTTCTTCTTGGTATTTCAATGTAATAATTCCAGCTTGAGTAGTGCAGCAACTCTTTTCATGTAATCGAAAATTCTCTTAAAAATATTATATTTACTGTTTTAGTATCTCCACTTCAGAGATCCAAATTAATAATTTGCCATCCATCTGAATGCTTCTGACTAAAAAAATGTACTTCAATGTATTTTCTTTCTCATCACCAGAAGAGAACTCACTTCATGCATCAATTTCAGGGTGATATTAAATGTGATTTTTAAAACAAAGCATCTCCAATGGCTAATTATTGCTCAATTATCTAAGTTGGTACTAATAAAAATATTTGTATTGCTTTGCAACCAATACTGATTTGATTTCTTTAAGTAAGTTCTCAATATTTTACATAACCAAAAAGTTTTTAAACTTCAATACACTGACACAATCCCAAAAACTTGAGTTAATTCATTTTGATTTCATGACCTAAGTAACTTCAGTACAACAGCTTTCCATAATTTCAGGAACTGGAGCTAAATTCAAATTCTCATTCTTGTCTTTTATAGCCACCTACTAATTAATCTAAATGCACATTCGCACAATAATTTTGGTATTTCCTAAAACGTTTCCTAATGCAGTATCATATACAAATACATCTTCTCATTTGGTCATGATGTTCTTTTTAAGATGGCTATACTTCAGAATCAAATTTATATTCTTCATGAGCATCTGTAAAAAAAGATTTTCATTACAGAATTTCATACCTGTATCTCTTAATATTCAAAGATGAATTTTAAACCTAGGTGTCTTATTGTTTGCACACGAACTGTATGAGGTCTGGTAGAAAAATATTGGACCTATTTTTTTTGCAAAATCCTAATGGCTTTGAATCAAGCATGGTTAATTCAAATCTATCAGGTTTTTGCAAAAAATAGGGTCTGATACTGATACTAGATACTGATACTGGATTTCTAACAGACTTCATATGTACTGCAACCATTCATATACATCTATTTCAACTATAGAATGAAGGCCTTGGAAAATCAAAAATGTTTCATTTTCAGGAAGATATGATCAATAAGGCTGCAGGACATACCTAAGGAATATGAATGTGCAGTAATGCAATATTTTACCTTTCTTATTGTCTAATGTATTTTAATACAGCCATAAAAATACATTTGTACAAATTACAACTTTAATGATTGCCACTAAATCTCTATAAGAGTGCCTAATTAAAGAATATTAAAAATGCATTCACTCGTTTTAGCCTATAGTATATAAGATTAGAAATTTCTTTTAGATTATGTCATGCCACTTCTTTCATATTGAGTTGCAAAATGGAGTTACAATACTGTTTTGTTTTATCAAATGGTATAGTTACCTGCAAAATTCAGATCAAAATTGTTAGCCTTCTACTTCACACTTCTTCAGGCTCTGCCAATGGACATTTGACTTCATGAGAGCTGTGCTGCAAAGAATCAATACTGCTCCATCTTCCCTTCTTCACACATAAGAAGAACAAAGTAATGAATGATAAAATGAGGGATTGAATACGATAACCCAATTTTTTTTCAATAAAATTAAATGACTTTACACCTCAATAATCAATACACAGTTTCAGACGTAACAAAGAAAATCCTTCATGATTAAAGAAGACACTTTTCTTTTCCTCATAGATTTTTTTTTAGTATTACCTAGGTTTCATCACAGCATAACATCTTCATTAGGGAAGATGAACGATATGGTCACTAAATTTGACTAAACGTACATATTGCCTTGTTTTTGGTCCTTTCTAATGGTTTACTATCATTAAATGACAGTTGAGCAAAATTTGAATGAATGCATTTTTTTCAATATATGAAGAAATATGAAGCTTCCAGAATACTTTGGTCTACAACAAAAGTGACTTGGTCTTTGGTCTACAACAAAATTTTCAGAGTCCATATTTCTATTAATTTGAATTGACAGAAGTGAGTTTTAACAGTCGTTATGTCTTTTCAGTAGATAAGTAGGCACTAACCAATACCAATTCAGAAAGAGCACTGAAAATAAGGATGGGCATATCACAAGTACATATTTCACAGTGGATTTTTTCTTAATACCTTTCCCTTGATACATTTTCCATAGGTTTCTCTGTAGTCCACATATTGCTGTTCTGGTGAAGACAGGTGACTTGGGTGGAGGAATCCATCACCCACAGATGTCAGGCAAAGAAAGAGCAGTGCACTCAGTACAAATGGCAGTGTGAGCAGTGGAAGGCGACTTGGCTGTAATAGAGTAAAAAATATAACATGGCAACTCCCTCAATCATGCATGACATATTAACTTGTATGTGGCTAACTCATTGCTACCTATTATTTGTGACTGTTGTTCATCATTTATTATTGGATTAAATGCATTACAAAGGTATTAAGTAGTATGTATGCACATACTGCTGCATAGACCTCACTCAAAAAAATGCTCAATGCTTTTGAAGTTTTTCAAAGCTAATCTCAACTTGAAAGTTCATTGAATTGTTATAATTTTATGGTTCAAGTTACATGCAAAAAAATACAGTTACCAAGGAAATCTATGAAATCTCAATAGACAATGAAGACAAAATGGAGTAACAGGAAAATCATTGTTAGTTATTTACAGCCTTAATATTAAAATAAAAACCATTTTCACCGCCATGGAATATGAATAGAATTTATGAAAGACCCAAATCAGATTCATCGTGTGAGTTTCCATATTTAATTTATTTATGAAATGATATGGATTGATACATGATGAGTCAAACATTTCCTATGAATTAACAAAATGTTTATTTGACAGAAACATGGTGTCTTTATTGTCGAACATAAACCTAAAAAGAAAGTATGTATTGAAAATTTTTGGCCAATGAATCTATGCAACCATATATTACACTGAAAATGTACTTATTTAAAGAGGAACTAGTCCCATAACAATTTTGATCATTTTCACTATCAAGTTCACCACTGTGATATTCATCAAACCCATTCGTCTTTCATGAATGAAATTCTTGGAAAATATTAAAAAATAATTTACATAAATGCAGGATTGTGACTTTTAAAGTCTGCATTTGAAGTCCATCAGTAAACAAGAGAGTTGTGAAGAAAATTAGCACCCAAGAAATATGAATAGGCCAAGTAAAAATCAAAAAAAGCATGAATTTTCCATGAAATATCCACAAAATAATGCATCCATTTTTAGATGTTACTACAATTAATTTACCTTACACATATATTGTATCTACAATCAAAACCTTAGGCATTAGTTTTCGCTTTGCCATGCTCAACTTATGTCATTCTTCAAGAAACTGCAGGAGATTGTGCAACAGTAACTTTTAACGGAGTCACACTATTTTATTTAACATAGTCCACTAATACACATTTCAATGCAACAATTTTAGAGTGTAAAAATCATTTGCCTTGACTGGGATTCAAACCCAGATCCCTCTATGTCCAGCCAAGTGCTTTAACCAATTAAGCTATCGAGAGGTCCTCTTAAAAAATTTCAGAGTTTAAGAGGATGCCTTGATAGCTTAATTGGCTAATGCACCCAGCACGACACCAAGGGATCCAGGTTCAAATCCCAGTCAAGGCAAATGATTTTCAGACTTTTAAATTATTGCATTGATATGTCATACTCATTACACAGGGGTGCTCATCACCCAACTTTGAATATTTCCTCAATCAACCCAATTCCTCACTCCTCCAGAATTCAATCCATTCTTATATGTTGTTACATTTTGAATGAGTCATAAACCATAATTTAAACTGTATTTAGTATATTTGTGAAAGCAGTACTATCAAAAGCTATTTGACCAACAGAGAAGTTTTCGTAAAAACTAACACATCTAAAAGTAAATGTTTCCAACCATTATCAAGCATTCCATCCCAAGGATCCCATCTAGGTCTACTATTATTTAACTTATTTATACATGATACTACAATGGCCTTAGACCAATTCCTTTTCTTTTGTATGACCCTGACTTACAATTTTTTTAACAGTACAATCAATTGATGATCACCTAATTCTGCAAAACTGCCTATATAAGCTTGAAACCTGGTGTGAGCATAACTATCTAACTTTAAATTTTAAAAAAATTCTATTCTGTAATATTCAGCCAGAAAAGGAGTCCACAGCATAATGAATAAATACATTATGCAATTATCCTATGGCCCGATTAACAAATATGAAATACCTAGGAGTTGACTCACAGTTAACATTCCATCAACAATATAATGTTAGCATGTTCAATCTAAAGTATGCAAATTGCTTGGATCCATCTTCTGATACTGTAAAAACTTTAATCATATTGAGCCATTTCAAGTTTTGTTCACCTCATTAGTTAGGTCACTTTGTGAATACTGCTCTACTACTTGGTCACCTTACTACAAACTCCATATTCATACAATCAAACATGTTCAAAGAAAATTTGGGCACAAAATTGCATTCAAAAGCAATTTTCACAAAGATCCTTACAGTTATCATGAAATGTTATCTCTACTAAATCTTCTCTCCTTCCATAAACATAGAAAAATTATTAACAGAACTTTTCTTTATAAATTACAGCATAACAGGATTGATTCCTTAGAACTCCTTAGCGCAATATCTTTCAGAGTACCTTAACATAACACAAAGTCTGAAGCACTCTTTGAAATTAGATATCATTCACAAAACTACACTCACTACTCACAAAAAAAACTATATTATGAGAGATGTCAACAGTTGTTATTAAAAATTTCTGAAGAAAATTTTAGAATGCTAATTACTGTTTTTTAGATACCTGTGCATGTCAATGTTGTTCCTAATGCAAATTGGTAAATTTTCTTAACCAATGCCACAAGGACAATTTAATTACTATTACTACCATTTACCATTTTGTACCATCATCTGGCCTGTAACAAATACTATATGCACTTTTCTATACTATGCACTTTTCCATTTTTTAATTCGGAATATTAATTAATATTGATATTTTGTCTAAATTAATTAATCTAACTAGGCGTACCTGTATACCATCTGAAAATGTCTTTCAGGCATTGCAAATCAAAATTCCTCTTAAATCTCAATTACATTTTAATTCTCAATAACAAGTATGTATCTTTATGTAATTTGCATCCATCTGTAAATGTTTTTTTATACCTGTAGAACTATATATTTCTTGCCTTTTTTTAAAAGGGTTATTCCCATCAATAAATATCAAACATTGTAATTGCAACAACTGTTAATTGTAACAACTGTAAACTGTAACAACTGATATGAAGATTAAAGTTCAATGAATGTGTATCATACAAGAAGCCATAAGAACAACAGAAATAATGAGTGTTTCACACATGTAAAATATGATAAAACTACTATCAAACCATTCCACACCAAGTCTAACATCAAAATTAGATATAAATTAACCCAGATGTCATTCTCGCTCTAATTGGTCAAAATGCATATTTCCACTATCAAAAGCAAGTCAGATCCCTAATTAATTCAAAACAAAATATTTGATTCCTAATGGAAGAATAGGTGACCTAATATTATTTCATACTTACAGAGTCATGTCTTGGTGGAATAAACTCAGGGTCTCCAATGAAATGACGAACAACAGCAGCCAGAAATGAGCAGGCACAAGCTGCCACAGCAGACTGCCAAGTGAGAACATAATAGATTCCTCCAATTACCATAGCACATAACAGACCCTGGCAACCCCATGATCCTTCATAAACTGCAGCATATGATTCTGGGCCCTCTGAGAACATGACACCTAAAATCAAGCATATGCATATGTATCATAAATTATTTGGGATTTTTGATGGAATGTATTGAATATTCCTCACGAATTAGATATTCCAAACATACCAAAATGTAAAAACTAACCCTATAGAAGTGTTACAGCATTTGAGAATGCATGGGGAATATTAAAATTTTTATTCAAAAATACATTTAATTTAAGAATAAATAATAGTTATTATCATTAATTAATATACAGTGCATGGATTTCTATAATAATAATAACCTATTACTATTTTCAGGTAAATCCTAACTTATAGAGCTAGATAGGGTACACTTGTGGATGGCATGCACAAGGTTGCCCTATTTGGATCCCTCCACCACTTCAAAGTCTATTACCCGACGGCAGGGTATCCACCTAACCAAAGCTGTTGGATATGGCTGCCAAACTACAAAACCCCTCTATCTATCTCTGGTCGTAATGGCAACAATGAAAACTCATCCTTTTCAGAGATGCAGAGGAGATTGTCATGAAATGTAACCTGATCAACACTTACACAATTAAAATATGAAACGAGTCAAAAATCACCCTGGAGAACAGATGGTTTCATTATACTTATTACATAACTATGTAATAAGTATAATGAAACCAATAATTATTAATATAATATTCCCATATCATCATGTAGAAGATTTTTTTACATAAGTAACAACATATCTATATCTTGAAAACTATAGCTGATAGGAAAAAACTAGTGTCATAATTGGATTCAGTACCCCAATTGTTCTTTAAATCAGCATTAAAAGCTCGGGCACCAAAACACCTGTTGGCCTGTGTAATAAAAATATACTTTATTCATTTTGATAAATGATACAACCATAATGAATGTTATCATATCTATGGTTCATACTCATTGATAAAGCTGATATGGCAGCTCATTGGATCCTTTAGTAAGTGGGCACACACTGTGGATGAGCTGTTTACAATTGAGACACCAAGTATGGGAATATCTGTTTTAAATGCAATACAGAGAAAACGTACAAGACACTCATCATTGACCTATGGTGTAGGAATACAATATGGATGGATATGATATAGGCAATAGAGCAATTAAAATAATTGAGTAAAATGCAGAATGAAGAAATTAGTTTTTCTAAAGTAATGTTTATCTACTAAACAAACTAATTCACTCATGAGATTGCTCTGACTGGTTTAACTACATTTATTACTAAGGGATGTAGTATACATCCGATAGTTGAGTCTCTCATTATTTTTATGGATTTGTACTATCAAACATTGTCAAAGCCTCTAAATGTCACATCATGGAAGAACTCAAAAATCACAGATTCAGTAACAAACCTATTCTCTTGAAAGGCATTGGAGCAATAATGAAAACAAGCAATATACAATACCTGCACTTGCATTTTCACAACAATGAAATGTCTATTGTGGAGTGGGGAAGATATCGAGGACTTCTGTTGGTGAATTGGGATGAAGCAAGGAAGTTACAGAGGTTGAGTAATAAACTGTTAACTCAACTCAAAGAGTCAATTGTAAATTTAAAGCTTATAATTTTTAACCTTTTCATTGTAATCATATAAGTAATAATAGTGCCAAGTTGGACTTCATTAAGGTTTTTAAGTAGTAAATTTTGATGCTAATTGAACAGAGTTTAATACCTAAATGACTGGTAAAAAAGTAACTCATTGGTTATTCAAATTAATTGGCAAGAAAAAGGCACTTCATTACCACATGTCTTAATAGTTGACAGTACAACTCAACACAAAGAAAAGCAGTTTCAGTTCACGTACCTACCCCACAGTTACCATGCTTAATCTTGTTAATAGTTGATTTGAGTACGCTAAATCCAAGATTTCTTTTGAGTAGGTAAGCTTAGGAATTTGTAATTAGATGAGTGGAAGAAGAAAAAACCACAAAAGGCTAGCCTGAAAGTAACTGCACATAAGGGGGAGACGATAACCCTTGACAAAATGTTCATTTAGCGATCATGATCTGTCAGCAACTGTACATTTATATCAGGTTTGACCGAGTACAAAAAAATGATGGTCCATTGAAATAAATAATGAAAAATACACCTTGTTAATTATCTATTGACTTTAAACAGACATATAATTCAGTAATTGTACACATATAATAGAAACATCAAAATAGGAAATATACTCGGGTAGGCTGAAAACTAATGCACACATGCTTGTAGAGCACAAACAAAAACAATTAGCAAGATCGGGTAAAAAGCACATTAAAGTACAGTTCTAAAGTTTAAAAATCATATATTTATTTTTCAACATAGTCACCGATAAGGTTAACATATTTCTCCCAATGTGTAACAAGTTTTTTCATTCCATCACTAAACACACTCTTCCGACTTTTCTCAAATCCAGTACTTGACAGTTGCCTTCACCTCATCATTTGAGGTGTAATGATTACCCTAGAGGTGTCTCTTGAGTTGAGGAAAAAATAAAAAATCACAATGTGCAAGATTGGGAGAATAAGGAGGGTTTGGAATCAGTTCAAATTTCAGGTTTCACAGAGCCTCTCCAGTTGCACATGAGGTGTGTGGACGAGCATTATCATGTTGCAAGAATATTGGCACCAAGCCACCTTTAACATGACAAACTCCACGTAGGAGTTGTTTTTTAGTAGGCCTGTCTATACTGAGATGAATTTACCATTGCCCCTCATTCCTGAAAATATAAATAAACTATACAAACCATATAAACTCTGTGAGCATCCCAAATAACAGTCAAAATAAGTTTCATTTACAGTTGTGGCTTTTCCAGGCTCCCAACCACAAAATTTTACTACCCATCGATTTACAGTAGACTTATCAACAGCATTGTCACCATAAACAGTCTTTAAATGATGATGACTCTCGGTAGGAGTCACTTATTCAGCAGTTGAAATTCGACAACAGCACGCTGTTTATCTTGCATTGACATAGCACTAGAACACATCTCCATACTTCCACTTCTCAAAATACACAGGATAAATGAAACCTATAAGGGATACATGTTGAGGGGGAATGTTACTTCCACATGCCACCAGGAGTGCTTTTGAAGGTCATTTTTTCGATGGTCTAAAAGAATGTGTGCATTAGTTTCCAGCCTACCTTCATATATTTAAATGAAAAGTTTGGCAAGGTAAGGAGGTGATAAAGACAAGAAAATAAAATAAAAATTGAAAGTATTGTGGTACATATAGTTTTACAATTAAATGAATAAAATTACAAGCCTTTTGACCATTATTAGAAATATATAAGCTCTCTGGCAGTAGGCTGAATTGGTTTGAAGTTATGATTTTGGTGGCTGTGCACCAGATGTAGTGACCACTAAGCAGCCAATTTAATCTATTCTTAGTTAAATATTTATAATAAAAGGGAAAATAAGAGATTACTTTGAAATTTTGGATGCAAGGGATAAAATTAAGAGCATAAAAACCATACCTAAAACTATAGCTATGAGTTAAACTATGACAAAAGAAGCCAATCATACAACCATTTTAATCATTGACTTACTAATTCATACTCTGTATGCCAAGTCATCTAGTTCAGGAATAATAGGTCTATCAAAATAAATATACTAAAGATATCAAGATTTCTTTTAAGGGATTTAAGATCCAGTATAAAGAAATGTAGTATCATATATTCATCAAACTTAGTAAATTGCATTTATCTAAATGTCAACTGACCTGCAATTGTTGATATAATGGCACCAATGAGGGCAAATGAGGCACTCAAAGGAGAGAAGATGAGAATAGATAAGTAGAGAAGAACTGCACTTGGAACGCTGTGCATAGAGAGAACTTTTGAGGTTGACAGAATAACTCCAGCCAGCACCTGAAGATAAATGAACAACACATCTTTCACAAAGAAATCTAAATAACAAGGTTCAGGAATTCTTGACCTTCAGGAATTTATAACATCTGGGGTGGAAAAGATATTCCTGAAAATACAGATTTGGGTAATTGGATTTTTGTGGAAAATTCTTTTCTTTAGTCTTTGGAGCACCTTAAAAACCAAAACATGATCACAAGAAGCATGAATGTCCACATTAGGTGCATTTTTATTTTTTCTTACTGGAATATGCACAACATGTACTCCCTGTAGCTCAGCTGGCATGGGAATTTTATCATTCATACACAGAACAAGAAAAAAATAGACTAAAATTTCCGGCAATATCCATTGCAATACTCATCTTCCCCTCCAATCCATACAATCAGGAGCAAGTACTAGGGATTCCAGTGAAAAAGCACTTGACTTTTATTAATCCTGAATGCTCTTAAGAAGCAGTTAGGTTTTGGAATGAAAAGTCCTTAAGAGAAGAGGGGGCAATTTCCAATGTAAACATTTTTGTTTTCTCCTCTTCTATGGGTGATTATAGCCTCCACCTCTCACTTCCCTACTTCAAGAGGCCCCCAAACTCTATCTCGACTGTTCACTCTCCATCCAAGAGCAAACATTCAACAACATAGTGAGCTTGAGACTTCTCTTTCATCTACCTAACCTATTGACCAAGCCAAAAAGTTAAGGGAAGCATAAACAGTTGCAACTAAATTGTAAATTTTATGATTGACCCAGATCTAACTATGAGCTTTCATTTCCTCACATGGAGAGAAGAACCCTGTACATCTTAAGTTGGCCAACCAATGGCTCTATATGTCTACACATGAACAAAAATTTATGATAGGTCTAGCTGCTTCTTCCATGTTCAGATGCTTAACCCAATTTTATTACATCCAATATTTATATTACATTTATAACTGCCCTACCAAAAAGAAGTTGTGTGTTTTTGGGGAGGGTGGAGTTTTTCTCACAAGATAAATAGCAAAAACTTTCCCAGATGTTTTCATTATGGATATGTATAACTGAACAACATGCAAATGTTTAATGGAGTACATACTTCAATGAAAATTTAAAAATTAATAATAATAATACTTTATTCCTTTTGAAAAATGATAAAACCATATTAAATGTCATCAATATAAATATTACTTAATATATAAACATAAGTTCTTAAATGTGGTAATGATTGTCACAAAAGAATTCATCACATGAGTAAAGTGAGTGAGCAAGTAACCAGGCATATACCCTATTCCCTAAACTCTGGATACAGTCCAATTTCAACTGAGTAGGCAGATACTTATACAGTTGTATGTTCACATTCTGAAATGTGTCTTCAGTTGATGACCTTCTACAATAAGTAGTATTTAGCTTTACCTCTTGTGGCGTAGTTAAGGATGTGAGATCTTAATTGGTAAGTCTCTAGATTAACTTTCACATGAATCAGGGCTTAAAGATATATAAACTAAGTACAGTTATGATTCCTTATCTTTTAAAAAAAGGTTTGCCGGAATTACATGGTGGTATATTAGTAAGAAAGCAAAAATCTCCCTTTTGTAGTAGCAAAATTTGTTTAGCATGTGGGGAATAATCCCATAACTCAACATCATAATTCAAATGACATTGAAAGAAGGCATGGTAAAGTGTAAAACAATACTCATTTAAAATGAGAAAGTTGAGCTTTATTCATATATAAACATGCTTTACTTATTTTATTACAGATCTGACTTTTGTGGGTCTCTCAGTTAAGTTTTGTATTCCTAGCATTTTAGTAGTTTCAATAACAGTTATTTTTGATTTAAGACTGCATGAAATATGCTAAGTTTTTTTAGTATTAAAAATTAAATGATTAATATCAAACCATTCCTTAGCCTTTGGGTAGCGCTAGATCATGCCTATGCATCTTAGATGTTCACAATTTTGTGCAAAAGTGGTGTCTTCAGCATATAAAACAGATGTAGATTTCATATTACAGGGCAAATCATTAATCATGATGATGATAAGTACTTGGCCACGCACAGAACCCTCTGGGACACCACATTTTACTTTAGGAGCTGCAGATCGACAGCCATCAAGTTCAACCAGTTGGTGGCGATCATCCAAATATGACTCCATTGGTTTCAGTACAACACCCTTAACACCATAATATTCTAGCTGCGATAGTAATATTGAATGATTAACACAGTCAAAAGTCTTACTGAGATAGCATAGTGTCACAGAGACCGATTCCTTCTCTTCAAATGCATTAATGACATAAATAACTACGGACTCTACAGCCAAAATTATAGATTTTCCAGTACCAATTCCAAAATCCATACTGTGATTTGGAAAATAGATTATCTGACTCAAAAAAATTACATCTTTGATCTTTCATTATAGCTTCAAAAATTTTACCAAAAGCAGGGACTACGGAAATGAATTTGTAGTTAGTTAAATCATCTTTCTCACCTTTCTTATAGACAGGTATTGTTTTGGAAATATTGGAAAATCTCCTGTCTCAAAACATAAGTTGAGTAACATAGCTAATGGTCCCACAATAAACACAATAATATCCTTGATCAGGGAATTAGACAGACCATAAATATCCTTCCTGTGGATTTTTAAAATTTTTTAACAGTCGATATAATATCTAATGGAGAAACAAAATTCTATTTACAATGTAAATTTTTTGGAGGAAGATTTTACAGCATAATGCCAATATTGGCTGCATCAACATTTTGAGAGAACAATTTGTCTTCAAAAGCTTTTAAGGAAAAATTATTTACAGCATTTGGGATAAAAGGAAGATTTTCTTTTGCATTACCATGACCAGCTTCTTTATTGATTACTCTCCCTGCTGCCTTTTGTTTATTTTTTGCATTGTATATAAAATCCTTATAAGCTTCATTTTTTGCTCACCTATTTGAGTTCTAATAATTTCATTTGTAGTATACCAGAGATTATTTTTAAATTTAGTGGGCACACAGTTTAGTATTTTTTAGGAAAGCAATGTTCAAAAATGTCTGGGAAATTACATAAAAAACTTGAAAAACAAGTTTATTCAACAGAGTCTATACAAATACCATGCCAATTGATACAATATAGAAGCAGTTTGAAACTCTCTAAACCTTCTATTGTTATGGTCCTAATGATAATGGTTTCACCTCTATTTGAAAATACCTTTGGAGTTATTTGAGTCATAAAAGTTAAGCTTATACCTTGATGGTCAGATAGTCAAAAACACATATTATACAGTTAAGGACCACAATTGGTAACTACATTATCTAGGTAGGCAAAAATCGAGTAGGCTGTTTGTTTGCCCTGGATAAATTATAAGAAAGCAAAAGATTTTCAAGAACCTGGCAATCGCAAGTTTTTAGTGCTACACCAACAAGGAGATCTCCACAAATTATGATATAGGCTTTCAGAGTCAAGAAAAGGGATAGTACTAGTTCCAGTTGATTACGGAAATGTTCAAATACACCATTAGGGGAGCGATACATGGAAGCAATGATCAGATTCAGGTCTTTCAGTATCATCACAGATATTTTAAAGTGCAATTCTATACAGAATTTGCCCAAGTCAATTACTTTGAAGGGCATACCTTTAAAGGCATTAATACAAGTACCGCAATTTTTTGCTATGGATCGGCAATTGAATGATGTCAAGCTAAAATCACTAATGGTATACACGTCAACTTCATTTTTTGTAATCCAATGTTCATTGAGATATAGTATATTGTAGCAACCATGTTTGATGACTACCTCTATTTCAGATATCCTATTTCATAGGTGTCTCACATTTTATCTCCTATTTCATAGGTGTCTCACATTTTATCATAATAAATTAATATCACTACCTAGTCAGAAGGACTTAGGTTTCGATATTCCTGTTTAGAGGCAGGTAACACACTTAGCTAATGAATACTTTTCCATAGGGTTGTCGTTGTGAACCCTTGTTGCTGAGGTGGATACCGGCGCATCACAATTTTTCACCATGCATCTGCAACTGCCACATCACAATTTTGTAAATTAGGTTTATAAGATACAGGACCATCATCATGGCTTTGAGTTTTATGGCAAACATATTTTAAGTTATATTAAGACATGCACATGATGTCCCATGCTTTTGGTCAAGATCAATATTAACTTTAAAATATGTCAAGTTCAAATTCATCAAGATAATGAGGTTGCACAGAACAAATCTTTTGCTGGTAAAGTTACTATTTTGGATTCAAAGTTGTGACTAACACAATCTGACATCCGGAATTACCACTAAAATAAAAGTTAAGACAAGAACAGCTTTAGTCAAACTCATTACTTTAACCTTGATAAAATAAAATCCAAACTTGAGGAAAATGGGAGTCATGCAGACCACATTTACAACCTTACCCTTTGCATAGTCTACCCCCCCCCCCCCATCCACCTTCCTCATGTGTCATTTTTAGTAAAGATAATTTTCCCTTCCTTTTAATACATGTTTTTGTGTATGTTTTTTTATTCTCTAGATTGAATTATGCATGTAAAAATATTCTACCTTTGATTGTTAGCATTCACTGTCTTAACCAATAGAACAAATGCAGGTCATTTTTCAAAGGGTGGTTGTAGAATTTAAATATACAAGGAACATAGCTACGGTCGTGAATCAATGTAAACAAAAAATACTGGGACCGTAAACTTGTGGGCATAAATAAATTAGCTAGAAAGAGGGAGAGAGGATTACCCATGGTAGTACCAAAGTTTTGTTTGTAGCAGTAGTTGTTGAAGGTGAAGAAATTTGGCTTCATGATTAGGTTTGTTAAAACAACGTATTCATTTAAAGTTTCTTTCGAGATTGGTTTAGGTGAGATCCAATCTTCAAGGAACTTTAATGTTTTGGGTATATGGTTCGGTGATTGTAGATATTGATTTTAGTTCAGTGTATTTTACATCTCCTGTTCCTTCCCTCCTTTTGTTAAACTGGTTGCAGTGACAATATATGTTTCATAAAAACTGGGTCTACTACCAAGGGAAATGATGCATAATGTGGAATTCAAATAATTGGGATTGATGTTGCTATCTGTACACTCATTGTACTAAGACAATATAATAATGTCTTATCTTCAGGATCAATGTACAAAATTTCATGCAGGTGATATTCACATTTTAAGCTTTCATTCTTTTATTTACAGTTTCATCTGTGTTTATTACTTGGTAAATCAAAGAAATGAAGAGTATTAAGTGTGCATTAAATTTTATCACAATCTCATGAAAAGTGCAACAGAGACCCAGGCAATAATTACACAACTGTTTGAGAATGAAAGGGTGGGCCTATGGATCTTAAGGGTCTATGAAGTAGCAGGCGCACAATCATTCCCAGATTTTTCTCCTCCCCATCATTTTTTATGCAAAAAATGACTCATTAAGCGAGTCATTTCAGGACAATATTTTTTCTCATAACACAAATTACTTACAAAGTGCTCGTTAAGAGAGGGTTGCTATTTATATTTATAGCCTTGACAACACTATGTGCTTTAGGTGTCATCTGACGTTTCCATCTGAAAGTTTGACCCTTTCAATGCTACCTTTCTTCAGAACATTTTGTCATTTGATCAAAACTTGTATTGTTTACAGCGACTTGAAAATTTTGTCTCAGCGAAGAATTATTTGGCTGCTTCAGTAAAAGTGTATCTGGTAGATTTTGAATAATAGTCATGAGCTTCCAGCATTAAGGTGTATTAGAAGAAAATGGGAGTGGATGGGAGAAGAAATATCTCTTGCTAGGACCAACAGAGAATACAACCAATGGATAACTTGCATCATATGATCAATATACTATAGTAATTTATAATTTAATGACTAAGGTAATAATTAAGGAACTACTTTCTTCCATGTGAGTAAATAGTTTCCCTTTTACAATGGGAATTTTTGAAAGTGAAGTCGTTAGTTGCAGATATAAGTTTTCCAATTTAAAATCTCACGATTATATGGATTGAATGCCAGAAAAACTAATGCATGTAAGCCAACTTGTAAGTATTAAAGCAAAATATAATCTTAGGGTTCATCTGTAACTAACCACTGTCAGTGACTTTGGTATGCATACACAGAAATAAAATAATGCTTATAGCAATTTTCACAGCTGCACTTTTACTCACCTCTCCCCAATTGAGTCCCCCCCCAATGTGATGCCCTTCATAGCCAATCCCTTCAATTGCAGGATTCAGCTCTTCCGTGTCATTTCCTTTCAGCTCATCCAACTGCTCAAACATATTGGATAGAGATGAGAAATTTTCAGAGAGAGTCACACTTTCTGGGATGGTAGTGGTCAAGTTTACCAACTCTCCTGGCTCCTCAGGTTCCACAATGTGAGGGTGATGGACATCTGGATATGCAGAATGGAGGAGACAGAAGAGAAGGAGTGTCTGTGTGATGATAAATGGTGCCTGGAGGCATGGAAGACGAAGACGTGGCAGGGAGTACAGAAGGCTGGAGAGTGCTATAGTAACATATACACTGAGGAAGAAGAACATATATTTATTAAAAAAGGATAAAGATAAGTAATCCAGAGAGTATTCTTTAATTGTGTACACACAAATCTTACTTCATTCTTTGCCCCAAACCCTAGGAACTGATACACATACAGCTGAACAATTAAAGGTATTTGTCTCCAAACATCTTTTTTCCAGGCACTTCGTCGAGAGATAAAGGCAACATAATACTGCATTTAATATTCATTTCCCAATTATTATATTTTGATTAATTAACAAGTTTTGGAAAAAAAGATGAAAGATCAACACACAACATGCTGTAATTAGAATGTCATTCTTTCGTGTAAGGAGTAGTAGTAGCTTTAATAGGAGACAACTGATAGCTATCAATCTTTTTTGTTATATCATTTCATTTTCATTTGAATGGTATTCACACTAATCTTTCCTCACACTTTCCAAGGATATATTTGATCATAGCCAACTCATGAAAATTGCTAATTCAACTTGCATTGATTATTGAAGGTCTTATTATGATCTTGATTGAATTTATGACTTTATTAGGTTTCTTGTGAGTGTAAAAGAACAATACTGCTCATTTGCATTGATTTATTATTTCAATCTGAATTTAGACTGCACAGATAATATATAGTAACACCAGTAATTCTGATTAATCAATAAAAATAATTGCAAGGGAAAGAGGTTTTATTGTAAGATACCATTATGCTACAGCCTTATCAGAGTGAAAACTAGAAAGGAGAACTCCAATCTTAAAATTATTTGACATGAATCATGATTTTTTGTTCATAATAATTATAGTAATTCAATAAAAATTCATCAATCCCACCTTTGTGATTTGCAGGAATGTGGATCTCAAACTATAAATCAATTCAGATAGGTAAAAAACAATTCAAGCACACAAAAACACTCTTAGTACATGTTGCTAATATCATGCCTAGCCTAACTTACACTACATTTTAGTTGTTCTCCATAATGGTGTTTTGAAACTTCATTTCACAAAAAAATCTCAGTAAGGGTATCTAGAAGCAGGCAGGGTGATTTGCAGAACAACTAATTCCTGAACAGCTTACCACATACACTAAAATTATGAAGTCAATCGCAAGAAACTTGGCTAGTACATTGGTGACCAGCCTTGAGGAAGACAAGCATATAAACTTGTTGCTCAAGAATCCCCAAGAAATAAGACTAACAAACCAAAAACAAGTTTCAGTTGTTTTCTATAAAATGTATTCAACAACAGAGTCAATCACAAGGTATCACTTATATTTACTTTTACTTGCTCTGTCCACAAATAAATGCCCTCCCCCCCCCCCCCTCAGAGAAGAACACTGACAACGATAACCACTCACATTTAATTCTTCTAAATCATTTGTGAGAATTTAAAACCACAAAATAAAGAATATTTTAGAGAATGCTTCATTACTCTCTATAAAGTAATTCTCAATCTGAAGTGACTCAAATGTGAGACAATAATGTATTTGGTCACAGCAAAGTAAAAATAGTTTGGAAATAAAATAAATACAACAACTAAGACAATAAGAACTAGTCTAGGGTACTTGATTTCAGAATCCATCTGCTACAAGTGAAATATTACTAACATTAGTTTCACATGCAAGTAAACTTACCAAAACACAGATGCAAAAATAATGGACACCCAGAGCTTTGCATCTAAGTAAATGGCAAAACCTGGTGCTTGTGCCAAAGCCACTGTAACAAATCCTAAGAGAGCAGAGTTGCATGCTGTTCTCCCAGAAGCTACTTCTTCTTTCGGCTGTTCTAAAAGCTATAAAATGACACAGAAGGAAGACAATTCATCAAAATTCGAAGGATTGTAATAATACTTGAATGAAATAAAATCGTCCGAGTACAATGTTTATAATTAGAATAGTGATGCTTAATGTGAAAGAATTAATGGCCTCTGAGGATAATCCCAGAAGTACCCAATCCAAAAAAGAAAACACAAAAATTTTGGGAAAAAAATGTATATCTGTTCAACATAATCTCCTTTCAGCTCTATACACTTTTCCCAGTGATGCTCAATAAGTTGTATACCATTTTTATAATAAGAACTGTCTTGCTCCTCAAAATAACTATTAACTGCCGACATTACTTCTTTAAGGTTGGAAAATCTTTGAACACCGAACCATTTTTCCAAGTTTGCGAACAGAAAATAATCTGAGGGGGGCTAAATCTGGTGAATAGAGTGCATGAGGTAGCAATTCAAACTTTAATTCATTAATTTTGGCCATTGCAGTAACAGATTTGTGAGCCGGGGAGTCAGTTCAGCTTTTATACTGATTGGACTGAGGCCTTTTAAATAAAAATATTGTATCAAATAACAATGTCCAATTTTCTCCATTTTCACAAATTCACTGAGGATGTTCACTATTGATGGCTGCCAAACAAATACTAAACATAGTGGTGTCTTCAAACTTGAAACATATGATTTATAGATTGCATACTTTCTAATACAGTGATTTATCAAACAACTACCACCATCTCTAAGTCAGGCTGGGTACTTCTAGGACCACCTTCGTACTTAATACTTATTTTATAATAGCTTATATTACATTTTTTCAGGATATGATAATGCAAATCTGAGTCTTTTAATGTTTCATCAAAATGTACAATGACCAGCATTTTTTACTTTTAACACAGCCTGCTACACATAACATGACCTCTAAATCAAAAATAAAGGAATCAGATCCTATAAATAAAGTTCTAAAATCCAGATGGGCCCAAAAACTGAAATTTTTCATAGTAAATGTGAGCATCATTAAACTTAGCATGGAGGCAGTATATCCATTTACCACTAGCTACATTGCACAGAAAACTTAGTTTTTAAATTGTGACTTCCAGTCACTCATTCACCTTTGCTCTAGTTTTTTCTCTGTTTGCATTAAAGATATTATTAAAGGTGTGCCCTTCAATATTCTGATATACCCCAAAAAGTATCCAACATATTGCATGCAAGAAAAGAAAACACAATTTGCAACTATCTGAAGAAAAAAAGTAAGAGTTACTAAAAACTTAGATATGCTGAAAATGATTCACTAGCAGGGTAACTTTTTTTGTCAAAAATAGTTTATTTAGTGTTGTTGGAATGGATAAGATAGTGAAGATAAGAAAGTTTTTCTCCATATCTTATAAGTAGTAATAGTGATCATTGTTTAAGAAAATTTGTTCCATGAAGATATATGACCAATGATTTCCAGTTCAGCTATGTGGTACAAATAATGTTGAAAAATGCCATGGCATTTTGATGATATGAATTGAAGCTATGTTAGGATTTATAGGTAATTTTGTAGAGTGCCTCACACTGAACTAATTAAACTTAAGATTCAAGTTTACAATCACATATGTTTCAAATAAGGGTATTGATACAGATGATATGACATTATTTTACAGTTTGTATTCCAAGGAAAAGATATGTTACTGCAGACAAGAGAGTACCAGTTGGTTTTAGGGACTCTAAGAAATGCCTAATGTCCTTTGTTTACATTAACGCAACTGGATTTCACTGATCTAAGCTATTAATTAATGGAATGAACCAAGAGGCCAAGAGCTTTTGTCAAAATCAAATTATTTCCCAACCCAAAATATACCCTACAGAGCTAAAGAGCGTAAGTACAAACATTTTACAAAAGTGTTTTAATTTCATCCCAGAAAACCATTTCTTCATTCTAAGATCCAAATGAGCCCTACACTTCAGTCAACTTTGAAACCAAAAAATAGCATTGTACAAAGATAATTTTTTTCCAGTGGGAGATTGTTTTTTTCACAGGAACTTTAAAACCACTGAGAATTCCTGGATTCCTGGTGTGATTGCTACCAGGCTGGGGCTGTGCAACCGTAATATACAGGGAGAAGAAGGAATAAAAACAGGGGGCCATCTGAACTACCCTCAACAAAGGTTTGAAGTCCCTGTGGTACAGAAAGAAAGGGCTCGCTATCACCCCAGTCCCACACCTGAGGTCCCTTTTACTCACATTTTGCAAGGTCTTATACCAGTTATGCCTGAAGAGATCTCATCAAGGGCTCAAGTGTAAGTAGTGCCATCAGATAGTTCAAATACTGCTGATGTTGCTTAAGGTTGTGAAAGGGGGTCCCACGAAAAAAGTGAGCCAAGACATTGAAGACCATCCAAGTTTTCAAAACCACATTCAAGGATTTCCTCTCTAGCTATTTTGTCTTCATTCAATTATTCATAATTCCAATTGTGTTTTTGAAGATTTTTTTAAATGATTTACATAAATCATTAATTTTGTGTCTTATAAAATTATCATGATTGTTCTTTGTTGTTCAATATTTCATTATTTTCCATTAACCTAAAACTGGATTGGATGAGTTTTTTTTAATTCTTTGTATGCTGTATCATTTATTTGCTTGAACAATCATGGCTCTTTGTCTGTGATTATTGTATCTATAGGTTCAAGTAGAAATGTAATAACTTTCAAAAAGGGGAGGTGTTGTTATGTTTCTGTGCTATTTGTGTTTGTTTACCAGAGTGATTCAAGTTTCACCTTTTGGGGTATTCATTTATGAGCACCACTCGACACTCTTCTGATACAGTTTCCACCACTCTCTCAATATGTTTAATGTATGCATGCAACTTGCGATTTGTATTACAAGCCATTCCCATTTAAAAGTACATCTGGATTTAAAGTTGTTGAAGTGAGGCTTTGATTTAACCAGAACATAACAAATTCCATTTCAATTCCACAGTTTTACTACTGGATGTCTAATGATATCCATTATATATTCATGGATGTCTGTTAATGGATAAGCAATGTATATCCATTACACATACATTCATGTATTAGATATGTGGTGTATATTGTGGACATCCATTGTATATTTTGTGCTTTGCACTCGCGCTCAAAAATATGTTCATGAAAGACTTCAAAACTAGTTCATCTCCTAATTGTATATGATGCCTTGTATAACTAATGGATAAGGGAAAAGACCAGAGTTTTGTGTTCATTCAAGAGTAGACACAAGAATGAATTTTTACATTAATTCTTAATACATACATCATCACCACCAGCATGGTCAAACATAAATAAATCTTGTGCCTTTTAAATGTATCCTTAGTAATTCAAATAATATTTGCATTAGAATAATAACTTTTATTATTATCTAATGATTGTTCCAGGTCAGTTCTAATATGCCAAACACTTGAAAACAATACAGACAAAATGACCTATTAAAAATCACCAAAATGATTGAGTATGCTAGTATTACATTTATATTTTAATTTTTAAAGAGATTTTTACTCTAAGAATTGAATTTGTATGATGAAAAGATGTAAAATAAATCTTTTGTATATTTCACCCTTTTCTCAGAGAAAAGTCAATGGGTTGTTTACCAAGCAGTCAATCATGGATTTAGTAGTGAAGTGAGCAGATAGTTAACCAAAATATCCTCATCATTGAAGTTTATTCTTAAGTTATATGACCATTTTTATATACTATAAAATATTTTTTAAAACAAAATTCACCATATGGCAATGAGTTCAATTATACTTATCGCACTTTCCAAGAGAAATTCAAAGCCATTATCAGAAGTTTAAATTACATGCAGAAAAATATTCTCCAAATTCACAAGTATCAGTTGTGTCACAAGACTCATTCATAACAATACCATAAATACAATATTAATCCTCCATTACTGATATATAGATCAATAGAGAAAGCAATAATCTTTATATCTGTAGGCCAAATTTCTGGCAGCACCAAAATTTGAATAAACTTATGGATTGAGATTTCATTCTAAGCTAGCCACTAAGAAACGATGCATAATAACATTAGGCAATTATATAGGCTATTAGAGTGGAAGCTTTTCTTATGGTAATAGTCCTGATCTCACAAGGATATAAAATAAAATTAGGATAGATTTAAGGCTTATATTAAAGTCCATAAGGCCATAACTAATACCAATTTTCACTAACTATTCTATCATGAGTCACATGACACCACTACAGAAAGCACAGATACCCACATTTAAAAAATTTATTTACCACATAAATTTCAATTTAAATTGCCATAATTATGCCAGATGGCATAGCAATTGCATCAGAAATGTAGGAATTATGACTCAAAAATATTGGTGAATTTTTTAAGCGAAATGATATTCTTTTAAACATAAAGAAGTAGAAGGTAATAAATCGTTACCCACTCTTTGCCGATTGTTTAAAAAAAAATGCTTTGACTGGCAGTAAAAAGATAAATATTGGAGATTTTCTACACAGAATTATAGATGATTTTCAATTAGTTTAAAAAATAAACTGTCTGCCAATGGTTCCATTGCATGTGGTACCAAGCATTACACTTGAAGTAAGTAATGTAATGTACATCAAGTGGTTCAATGTACCTACATTCTTCTCTTACCAGAGCTGTGATGATTGCAGTTGTTGCGCTGAGAAGACCTCCCAGTGCTGCATATGGTTCAGCGACAAGAACTGCTATCAGGACAAATATACCACTGATTGGATTGTTGCAAAAGATAACCTATGAAAAATTTACAAATGATGTGAAAAATTTCATATATCAATGACATATTTGTGCTGGATTGAACTAAGTTTTCAGGGATGAAGTTTGCATGTTAAAATGGATAAATATAATTTTTCATTGTATCAAGCAGTTTGCTTGCATAAGACCAAACATTTTCTAAGTAATCTTAAAATATTTATAGATATAGGATTTCCATAGTTGTGAATTTTACCTATGCAGCTGGAAGATATGATTCACAACATTAAGTTTGAATATTATTTTTAAGTAATATTTTCAACAGACTTATATGGCTGCGTAGGTTTTCGCAGTGGTGGTTTGAAGTATTCTGCAATTTTGGGTTTCACCGTGTTGTTGTTTAAAACTGACAACAGTTTTGCCGAAGTTGCATTTGGCGTTTTCAGGTCAAAGATGAGAGACTCAGATTTTGGCCACCCTTACATAGGTGGTCCCTTCCAGTGGCTGCTCGTTGATTGATCCATTTCCAAAGAACTATCTTCCCACGTGTTGTGGAAATGGTAGCTTTCATCATTTCATCACCATCTCCACAACGCATGGAAGAGAGTTCTGGAAACGGATCAATCAGCGAGCAGTCACTGGACGGGACCACCTATATAAGGGTGGCCAAAATCTGAGTCCCTCATCTTCAACGTGAAGATGCCGAATGCAACTTCGGCAAAACTGTTGTCAGTTTTAAACAACAACGCGGTGAAACCCAAAAATGCAGAACCTTTCAACAGACTTGCTTGCATGGCATATGGGTTCTTTCAATTTGGGACATTTAAAATGTAAATGAAAGAAATTAAACTCTATAACGAATATATCATTGTTGATTATTTATATACAATCAGGTGAAGATAATATATCAGAGTTTATGTTTACACTGTGTTAAAACTGACCTTCAGAATCAATCTTTAATATATTCTCTGATGACAACTCTTTCAATTTCTAGTGCACATAAACATTTAAAAATGATCTTTTGGGTTACTATTTTCTAACAGATAGTCTTAAATCAAATAGTCATAAAGAAACCTAAATAATAGATAATACCCCAGTGGAACTGATGGAAATCAATAACAAAAACTCAGGTTGAGATGCCCCTTTGTGAACCAGGGAGAAAATAAACAGCAAAATTCTGTATCAGTCCCAACATTTAGGATTATCACAAAATATAACAATATAATTAATATAAAAACAGTATCAGGATTCAAAGAATGAAGAACAAAATATATTTTCCACGGTTCTTTACTTGGGTACTACTAGTTTTAATGCGTAGGCATCATCAGAAACCATCGAGTATTACTATTACTAGAATCTTCAAAATGAAGTACTTTGGGTTCCTTTTAATTTAGGGATTCTTTAGTTCTACCTCACATGCATGCCAAGAGATTTCTACTATCTACTTCTAACTCTATAAGGATGGCAAATAATACGATTTCTTCACAAAAAGATTAACCAAATTCTGAAACATACTGCATAAATGTGAAATATCTTAAAATATTTTCCCTCTAGGATACTTCCAAATTATAAATTAAGGAAACAGTATGAATTATGACAATTTGTTTTGTTGGTGAGGCCCAAATATTGTTTCATGCAGCATTTCAATGTACTTTTGGTAACAACACCTAAACAAACAATTAAGAACCATTAAAACTACAAGGTTTTTCTTTACTACTATAGATCCAAAAATCAATGATCACCTGTCCAAAAGCTCTGAACAAGGCATTGAGGAATTTGAAAGCAGTCCATAGTTTTGAACTTCTTGAGGCAAGAATTCTGTTGATACATGGACAGTCACCAGAATATGACGCCCAATGTTTAGCAGAAGCTTCCTACAAAGAATGAAAGAAAGGAAGTTGATATTAATACACATTTGCATATGTCCCTAACTAAATCACTACAAAATTAATTTATATCAGACTGAGAAAAATACAAAATAATAATATAAAATGTTTGTTAATATTTTTAAGATCACAATAATTCCAACAAGAAATAAAATGGATAACTTTACAATAAGTTATGTAGGGACCTCAATGTAGTACATATGAGCAGCTGGAAATTCAATGATTATTTTTTGTGTGAGCATGTGTCGAGGTGATGTAAGAAGTCTAGAGGTGAAAGGGAACAGCAAATGGAGGACTCAAGGTTCTGAGTAATCCTTTGAGTAGTCCAGGTAATTCATTTGAACATAAACAACTAATAATCATTACAGAACATTTCTCTAAGCATCAGAAACTTGAGGAACCATACTTGTCACAGGGAGGGTAACATTCAAACAAAATTTGAGCCAATATTCAAATTGATTGCTTGATATTACTGTGTAAATATTAACTCTTCCTTCTGTCACTCTTATTATATGAATTTCTTTTTCCTCATCTCCTAATAATGAGATCATACGACATACCATAACACCACACTGAATAACCTTTTAATTGATTCAATTATCTAAAACAGAGAATTTGGCATCCTTAAAGACCTACTTATTCAGGTCTGTACCAAATACACCGGCATAGCTCTTTATCCCAAAGACTAATCCTGAGCCTGATCTTGAACTGCAGCTAGGCATGCATAGCTGAAAGGGTGACATGTGCCAACAGATGTCATGTTTAGTGGGTTACGCTGCCAGTTTTGATTAAGTGACAAATTAATACTTGTAGGTACTGCTAAAAAAAGTGGCAGTATTACATTACTCTCTAATTCCATAAATCATAAAGCTTTGCTTTATGCCTTTGACCCACAATGAGAGATAATAAAAATAATGAGATTACAAAATATGGCAATGCTATTTATCATTTATTTTGCTTCACTTATGTAGTTCATCTCAGAATGATAGAAAAAAGTTTTCATCACCATATACTAAAATCAATTATTCATATTATATAACGAACCACAGTTATCAACCCAAAGGTTTGATATATGAGGGTAGAGGATAGCTCACACAGTACTAGACTCGATGGCATGTGAACTGCAGACTTCCTGGTAGGGGAGCCAGTTCTTTGCCCTGCCTGTGGCTTTTCAGGAAGATCTGATACCTCAAAAATCACACAGCTTGAATTAAGCTAAAGATGCCTAGAGGCGTGCTCGGGAATCGAACTCGGGTCCTCCGGTTGGTATCCCAATGCTCTATCCTAACTAACACCTCCCAAAATCATTCATTTTGCTACTGTTTAATGGAAAAGGAGAAATGGGAATCATCGTGCCAATTACTTTTCTCAAATCCGCTCGATTGCTTCCGCCAGTAATTATGATTCACTAATATTTGGCTAGGCCATTGTCATCAAATATTAATGGGACATTCAGGAAACAGTGATCATAGAATTTTTATTCATAAAATGTGTTGTGAAAAGTTTTAATTTTATATATAAAGTAAATGAGCCACAATTTTCATTGACGTGATTCCAGCACTGCGTCAGCGGCAGCCGTTGCAATTTGAAACATGTTCCGTTCACCTATTGGTGTAGAAAAAAAACATTTTCATGAAGGTGTTTCTTCACATTGAGGAACAGAAAAAAGTCCGATGGGGCTAGGTCGGGAATATGAGGAGGATGAGGAAGATACTTTAATTTTCACGAAAATTGCAACTTTAAGGAACCCACCGCGCACAAATACGAGTCCGACGTAGCCGGGGTAAATTTTTACTTCCGGAAAATAGAATATGCACACCGGAGAGTCAGCGGCTCCGTCTACGACTACTTTAATTTTATCTCGTACCGAGTTGAACGCGTTTTCCTTTTGCCATTGTCATAGCTGCCCCGTTATTTTTTACACGAATGAGGGATGTTCAAATGCGTACATCTCATGCCCCATTTTTCAGTTACCAGCATGTTGGTGGATCCCCATGAAATCTTCAATGTATCTGGATGGATCTTCAATGGATCTGTATCTGTGCTCTTTTCCAGGGGTGTTTAAGTTCATTTCCGTTAGAGCAGTGACCAGAGGTCTGAGTCCACCTTTTTTCGAACTGATTGTCTCCCATCTTTAAACACATTAAACCATCTTCTAGCTGTGCTACAGAGAAGAAAAGCCTCTGTAAGCTTTCTATGGCATGAATACCTTCCCACATTAAAAAAAAAACTCCTTGAGACTTCAAAGATATTACTTGCAGTTGAAAACGCCATACTGTCTTATCTCTCCTAATTAATTGCCTCCTGTATCGCATCCGATTTTTTGTTGGATTTTCCGAGTGTATTTACCTACCAAGCTGCGTGAAGCTTAGCGTCCAAATAGCCGACATTACATACAGTCTGTCCCAAAAATAGGTAGCATAAATCCGGGGCAAAATTTTTATTGCAGATAAATGTACATTTAACTAAAATTCTTTCAAATAGAACCCATGTGCATCGACGCCAGCGCTTCTACCGGTTGCGGTATGCTTCCTGGATGGTGTCGACGGAAGCCTCATTCAGGCACCTTGCCACGGCCTCTTTGACGTTATACAGCGTTCCATAATGGTTGCGTTTCTAGCCCATTGTATTCTTGGGCATGAAAAAGCCCGCCAGTGCCACACAGAGGCTGTAGGGCGGCTGAGGTAGCGTTGCCACCTTGTACTTGGCCAGGTACTCGGTCTCGAGGAAAGCTATGTGGGATGGCTCATCGTCGTGGTGCAGAATCCAGTTAGCGAAGAACTTTTTCCTGATGCGTTGCACTCTTTTCTACAGCCATTCAAGAACTTCCACGTTAAACTTCCTGTTTAATGTCTCTCCCTGAGGCGCAAACTCTCTGTGAATATCGCCATTTGAATCAAACAAGACGATTTCTTTTTCTACTTATTTTTGGGACAGATCCTCTAAACAAGACTCTACAGGGAAAATCAACTGATCTACAATCTGCCTTGAGGCATTAAAATAAATGTTAAATGCATAATCCTTCAGGTGTAGTCGATTAAAAAGCGAGAATGGAATATGCGAGACTTAAATACATCCCAACGAACCAATTTAAAAAGAGGTCAAGCCCTATTTTTTTCTTTCCTTTTATTTCTTCTTTCCATCCTCAACATTATACTCTTTATCACTGTACGTGTCTCAATCTTCAGCATTCACTTTTTCTGTCTTTGAATTTCTTCCTACAACCTTTTCATTACCATGCTTAGCACACTCATTTTTCCCCTTTCTGTCCGTTTTACTCTTCTTCAGTCTTCCCCACTCATCATCAAAAAGCCGTCGATCTACACTTATGCCACTTCCTCATTTTCATGACTATGTTTTGTACTTCACCAGAATTACCCTCTGGGTCAAAGTTTTTATTTATCTTTTCTTTCTGTCTTTATAGAAAGTTCCTAACATCAACTAGGTCTTTATTGTAAAGGTTTCTTCATCCTTGGGTATATTAGGTAAAAAGTCGTCGTAATTTTTTTCACCTATCCTAGCTGTAAGATGCTATAAGTGACTACCTCACGAAACTCCCTAAAAGATTTTTCCCCAAATCATCGTAATATCGTCGCACATTTGAGAGGCGATACTATTGAGGAGCAATTCGAAGAAAGAATGGACAAATATCTCGAAATCGTCTACCTTACTTCTATTTGTTTCATTAACCCTTATCGTATGATTGAAATCGAAATAATCGCGCAATGCTGAATCCGGATTGTGACTGATTCATCGATAGAAGGGTGCCAACCGTCGATTTCCATAAGTCAATATGTCACCGAATTAATAACTTAATTGGAGCTAAATGAAATCTGAACCTGTCGAATAAAAAAATCGCAATCAGCAAGTATCTGAATTTTTCACATTTATGCAATCGTAAAAAAATAAATTTGTAAATCTGAAATTTGGTAATAATCTATTAAATTTCAAGTTAATCTAATCAGAACTAACAAAATCACTCCGTTTATAGTTTTGATATTGTGGGAAATACGAAGCGATACCTTATTACCATGGGTCACAAAAAATTGTATCATATTTGATTATTAATAGCGTTTAAAAATTTATCAAACTTTTGAATGCACACCTTCACACAAATTTAAATACATTCAAGTTCATTAATCCGGTAAAATATTTCAATGAATAGTCTGGATATCCACGACATCCAGTCACATCAAAAGAAACCTCCCAACACACGCGAACGGTCAGCCGCCACCGCCAGTAAACTTGATTTCGGGCGTATGAGTCAAATCATAAATTATGCAACGCAGAGGTGAACGGGATTCGCTGAAGGGCGAAAATTCTCATTGCCCTGACGAGAGGGAAATGAGATGACGTCGATGACATCACACTTCTTCCTGCGATTAATGGACTTTTCAGTCATGCGTGAACGAGAATAATCCTACTGACTATGCATATTTAAGAACTGACATAGATTACCAATGGTGGCAAAAGCATCGAGACCACCTTATTGATAGCTTCATTTCCCCGTTATCGTTCGTAAAAGAAAACGAATTGGTTAGAGTTGAATCCTTCATCCAGCGAATCGTGAACCCACGATCTTCGGCTTAAATATCAAATTAGAGTTACCTAACAGGCTACCCCAAACCTACCAGTTAACAAAAGGTTCAACTTACGACTGGAAGTAAACCAAAGTATGAAATTATTGAAAATAATCTCGTTCCCGCTGACCTCATAGATTTGGGCAAAACTTACAACACATCCGCCCCACTTTCAACATGATTTAAGAGTAAACAAATCTGACCCTACGGGTCCAAGGTCCAACGCAAAGCCGGAAGTAGTGACTTAAAGTGTAATAAAAAAATCTTATTTCGGATGACACCGAGTGAGTTTAGGACTACGATACCGTTAAAAATCCCTTCCACTCACTATAATCCACCCCAGGCCTATTTGGTGAAGCAATAAAATGGGCTTCCAGGAATCAGTGAAACCGCAAAGCATTTTAATGGGTTGATTACACTCGCTGGGAAGCCAGGATTTTCTGCTGCAGCCCAATTTCATCGAATTAATTCCCAATCCCTAGTCTGGAAGAAAACTTTCTTTCCGCCGCCAATGCAAAACAGACCAAATCAATTATTATACAATTATGGTATAAGGCTTGGCAATTTGTCTATTCTATAGTGGAAATTACCCTAGGGGTGAAAATTAATTATACTTTGATCTGGAATGGCCCACCAAATCTCTCTCAAAATTCAATAGGCCTTGTGTAAGCTTCATTCAGAAGCTTGATTCCATCTATTTTGCGACGTGAACTCGTAATCATCCTCATTATTCGACCATTGTTTCGTGGGGTTCTAAAAAAAAGGCCACAAGTGTGCATGTTAATGTAAGAACTGCTATTGACTCAAGCACCTCAGAACCTCTGCAATAAGATTATTTTCACAGCTCATGCAATTAATACGGGCCGCGAAATTTCGTTTTTTTACGGTTATACGTAATGAAATAATCACGTAAAATAAATCTTTCCCCGCGATCTCATTCAAAATTTGCATTTCCCTTCCTGATTACGTACAAAATGCAAGTTTACAGGAAAAACTTTTTAGATACTTTTCGAACCCTTAACACCCTTCCACAATAATCCTACATGATACCTGTAGATTAGATAATTAAATTATTATCCTGATGACTCCTCTCATGTCGAAGTTATTCATCACATTATATATAACATTTTTGTCAATAATATATACAATTAATTTCAAATAATGCAATATAATTCATAGCATTATTCCCCTATGTTGTACATTTCTCACATTATGTATTTAGGAATTTATTTATGAACACAAATACATGCTCACACACAAATTTTGGTTGCTTCCTCTGCTAGGTTTTTATAAATCAAATGAAATATTTGTTTGTGCATTTACATTTATATTGCATATTTACTACCATTCAAAGCACTCGTGGATTTTTACTCATAAAAATTTAGTAAAATAACATATTTATGTGATTATCGAATGTTGAAAAAAACTTAAAAATTGTTAAATAGCAAATGAAAAAATGTGAAATCAGCCTTTTAAAATAATTACTGTTTCACTGATCAACATCTAATCTAATGGAATAAATTATGCTCCGGTCACAAAATATGGGCGGGTGAGAATATTATGATGCCGTTCTAGCAGTGCGTTTGTCAATGAAATTATCAAACCAAGACAAGTCAAAGTGAGGGAAGTTTTCAACGTTGACAGTAACATTTGTAAGAAAACAAATAATTTGATACATCAATCCTAAATAGAGGAACTTTAAATGACTTCACAGCCCTCGATTTCATTCGAATGACGAGGTGGATGTGGGAAAAATGATAATCCTACAGTGACAAAGTTTCAGAGGTATCTAATGGAACTTCGTTAAGTCATAAAATTAGATGCATGCAAAAATGTATGTAACGAGTAAAGCGAGGGAATGTTGATGCACAACTCACCACATTTACATTGATCAATGTGCTACAGCTGGGGCATTTGTAAATCCACGCATTAATACTCAATCTCTTTCCATTCAGCAGTTTAATTTTAGAGCCAACGTGTTTATGGAATAATATTTTTTAACATGGGTATGCTGAAGCAATGTCAGTTCGATGATACGCCTTTATATACACTAACAGTCCCATTCAGCTCGTAAAAATACTAATCCGGGCGCCGTTTGTGAAAGACTCTTTTCATTAGGTTTCATCCAGCTGGCACAATGGCATCCATTATTGAGAGACTTGAGTCATGAGGCACAGCGGTTTTCTTTCATTTCTCGAGTAAATGTGGGGTATTTCGATTGATCGAGAATAATAAGAGCGCAACTAGGGCATGTGGAATGCGCATTAAATCACGCCGAACGGAGGAGGAAAGAGAACCGGGATTCGAAGCACGTCATTTTTCAAACTCGCACATCGAATACCAATCAAAGATCGCGAAAGACTTCCCGGCTTTGCCCTCGGTCATCGCGGGCAGAGGTAAAAACTCGCAAGCGCATACAATCATGGACAACTTCTTCCCACCCCGTGTTCGAATTGCACGGGTGCACACACAAATGTGAATCTTTTCGAAGTCTCACCACCCGTGACGACGACCCGCTGCTCCCGAACGACCGCCGCCTTGTACGGCCAACACCGCTGGGTGCGATGGCTATCTCCGGAGACGAGGCCACCAGCTTGGGGAGTCCCTGTTCGCATCCCCCCGCACCCTCCAGCGATTCCATTAACCTCGTTGCCAGCGGGAATTGAGCGCGCGAGCGTCAGGACGAAAGCGATTTGCGCGGAGAGGTGCTTCGGAGGGAGAAACGAGGGAGAGGACACGGCCGTGCGATGCACATACATACGAGTCAATGCAGTTAGCCACACAGATGGCGATTCACCAGAGAAAACGATGCAAAGACGTGGGCTCTGCAATAGTTCACAGCCGGAATCAACTCTCAATTTACTCAAAATATCGAGGTTCTGGAAGGTGAAATGGGGGCCCGAATCGAAATACTGTAAAAATAACAATACCGTCAAACGATAGGGTTCTTACCGGGACGTGATTTGCCTACGACGCACTGCGCGATATCCTGATTTCCCTCATGCATTTCGCAATATCTGTTTTCTGTTGGAGGCTTTCGCAGTGTTGGTCTAGAAAATCGGGGGTTTCCGGTATACATCGACGCGTTTAGGTCTTCATACTCCAGTAATGAGAATGATACCCAGAAAACCCTAAATTTACAATATCTACATGTCGAGGCTGGTTCAATATTCAATTCAAATGGTACAGCGAGGCTCACAAAGTCGAGATCCTCTACCATACTAGTTTACGTACTAAGTCTAGCAAGGACACGAGGATTTTCCCTGTGCAGCACATTACAAGGTTCCGCTATCTTAAAATGTCTCTTCGCGAGGAAAGGGACACCCAGTCGTTGGTTCAACTGTAGTGCAAAATAAGGACATCTACCTCCTCCTACCTATCTCCATCCATCTTTGAATAGAGCCCTTCAGAACGGAAGGTGATTCGTCTTTAGCGGAAACCGCAGCGATTACCGAAAGGCCCGCCCACCGACGATCACCAACGCTAGGGAAACGTGCTTTTATGGCGTTTTATGGTTTGTAAAGCATTATCTACAGCACTCAAAAAAAAGCTGACTCGCGTGACGATGGACGAATTCTCTTTCCCCGTCGACGGCGGCCTCGGTTTCAAGAGGATTCATACGGCGAGGCAAAACTCCTCTCAAGAGCTCTGCCTCATTTTCAGTACGGATGCATTGGGCGCTCTCGTGATTTGTCGTGATCCATCGATTGACATCGATGTCCTCCCTTTATGCGCGGCTGCGTCCTCCCCCTCTGTAGCGACCAGAGATAGACCAGCAGCCACTCCCAATTCCTCCCCTTACTCTTGCCTCGAAAGGGTGGCATTTAACGTGATGAGAGTATTGCTCGTTCTTCGCGTAACTAACTTATTGATCCTGCGCTCGCTGCACGAGAAATTGCCGGAAAGGTCTTCCTCGACAAACAGAGTCGATTCAGAGAAGTTAAAGAAGGTTCAAAAGGCTCGTATGCCGCAATAAAATGAACCTCGATGGCAAATTATGAGTGATACGATCGATACCATCACTCTTAAATCTTATTCCTGGTTATCTTACTTTTCATTACCGCAGAATTCGATCGCAATCTTCTTGATTCAATTCACTTCATGAAACGCCAAGTTTTAATCGAAGCTGAACATTAGTGTAAGCGGTTTTACGACTGAGATTACCGAGATTTGCAAAATTGCGAAATGAGCCCATCAGCCTCTCCAGAATATCCGGTAGCATGAGCATTAATAAGTAGCGAGTACGGTCCGAAGAATGTCTCCTTTATCCATCAGCCTCCAGCAATCTACTACTAAAACTAAGCACTCCTATATTTACGCAATAGCAACAAGACGTCCCTATATTCTATTTACACGGTTGACGTAAAGCATAAACGCGCGGTCGGTAAAAATGAACGTCTCGGAGGAGATATATTCGTATAAATTATAATGACAAACATAAATATGAATGTTACAAAACACAGCCATTAGCATGCACTATTTTATTACCTTCAGAATCTATGTTTATAAATATGCGATCTTCCTGCACGCAAAAACTCAAAGTATCAAAGTGATTTTGGTCCAATTTAAATATGGAAACAGAAGTGGGGCAGATGAAGAAGTGACCTCTAGAAAAAATCATCATCCCGTGCCCCGTGAGAGGTCATACAATTATGCAAGAAGCACCCGCCCTCATGGTGGCCATGGATCGAGGGAACCAATTATGATTAGCCTAAAGTTCGATCCTAATCGCTAGGTACGGCATAAAATGCACACATGAATGAAAGAAAAATCTTTCCGGTTACATCTTACATCTTCTACATTTTCCCACTTCCTAATGATTTGTATTTTCGATAGACTTGGAAACTTTACTCATTCTACTTAAACGTGCCATGCATAACTGTGCTCATTAAGCATTCATTTTCTTTGTACAAGTTAGGTTCTCGTTCCGTAATTATGAAAAAACATCTCCATTACATTTATGCGAGTACAGATGGTAAGGTACGTCATATATGGCAATAGATCCAAAAGGTATCCCCATTTTTTATCACCAAAGCAGGCAAACATAAATATCACTTCAAACATTTCATTGGTTCTTAAGCAATAAAACCATAAAGTAATCAACCGAGGGTCGGTATGGCAAGTGATGGTAGATTTCACACAGTACTATGCCCGACGGCGTGTGAAATTCACGCATCAGGGTTCCTTTCCCTGTGCAGGTTATGGTTTCCCAGGAAGTTCTGGTACCCGAAAAATTACATAGCTTGGGTGGAGCTGCATGTTTCCAGAGTGATTTGCCCGGGGGTCAAACTCGGGCCCTACGGTCAGTAGTCCAACGCTCGACAACGCAGTCCCCCTGGACTACCGCGACCCACTCTTAAGTAATTAGTAGTATATACATGTCGCTCGAAATATTTTTTATTTAAAACATAAATCGTGCATCAGTTTCAATGATGTCGTTAAATTATTGCATAATTACATTAAATACAATTCAGACAACATTTACACTCGATGGCTTTTTGCACATTTGAGACTCGGCTAACATGGGTAATACATTTCGTGGTTAACTCAATACGACTGCTCGAGATCGAGATAAAGACCTAATCGAAAAAATATCACAAATATCTCAAGCTGAGTAAACTGTTAGGATGAGCAACTAGATGATTCCCATTAGGCACAAAGCAACAACCTCCGGAGCAAAGCCTACGAAATCCGTAAGTACTAACCCCATCAGCTGAAATCTAAAATAAAAATTCAATATATATGAAGTAATTTTTATAAAAGATGAATTGGCAAACCAAACTTCAGAATCACTCTCTGAATTACTGAGTTTAGTTACTTAGATTGTAATTCGATTTTAAATAACCAGGCTTGTGAGAGCTTGTGTGGGCTTCATCCTCGTAAGGCGCAAGGCAGGGTGTGATTGCATAAGAGTCAGGGGGGTCGACGGGGGCAACAGATTGCCGAGAGGTGATTGCCCGGTCTAGTAAGCAAATTTGATTATCCTTCGGGGGACGGGTGTTGCGCCCATCTCGACGATATTGCCTCAGTCGGTACCCTCCTCCGCGCGAAGGGTCGGCATTTGGGGGTCCATTCAACGGAGCAACATATATTAAGAATGAATTTGCATGGGGGAGGGGGGTCATTATTCTCTCCTTGATGCTTCGGCTATCGCCCGGCCTGGATCCTACGTCATCCGAAAGACCCAAGAGAGTCAATCTGGACAAGACGGTGCCTCGGCATTGCTCACAAATTCCTCGACAGTTTTAGAAATTCTTTCGACCCAAATGACTCACGCGATCTTCTTCCTATGGCATTCCAGTTATCACCCGAGATATGCATGAGAAACTTGGGCGTTTTTTATTGAGGAAAGTAGATAATGCCATCAACAAAGCGAGCACGGTGGAACGCTGCCTTGGCGGATAATGTTTAGCAATCAGTCGGTGGAATTAAGTCTGGGGAAGTTAAAAACTCCTTTAATATGGACATCACACAATTCCACAAAGTAGCGCCTGGAACTGTAAAGTTAATTTTAGCAATCAGGTTATAAAAACCCTTTTGTGATGGTCCAACGATGAAGTTGGTGTAGCTGAGTCGAGGCGTATCAGGGCAATGTCCCATGTATTTTTTTTTTATTTTGCACTATATGGTATATCAGCTTTTATCTAGGTTATTAGATTAAAGAAAACATTTATTACAACTTTCAGCTTGCGCAAGGATTAACAAGTCTCTTGTATCACGAGAAGGGAAGTATCAAGTTACGTAACTGCCCAATATATATCGTATTATTTTTTCCACTGCCTGTTCTTGGTGCGCACCACTCTCCTCGAGGAAGACTGGGACCTCTGACTAGGTGAGATTTCTTTGTGGTGATAGAAGGGTGCTTGATTTAAATTCACCACACCCGGGGCCTGCCCGAGGTTATCTGACGATGAAGAGCCTTCGTTCGTCTTCACCGCCAACAGTGAAGCGGGAATGAAATTTCCGCGCCTTAGGCAAGCTTCACTTCACTTACCCCTACCCCCAGTCAAGACAACATTTTGGCGCTTCTTCTGACTTCACACCTCAGGCAGTTTCCATCCCTGGATGATACCGGCCGCACCCTAGCTAAGCGATGGGAGGTTGCCCACTTCGTCCTTATCTTAGTATTTCGGGGCGGCCATTCGTTTCATTTATTCCCGTTCCAGACTTTTTCCGTATTTTCCCGACGCATACACGTCATCATTCTTCCCGATTTTTCTCACGATTGTTTGCATGATGAGGCAATTTTTTAAACATTGTAATATCACAAGTAGGGCAGGTGTATTTGCTTCACGTGCAACTGGTATATCCGATGTCGGTCCTATTACAACATCGCGTTCTGCACGAGTGACGACCTGCGGTAAACACTAATCTCAACTAAAAGGAGCGTCGTTCTCACCGGGAATTTCCGATTCCCGTATGATATTCCCGAAACACACACAACCCCCCCAACGATTTTAATATAATTCGGCCCCCTTTTTAACAATGGGAAGACACGTAGCACATGATTAGGGATCTTTCAAATCCCACGTTTCATGAAGGCGATAGGTACGAAAACTATCTTTTCCAAGACTACCATAATATCGCATAGCAAAACATTTGCTTAGGGCAAACTATCCGAAATCGAAAAAAATTAAGGTAATCGACAAGCACAATGGTCATTGTAATTTATTTATATTCTTTTAATTTTCTATTTGTCTATCCATCTATATTCACATTGAATATTAATATTTTTTTAACAAAATATACGCATGAATGTAGGAATTAATACGTCACGGTCATAAATTCGCGACCACGATGTCACGTGCATGTCGAGTTAGTGGTAACTTAAGTTTATGGACAAGCAAGGAGTACCGTACATCACAGATGTCCCAGCAAGGAGACAGGAAGAAGGAAGGAGGAGCTCCCATACATGAACCCCGGAAGGAGGAAGAGGGAGGGGCGTGGTGGGTTGAGGGCAAAACACCGCAAGTACGCCAGGAGGATGCCTTGCGTGCCACCCCATCTCACGCACTTTCGCGCACCCAAGTTTCCTGCGCTGAACTACACAAACTGTTACAACCCACGCAAAGATGACCTCGAGATATTTTCTAAATATTCATAGTTTCCACTCACTTTCATGCCGGATATTAGGACGCTTCAAACAGGTCAATAATGGATAGGGAAACCATTTAGACGAACAATTTCCTCTTCGGGACAGAGTCGATGGTCGTGATGAACTAACAAAATTTACAAATCGGGCCAGTTGTCCGAAATGTCATTATTTGTTAAGTTATGAAAAGCCATCGTAAAATTTAAACGGCGCGGTGTGGACGAATTATTCTCATGTGAGGACTACCTTAAAAATATGGAGTTCTTATTTCATTTTACCATTCACTCTTCCATGGCAGGCTGAAATTCTTTCTCAAACGGTTGAGTGGAACAGATTTAAAATTATTCGTTAGCCCTTTCGATAATCCGTTCAGTTAGGAGTTTTCCGCTCGCGGATTATTGTTGAAACGTTACGAAGATTCAACAAGTGACTTACTGCCACAACGGTACAAACATCTCTTCCAAAAAACAATACACGCGTCGCAACCAGGGGACAAAAGCGGTTCGCCGGATGAAGGCGAGTGGGCGGTGGCGGCTTCAGTCCAATGATGTAACCTGCGGTATGTATACGAAGGCTCTTACCGTAATGTGCGATGGGAAGGAGTGAGGGAGCCAGCCGAGCCAGCGCTCACTGAGTCATTAGCAACTTTCGAGCAATGGACAGAGACTGCTCCGCTGTTTTGTCCCTCGGGACCGAAACAATTCCCGTCTATTTCCTCAGCGTTACTACCAGATCACGCCCATCATAAACTGCTCGCTCGCTCTTTATCTCTACATTCCCAAGATATTCGGAGTGACAGAGAGTTCGTGGAATTCCTTTTTTTCTTAAGGAAACTAACTTGTAGCCATTCAAGATAAACCAGTACAATGATACCTAATGTTGATTCACTCAATTTAATTCTCAAACACACATTATCGAGGACAGGAGACATTGTTTTTTCATGACTCTCCGGAGAGGTGGCGGGTTTATACATACACACACACACATATAGTATATATATATTTTTTCGTGTATATGTATGTTCCTGTTCAAATTGTTCAATTCTTAATGAGAAGAGGGGACAAGGCAGTGACTGTGGATGAGCAAAGTCAACGGGATTTAACAATCCCCTTAAAAACAAAATTAGAGCATGACAATCTTTTTTATAAAAACGACTTTGTGATTGCTCTAACAAGAGAAAAAAAGTGTTTAACGCAACCGCCTTGGCAAACCGGGACACCGTTTATAACAAGGGCCAGGAAAATAACTAAGTTCGTTTCAATTAAAAAAATAATAATTCCATCAGATAACCCCTGAAAAAATTTCCTCACGGCATACAACATCGATCACCTTGATTTGGAGTACGATTTCTAAGCTAATGCCTACATGTCAACATTTAATTAATAAAATCTTTCTGCAATATTCACATCGACCTAAACAGAATTATCTTTCCCGCAAACCGTTAAGTTAAACTGTAAAGCCAAGTTCGAAATGCATATATTAATGTAGTTTTCAGACATGCATGAAAAATGTTTCATTCGTGATACAAATTATCCATTTATATTAATATTCAAATATATTAACTCAAAATCAAGTGAACCCAGCAAGCAAGGACATCACAACCAAATCGATTGAACGGCTCTAAAGAAAATGCTAGCCCATAATGCCTGAACAAGGTTAATATTGGCAAGATTATTATTTCAAGGGTCCTGCTTAAGCTGTGCGTATACATCTTGTTTTTCTAGACTGAGGGAAATTTCGTCTTTACTGTCACAACAGAGGAGTGAGCGAAACGTCACCATTCCCATTCACACGCGACTGCATTCGTTACTAAGATGCCTACTCTTAATGCATTTCAGCGGCGAGGTAGCGTGAGCCTGCAGACGGTGAGCCAAGTCGACCATTATACCAACACAAGAACGGAAACTCGGAGTGGTCCAGAGAATTTTTTTTGCAACGTTTCCCGGAGAAAGATAGCGTCATCGAAAATCCCGAAGGTCCACATGCTTCACTGTTAAGGTAATGCCTATTCGCGTGAGACTCACGCTCGCCAAAATAATAACCCCCACCAACCCGAGGAAAATAAAAAGTTTATGGGTCTGTGCAATGAATGAAACAAAACCTAATCCACCCTCTACGGACAACCTATCGTTTAAAACGGTAATTTTATTCCACAGTCTCCGAGAGGAAGAAGACCCCTCTCGGGGCTTTTTGACTATCGCTCGTCTGGAAGTTAACCGCGAGAGTTGGAGAGAAAAATTGCCCTGGAAATGAACTAACTGCCTTCCCCTGAAGCGCACAGTGCGTGCAACTATGCATAACTCGAATTGTTAGACTCAAAAGTGTCTGCAGGGTAAGGTCACGAAGACGGATATGGATGCAGCCGATCTCCTAAGGTAAATGAGGGCAAGGACAGCTCTGCCAGTTACATATGCATCAGTCCAATCATCATCGCCGAAAGTATACGTGACCAATGAGGCACTCGAGTGAAGTGATGGTCGCCTTGAATATTCTAGCCAGGTGTTAAATAGAGAACGGATTCCTTTTTTTTTGACAGTTGTTCAAACTAAGCTTGTGGATTGTCTTTGATGATCTTATTATGTAAAAGTGGGGTAGTATATGATCTGAACAATTCCTGAGAGTTTTGGAGGCCAACCGACCGTCCACCAATTCCAGATCACAACTCGCAACATAAAAAGGCATATTATTTAAATTCCACAACGACAACACAACATAAAAAGGCGTATTATTTAAATTCCCCAACGACTCTCTCTAAAAGTGCCGAAAAGTTCCGATCCTAAGCCTTATTCATTTGCTTTTTTCAATAATTCAAGATTACGCAACGGAGAAAAATGTATCCATTCGCCCAGTTCAGAAATCTCCAATAGAATGAATAAGAAGTCTAGTACTAAAAGTCTCCACGAAACCCGTCAAAATAACTTCACCACGGTGCATAAACAGCGGATTAATCGGCCGAAAGAGTTATGCCATCTTCGATTCGCCGTGAACTAGGGATCACCTTGGTCTGTTCAACTGTTGGGTTAAATATACAGCACATCAACCTTTCCCTTTGAGAAAGTAACTCCCATAAACGTATACAGGTTAATTCTAGGGGTGAGGGAAGGGGTCACTATCCAAACAATGCACACAGGACGCCAGAGAAGAGCACCAGGGGACGCCAACAGGTGGCGTCGCTTGCGCGCGCCCAAACAAAACCGGAGAATTCACGTTCCGGAACCCTTTACGCACGAAACTTTGATCTAACTCACCTTGCTGCTGTCTTTCCGAGCATCCACGTCACCTGTCTTGAGCGCCATTATTTGTAATCACGGGCGCAGGGGCAAGGGGAAGCGGACGATCTTATGGTGCGTGGAAATCGTCGTCTAAAAACGCCAAACTTAGTTCTTCTAAGTTGTTAAAGAAGATTCCCTCTCGTCTCAAACACACGCACTGTACACGGGTAACGACGTCGGGCTCGATAGAGCGGCTTTCTCTCCCTTCTCTCTCCTCCCTCGCTCGCTCTTATTTCCCACTGTGCCCGTCTGAGTCCACCGCTCTGGCGAAGCAAGCCCAAGCGCTAGCGAACAGCACTGCCTTCCTTCCCTCCCCCCTCCTTCGACCAATCTTCGCTCCCCCGCCCGTTCCGTCCCCCACCGCAGCAAGCTCTCCTCCTCCTTCCGATTCGTCCTCCCTTCCCCGCCATCCCTTCCGTGGAATTCTTTTTTTCTTTCCATTCCTGCAGGCCTCCCCATGCCCAACCAACACTCACAGCCACCTATGGTCGCTTATTTTCTCTCCGCACTCCTCCACCTTTAGCGATGTGGGCAGTCGAACCTCGAGAGCAACCATCTTCCCCTCCCTCAAGAGAACCTTCCTTCTTCGGGGAGGATGCAAACATCTCTCCCCGAAAAAAATAATATATTACAAACAACTCGTCGAGAAAATTCCGGATCATGCCCACTCCAGGTCACTCAGGTGAACCTTCATCCAAACGCTATGCGTGTTAAGTACCCCTTTAACATCTTCGCTCTTAGAAGTAAGTTTGCCATCCTTTGGAGATGTGTCTCTCTTCCCGCTTCCTCACCTTCGATCGATTCCTTAATGTTGGCAAATGTTCGTAAGCTATCAGTTTCGATCTCATAAACTGTGAGAAAATCAACATTTAATCATGTCCAAAGAGGGGGAGTTCTTCCAGGGGGAGTTTTTAAAAAATGAGTATAAATTTACCCATCTAGCCCATGGCCGACTATCTCCTGAGAAACAGATCATTACTTTGTCGAAGGAAGATTTATTCGTAATTCAACAGTTGCCAAATGGGTCAAGTTTTTTCTTCGGAATTTTTCGAGAGATTAGATATATAGATAAGAGCGGAAGAGAAGGGAAGAGATAATAGTCTCAAGCAATGTAGTCTTACGCCCATAATGCCCATCGTTGAAATCTCCTTATCTTGGCGAGTTCGAAACATGCGAAAACTAAACCCCAGACAAAGTGACAGCATTTTTTACCGAATTACAAAATCGGAGGGTTTTCATAACTTGTGTATACTCTGAACATCATTATCTAAAGTTATTAATACCAAGACTGATTAGCAGAAGCCCTTGAAGCTTTCCTCTTCCCGCGAATCTCTTCATTTCTTCTTAATTCCTAGTATTATTGTCAACCATCACTTTTCAAAACATACTATCAAAACAAGTTTCTTCCTGTCTTTTTTATAAAATGCGTTAAGCCTTTAAGTAAAAGGAAAATTCTGGATTTTTCTGATAACAACTGAACGTTGCACTACAATCTTAACGTAAAGCCAAGTATTGATCTACGCCTGTCGCCAAATACCTATATGTATTTCACGTGACTAGAACCTACCTATTAAGAGCTAAAACTACCATGGGTTGACGATACCCTCCCTTTACTGCAATAAATTTCAGTGGTTTAATATCAAGTTTCAAAGGAATTAATTTTTAATGATTCTACCAGCACTTACTTCTCGATTTGTCCCTTGCCATCTTTTGTAGAGCTTCCTCTTCATGGAAACTAAGCATTACTGGCTTCGAGATGTTTAGATACAGGTATGTATACCTGTGTATACCTGTATGTATACGAGTACCTGTATAACGAAGGTGTACGTTGAGGTGGTTCGAAATACGAATATGACTTTGGTCCAAAGTTGATTCTTAGATACCGTTCGAAGTGTGAGTGAACAGAGAAGCCTATAGAAGAGAATGATTACAACAAGCTACACGAGAGGCTATTTCTAAACTTCATTCGTTTTCATATGTGTGTTTCATTCGTAATAAATATTCTACGGTTTAAATTCTATCTATTTATTTAACAACTTCCCAATTGGCGCTTACATTCTGCTGTCACCCGTGATGAACCTTCTAAAGGAACAAGCAAGCATTTATTTTTTCCGCCTTGGGCATTACTTGGTAACCATTATTTCCATTTTGAATGTTAATGCTTCGCAGATATTTTCCTAAACTATTTTCCCTCTCAAGTTCTTCCAAGACGTCCAATGACATCTTGTGACCCTGACCTTAATCTTTTAGTTGAAGAACTAACTGTTGGTACAAAAAGTACCGATGTGGTGAGTAAAGAGCAGGTTTGGATGACACCTCCTCAGCAACTTAAGTCTTTCCTCATCTCCTCCCTCACACTTCGCTACAGATTATTTCGCACCCCATAAAATATTCAATTTTTAGACTTATGGACGAGGCTCCACCCTGTACTCCATAACTTTCAGTATAGATTTCAAAGACGTCGAGTTTCCATTATTTTTCGACCGGTTTGCAAAGAATAAAGAGACGTTACTTATACCAGAGTGAAAACGCCGCTACATTCATCTAACACATCAGTTAATGTGAATGGCGCGGGGAAATGTGCAGAGATTGCCGTAGAAATGAATGAATGGTAACCGGTTCATCGGATGGAAACATATTAAGATATGTTAACTTAGCGTTACTTATTTCAAAAATGTCCTCGAATCAATTACTATAGTCTTTCACACTAGGATACATATGTTCAATTACTTGACAAGGCCTCACGAGAGACTACGTAAGAATGGTGTTTTTACGACATCTGCTTCGGTCGAGCAATTGCGAAATAATGGGTTTATGACCCTAATTCACACCACACGTCGTCTAAGGGAAACCGCCTTGGTCCAAATGCTTTTATAATGCCCATTGGGTAAAAATGGACCGTTAGAAGACGCATAATTTCTGTTTTAACAATAACATTATCAAGTCTTGATGTTCCGCGTCCTCCTCGTAAAATAAACGATTGGCTTTTTGCGACCCCAAATTTTAAATAGAATAAATAAGAGTGACGTCGAATTCGTATGAGAGTTCCCATTTTTATCGTACAGCAGGTAATTGAAGATTTCAACGTTGTCATTTGAGTCGAATTCATGAATGAACCCAATGGAATGTCATAAGATAAAATCAAGCATCTCCGTTCATAGCTGTAAGCATTCATTTTCTATTAAAAACACAATAAATTTATACGGACGTACATATGTGGGCAATTATGTAAGCATAGACTAATTTACATTCCCTGAATGCAAAACACACGATCAATTAGAACAGCCGCCCTAATTTCAACTACTGTACCTAAGAGTTAATAAGTGTTCAAGGCTTTAGAGGTGTCCCTGAGGAAGCAAGGAGGCTTTATCTTTTTGAATTGCATTGCCTCTAGAAATAGCGAAATCGTGACTTTTCGACCTACCATTACATGCAGTGAGGCCTGGAAGTAGTTTGCCTTGAAAATCGTTTTTTCGCGATGGACTCTTGGGATGCTATATGGGTCTCTTTCAATGGTTGAGCTTTCATTATTCGGTGCAATAACGTTATTTCGACACGAAAAATATCTCATAAGTATTATAACGGCACTGTACGATATGTTTAGTGCTCAAGTCGTCTTTAGTTGGTGATCCATGCACTTGGTACGAAAACCTATCAAACATTGGAAATGACGCTAGGCAGAAGAGCCGGACACTCGTGACCGAGAAAAATGGTCAGTCGAATCTTATTTCCTTTGAATCGTGGCAACCGAAGAAAATAGAAGTGTCGGACGCGTGGCTGAACGAGAGGGAAGAATCTAAAGAGGCTGAGAAGAAGGCAACACTTATGTACAGTTCAAATAGGTCCCATGCATCACGAAAGTGAACACAAAAGGAAATACGTTAACAGGCGGTGTGCAAATGAGTGGGTGTACGTTGTGGGAAGGAGTCAGAATCGAAGCAAATATGATTCATGGCAGTAATAATTGGATGATGATCTTCTCTAGGAGGAAATGGTCTCTTAACTTCTTTTTCGATAAATCTCTTCTTTTTTACCTAAGCCCTTGAACGACTCTGAAAAGGATGACGACGATGTTATGAACTGACAGCGCAAATGCAGAGGGCAAAGAATACGATCGCCGCTAAAGTGTTTAGAACAGAACAATATTTCTATCGACCCTTATTTTTCACAGAGATTCATCGCTCAATGTTAACGTAGCGATCTTTGATTTCCTTCGGATTCTACTAAGAGTGCTATATAATCAGTGTTAAATTATAACGCATGCGTTGCTCATCGAAGCATGGTTTTCCAAGCTATACCGTTTGCATGACCGTAATATGATCACGATTTATATGAATCGTTCGATATCACCTAGTGAATCAGAGCAGCGAGTTTTAATTCATTGCATGCTTCCTAAGTTGAACAGGAAACAAAGTCAAGCATGGTGTGTTTCCCTACTAAGAGAATGGGCTGAATATTCTTTGTTTTTTTTAACACTACAATAAATAAGACCCCTACCATATGAGAGGCGTGCGGTTACGTTTCTTCAGAGAATGGTGAGAATGAATCATGAATTCATCTGAACAGAGAAAAGACTCCATAAAAGACGTGAGTAATTTCAATAAGTGCTATACAAGAGTTTTTACCTAGTTTTTTGGTGCTACTTTGTTGTTGCAATTTAAACTTAAAGCTGATTTAAACTCCTCCACAACACCCTAAATTCGACTATTGATTGCCCTGAACTGCTCTTCCTCTTCAACTTCAAGATACCAAATCGACCCCATCCACTTCCGAATCCATCTTCCTGTTCCTAGGTTATCTCTCACTAAGCGCTTCCCATTATTTCGCCTCTCCTCCCTTCTAAATTAATTCCCTCACACTGTCGACCCTTTTCATTTATCATGTAACAATTTCACCGCCCAAGCATTATCCCACCTGTCAACAAATTAAATATTTATTTCCCCTGCCCATGTTCGGTTCTCGTTGTTTATTGTTATGCTGTTATTGTATTTTGTCCTCTTTCATGTTTTTGTTATATTTTTCACTGTAAATTGGCGCTACTGCTGTGTTTGAATAATGTTTTAAAATAATAAATAAAACTCGGCTCCATATTGCTAAGAGCCCAATGACGCGGGTCATTCCCGTGATATCGACGGAGAAAAGAAGTGTACGATGCATTTCCATTTGTCACAATTTTTTTCTTCACCAATCAGCCACATCATTTTTCATTCTTTGGAATATTATGGATAGATTTGATCGAAACCGGTACTATAGTTTAATAATACCACTCTGGATTTCTTTCATTATCTTTCTTGAGTTCTATATTAGGCCGTGACGTGTTTTATTCGCGTGCTATTTTCTATTCGACACGCCTCCTCCGGTTTGATTCCGTTGTCATGCGTAGCGAAGATATTAGCTAGGGCGGGCGATTTTATGAGCTTTATATCGAAATAAATTAGAATTTATAAGAACGCAATTGTATGCCAAGAGTGCCATTAATTTTTCCGTACCAATTGGAAAGTGCTAGAGCAATTACGAGTATAGCTGTGTGAATTAGTTACATATGAAATCCACAGCACTTGATGCTATAAGAGTCTATTATAATTCTGGTAAAACACTACCCAGAATATTATGATGCTTTTTGGATTGAAAACTTCACAGGTGGATGACTATAGTTGGAAATCGAAAAACAAAGGTGATCCTCACTAGGAACTTATATTGTCTCAAAATCTTATTCTTTCTTCCATTCAAATCTTGGAGTGTTTCAATATCTATCATTAATAAACATTTGCAGAGGTTTTTCGTAGATTTATGCACTACTAAGTTGATCTTTCGCTAATCTCAATTATCTGTATAAAAGTAGTATCGAGAATATCTATTAGCGAGGAATTCATCCAAGATAATATTTTCCAGTTGCTTTAAGATGTTTAAACTTTTCATATCCAGTTTTTCTCCATCCTCCACCTTATCTTGCAACCGAGGTTGAATTATACACATACGTACGACAGCAATGCTTCTTCATAGATTCTTGCAACTAGGCACTCCTAATACTTCGTGCCGAGTTCCCTCCCGCCTTCCATTCGCGTTAAATGATTGAACACACGATAGATGAGTCATTGAAAAAGTAAGTAGTAATGAGGACAAAGAAAGGCATATTCCAGCGTGTTGTAATGCCCAACATCAGAGCCGGGCGCTTCCACACCGATATCTCGAAGGAGAGAAGCAAACAGTCAGGTCCACAAGGAACTTCTAGAAGCAACATCACCGCAGGGTAACCACACCAGCGGTCAGTAACCCCTCCTCTCTCGTGGAGCAAAGCGGAACGACCTTGGCCGACACGGTGTCTTCCGAAAACCCTGGAGCCTAACCCGTATTATTCTCCTGAAAACAGCAATGATGATATTATTTGTAGTATCTTTGAGGATGGAAATGGAATTACCACAGTTTTGGCATATTTCCTTTCTTGGTGCGTTTACACAGATCAGCTGCATATTAAGGAATGAATGAAAATAAAGAATACGACTGTGGAGAGGCTCTCGTAACCAATTTGGATCTAAAGAAAAAAATTTGAAGACCTTTCATTTTTAGCTTGTTTTTACAACATTTTGTTTGACAGTAGTAATCTTGATTCTTGATATGATTTTGTATATATATATAACCATAAACACAGTAATCAACCCGAAGGTCGGTTTAGTAGGTGATGGTAGAGCTCACCCGTGTACCAAGCCCAACGGCGTGTGAATATTCACACATCAGGGTAGGGGGGCCAGTTCCTTTCCCTGTGCCGGTTATGGTTTCCCAGGAATATTTGGTACCCGAAAAATCAACTAGCTTGGGTGGAGCTGCAGGTGCCCAAAGTGCCTTGCCCGGGAATCGAACCCGGGACCCTCCGGTCAGTAGTCCAACGCTCTACCCGCTAGACCACCGCGACCCGCATATATATATATATATAGATATATATAATAAATATATATATATATATATTTATTTATTTATTTATTTATTTATTTATTTATTTATTTATTTATTTATTTATTTATTTATTTATTTATTTATTTATTTATTTATTTATTTATTTATTTATTTATTTATTTATTTATTTATTTATTTATTTATTTATTTATTTATTTATTTATTTATTTATTTATTTATTTATTTATTTATTTATTTATTTATTTATTTATTTATTTATTTATTTATTTATTTATTTATTTATTTATTTATTTATTTATTTATTTATTTATTTATTTATTTATTTATTTATTTATTTATTTATAAAGTCACTTTCTTGAAAAACCCACGAACGTGCACAATAATGTAAATTCACTAACTAGTCGACAAACACAGAAACTAAAACATATAAAAGAGGGACTCACTGTTTCTCGAATTTTCGGTGGTGCAACCACCTTTCTCAAGAGGAATTGGGAACAGAACTCTTCTGAGAGAATGAAAGTCGGAGGGGAATTCGTAAAATCGGTTAGGTTTGCTGATGACCAAGCATTAGTTGCTCAGTCAGCCAAGGGGTTGCAAGCATTGTTGAGTGAATTGGAGGTTCAGTGCGATAGATATGGGATGAGAATCAATATTAATAAAACAAAGGTTATGCGATTTTCCAGAAAGAAAAAGGCTAAGCTAAATATTAAAATAGGCGGGGAAAGAATAGAGCAGGTAGAGCAGTTTACATATCTCGGAAGTGTTTTGGACCAATACGGTCAAAGTGGTAGGGACGTAAGGAGAAGAATTGCGCTAGGCAAGGAGGCTTTCTCAAGAAGGAGGGAGTTGATGACGGGGACGTTGAGTAGAGATGTTAAGACAAGACTCGTAAAAACTCTGATATGGAGCATAGCTATGTATGGTGCGGAAACGTGGTCACTGAAGCAGGAGGATAGACGTAGATTGGAGGCTTTTGAAATGTGGGCGTGGAGAAGAATGGAGAAGGTGAAATGGACCGAAAGGAAAACAAATGAGGAAGTACTGGAGATAGTGGGTGAGGAGAGGGGTTTGTTGAGAGAAATCCTATGGACGCAGGAAAAATGGATGAAAGGCGTATTGAGCGGTAGTGGAATGTTGAAGAAGGTAATAGAGGGGAGAATGTTGGGCAAGCGAGGAAAGGGTAGGAACAGGATAGGGATGTTGGATGGGATGAAGGGAGGAAAGAAGTACACAGAGATGAAGAGGGACCTGATGTAGTTTAGGTTGCTGGATTGGGTTTTGTTTGGAGTTACAAAATATGTATTTGATAGTTGTGTCCATCCAAAAACCTACCTTAGCCGGTAGATTACCTAATAAATAGGTATACATATATAATACATCATCGTATCTTACGTTACAATTCAGATAGATATCCACGAAAGAATTTTTATCAAATTCCTCCGGAGAACGATCACAACTTCGAACGTAGTTGCCATAGAAAGAACTCGACTGACGCAGGTTCAAAATGAAACACCGGTTCCATTTAAAGTAAAATGTATTTGTAAATTAATTAGTATTCATATCGCTACCACAAGAGGTATTTCAAAATCGCCACCAATTTGACCGACGTGTTTGAAGGTTTTTAACGATACTAAAAACCAATTCTCGATACTTAGGGCATAAAATGGTTATAAAATGTATCATTCAGCTCCTTTTCCCGTTTATTTTGATAAAAATACTTAACTAATGATCACAATTTTACATTGCATATTCATCGTCATTTAAAATGGAAATTGGATGGCGACAACGGTAATAGGTAAAAGTTTACATGTCTTGGAAGTGTTTCGGAATAAGATGGCCCAAGTAGCAGGGAGTTAACGTACGAATAAGAATTGCTTCGGGAAAAGAAACTTACACAAGGAGGAGGGAATTGATGACAGTTGAATGACGATAAGAAAAGATTAGTGAAAAACTTTTATTCGAAAAACAGTTTAATACGGCGCGGAAACTTGGTCCTTGCGGCGAGATGATAGGCGTAGATTTGGAGGTTTTTTAGGTGTGAGTGTGGATACGAATGGAAGCGTAAAATTGATGAAAAGAAAATAAACGAAGACGTTCTAGACATGGTGGAGGAGGATACATGATTTCTGGCAGAAATCCAAAGGCGGCAGGAAAAGGGGATGCAGAAAATTTTACACTGGCGATGGAATGTTAAAGTTTGTGACTGAGGGAACCCATTTAGGACTGAGGAAACAAATCCATTTGAGCAAGAATGATAAAGGAAGGAAAATGATGGGCATATCTGAAGGAATGAAGAGAGGAAGGAAGAAATCGAATGAAAGAAGGGTTTATTGTGTGCAGGGTGTCACTTTGTGTCTTGCTAGCTGAGACAAAAAATGTATCATTGTTCTGTGTCTCCATCGAAAACCTATTTTAATCAGATAGGCAGAATACAAATAATTCATCATTAAAACGTCAGCCAAATGACTAGTTTATTGCATTATTCATAATTCAATTCTAATCTGGTACTTTCTGTTTTAAAATTATACCATCCATTAATTCCATTGATTATTTACCAATTGGCAATCGATCATATGATTTAAATCTTTTCTCAGTATATTTTTTATGAAATAATTATTTCATCTAATTTAGCAACTTACCAAAACTTAAGTAATCGTTGTTAACCTCCCAAAGTGCTGAAAAATGCATTCCATAAATTGAATGCCTAAGGAATGTGGACAATAGCATGTTTATAGGTAGGTGATCATGACTATGAATCCCAGAGGATCATTTGAGTAGCCTAATAGTCCAAGTTGATGAAATTAGAAATGGTTTCACATGGTGTTCTTAAAATATAGTAATTCGAAACCCTTAAACTTGGGAGCTATGCTTCTAACGCAGTGAGTAATTCATAATGAAAACACAAATGATTATCGTGGTTCTTAGAACCTTGGTGATGAACTTCAAAGATATTGTTAAGATCACCTCAGAGGACCTCATTGTTGAATTCTTTAGATCTTCATCCAGAATTTATGATGGTTTTCCTTGGATGCCAATAGTGATCCACGGAAAGTCGATTCAGTTTAACTATCTAATAGAACAAATTCATGGCTTCATACTTATTTTATTTCAAATAATTTATTATTTGTTTCATGAGTCCCATTCAGAGTCTTCCTATTTTATTCTTTCTGCTCACATTCCATGTTGTACATTTGATTCAGCAAGCAGTCATGCTTCAAAATAACCTTGCTGTAAGACCCTTAAACTTTCACTTTAATTTTAATTAAACATGGTCCTTTTATTTCCATAAAGGGACTACATTTAATGGAGCTACATTGAGCCAAATTCTATCATAAAATACCATCAATGAAGGCCTTAAGATGACTTGGTACTAAGAAAGTAGAAAAAGCAAACTCCACAATGGAAGACATGAAGGAAGAGCCGGTGCACCAAAAGGACATTGAGGGATGCAATGGAATTCACCCAACACAACAGATACACAGTAGTCATATTCTTTCACAAAGGAGTCATTATCACAAACTGGGATGGCACACAGGATGCCCAGTCAAATTTCTCATTCTGTAACTTCACAGAAAGGAACCCCCCTTAGCCACTCAACAGACACGTCTGTATTTAATTAGAGCTGCTGCCTACAAGTTCCATTGATTAATTAACTTCTCATTTGATTCAAGTAAGTTTTTTGACCTCTTCCCAACCACTCTTAGGCAGATGGCAGTTCAAAGGTCATTCTGATGTTATCTACATCAATTCTTATTGATCTCAGCATAGCTTCCATGCATTCATTCCTTCAACACCAAGTAATACAACTGAACCAAACTCAATTCACATCAATAAATTCACTCAAATAAATAAAATAAGGGCATCCCAAGGGACCTATGGTCTACAACAGGATTTCCAAAGGTTTTGTTGAGTTCATTTTTGTTACATATTTATAATTTAGGAGTTTGAAAGTCCAGTGGATAGAGCGCTGAGCTACTAACCAGAGGGCCCATTTGATTTCCTTTGATACCTTTGGGCACTCCCAACTTCATTCAAGCAATGTGATTTTTCATATACCAAATTCTTTCCTACACCAAAAATGGTGAACCATGGGTAAAACCGTGGCAGTAAATAGCAGCAGACTGGAGGAATAGGTAACTAATCTGCAACCTGTACATGTCTCAGACTTCTTAGGTGAGAGTGGCAGATGGAGAGTCAGAATGGGCATTGTTAGGAACAGGTGTAAGATAGGAGTGTCCATTATTGCCAGTGCATTTCAACCTATATGTGTAGGAAATGGTTAAAGAGATATTGGATAAACTGGATATAAGAATGAAAGTCAGTGGAAAATTCATAAAACCAGTTAGTTAGCTAGAAAGTTTTCAAGTATTATTATATGCATTGGAAAGTAAGTGTAATACATGCATGTATGGAAATAGAGTACATGTAGGCAAAACAAAGGCTATGTGGTTTTCCAGAAAGAAGGAGCCTAAGTTAATTATTAAAATGAGGGTTTAGAAACTAGAACAAGTAGAACATTTACCTATCTCAGAAGTGTTTTGGACCAAAATGTTCAAAGTACCGCAGTAAGATCATAGGCAGTAGAATTGCATTAAGTAAATAAGCTTTCCCAAGGAAAAGGGAATCAATGACAGGGATATTGGGTAAGGATATTAAGGAATGTTTCATCAAAACTTTGAGATGAAGAATGGTTTTTATGGTGTGGAAACATGCTCATTGAAGCAATATGAAATACATAGATTATAAAGGCTTTTGAGATGTGGTTGTGGTGAAGGATGGAAACAGTGAAATAGATGGAAAGGGAAACAAAGGAGATGGAGTTAGTCATGTTGAGAGAGAACAGGGGATTGTTAGGATAACTCCAAAGGAGGCAAAAAAGATATATGCAAAGTATTTTGATTGGCATTTTAGTGTGCCAAGACTGTGCTAGATGGGAGAGCTTTAGGCAAATGAGAAAGGGGTAGAAATAGAACAGGAATGTTGAATGGAATGAAGGGAGGAAGGAAGTAAGTAGAATTGAGGAGGGTTCATTATTGTATTTTCAGATGCCAGGTTGTGTGTTTTTAGGGAAGGCAAGTAAATGTATCATTTTATTGCTGCATAGGTTGTATCGGTCCAAACCTCCCTTAATCAGTAGAATACCAATAATGATAACAATCTGAAATAATCACTTTTTCCTATACATGAAGGTATTGTAACAGCTCTATGGAGATATTTCAGACTGGATCAGACAGGAGTCTTGAACTTTCTAATGTCATTTCCACATAACAGGTGAGAAAGAAAATTTAGAGATAATGAATTGCATCAGTTTTCACTGGAAAACTAGAATGTAAGCCTAAATTCATGGTAAATTATAGCTTATACAATGCGGTGGGTGCTCATGTTACAAAACTGTATGTCCCTTTCCATCAATCAGTCATTCATTTTCCTGGTTGAGGTTTCTTTCGAATTACTTCGAGAGGAATAAGGAAGACAAAATTCAGGCATTATTTAGTTTTTCTATAAAGTATATCCAACAAATAACCATTGAATATATTTATAAAGTAAAAGAGTTGTTTAGTTCTGCAACCATAATAAATAATTTGATAATGTACCTGGAGTATATAATCCATTTACCATTCCTATGAACAAATCCAAAGCACAGAATTTAAGAAATAAAAGTTGTAAATTCCAATTGGACCATGAGGTCCAGTAATCATAATTGCTTCTGGCCTATACCTACTGATATGTTAATGAGTGATATAAAGGAAGAATCGACCCATTATAAAGGAACCAACTCACTGGTTTACATAAAATCCATGACTAAGATGGTTCTAAAAATAGTAAAGTGCTGCTTAAGAGAAAAGTGTATTTCAAGCGTGGGCAGTCTATTGAATTTAAATTCATTTGTGTTATCTTGGATTGGGCAATCTGTCTTAAATATATCATTGAAAAATTAAAATATTAATATGAACAATTTTTTGTCTTCAAATTTTTTAGATACTATAATAGACTCGACATTTTGATTACTAATTAACACCGAGACTTAGTTTTAACTTCAAATCTAATTAAAAATTCATTTATTCTTGGGATACATAGGTGCCCACTTGTATGTCCTCATTAATAAGTTGTCTATTTCTATTGAAATTACTAGATTAGTAGCTAGTAGTGGCTTTAGGGTAACTGACAGCTGAAGTCATTTGCGCCATTTGGGGTGGATGGAAAAGGAGGAAAATAAAGAGAAACCCTGTGTTAGCATTAACCTACTTTTAATGAAAGGCATCAAGGGAGCGCATGGAATATTCACTCAAAATGCTCTCTATAAAAAATCTCAAGAAAGGATCAGAATACCACTGAAAAATATCTGCATACCAAGATACCACTAAAAATATCTGCCTTGAGGATTCGAACCTGGGCCTTCTGGGTGGGAAGCCAGTACCATTCCAATCTCATAATTATTAGATAATGCATTCAGTTTTGTTCTCTGCTGGATGAAGGTATAAGAGACTAAGATGTTTTATTGTGGCAGTTACTAAAGAAGATAAAAATGGCTAGATTTTTTCAGGGTATCAAAATATGTGAGCATATGCAACTGGTAGCTTATTTGGCAAAATCCCATTTGAACCTTTGAGGTTAAAATTATACTTAGGACAGGCTTAAGGAGAGAGGTTAGGGTACAGTACCAGATTATGACAAGATGCACAGATAGGTAGGTGTGTAAAATATGTAGGTGATGCTAGATCACAAGATGTCCTGAGTGTTCTCTGTTTTACCTCATCAGGCATAGTTAACTACATCTAAACTTAATGTTAATTGCATAAAATGAGTTTGATCATAATTGCTACTGACTCTTAAAAAAGTCATGTCATTTTAATAAGGATAAAAGAACTAAAGAGTAGGTACTCATGTATCACGTTGTTCTTACTTTTTGAACCTAATTACAGAAGAGCAGCCACAGTGATCCATGAATAGTGATGCCCAGTCAGGAATAATTTTTGTCCATCTTAGTATTATTTCATCATAAAAAATACAAGCATCTAAAAAAGCATGCAAAATATTTATTCACAAATATGGATTCCTAACAAATTGTGATGCAACCACTAGGGAATTATTTGCTTAAGAGACCACATCTGGGGAATAACCTGATAAACAATTATTTTATCAAATATAATTACCATTAAAGGTAGTGCTGGTATCAGATATTTATCTCAGAAATCAGATAATATATTTCTTTTCCGATACTTCAACAGTGCCATTAAATTTAAATTGGCATCTAAATTTAAAATTACAATTTTATTTTTCATACCACTTTATAAAATCAAATTGCAAGGGTTACAATTTCATCCCATATGTGAATATACTATACTATTCTGAAAATGGTAGCAATACTGACCCAATTAACATGAATTAGAGCTCACCCAGCATAAGACCCATACATTATTACAGGACCAATCCTCACTGTTGCAATAATACTTTTATATTCTCTATAGTTCATCCCATTATAATGACCTATGTGTTTAAATGGCTCATGGATTGTGATGAAATTTATATTTATACAATCACTCTGTAATCTTATATGCATGATAATTCATCAAAACATCTTGTTCCTTTGAAGGTCTTAGAAATTCACCATAGAAAAGCATTTAAGTACAGGTTCACTTGTTTTAATTATGACTTTTTTATCTCTCTTTTAGTTTTCTCAGAATATTTTGGAATCCAACTGAAGATACCACCTAGTGTTTACAATAATCCATTATTATTTAAACTCATTCCCATTTCTATGTTTTATCTTACATTCTTTCAAGCCTAATTCAGAAATTTACAAATAGCTTGGACAAAAGAGTATTCTTTCCTAATGTTCATCATGACTTCAACATCATGAAAATGCAGGTAAATGTGTAGTTTTTACCTAACCTTTTCAGAGTGTTTCCACCATATGGGATTTTTACAAACACACATACAGATGTACAACTTAAATTTTGAATTTTCATTGTTCATCTAAATTTTTGTAATCAAGGTACTTTTATAGATGTACATTTTTTAATTGACATAAATCTCCATATTATTATTAGGTAATCTACCGGTTAAGGTAGGTTTTTGGATGGACACAACTACTAAATAAACATTTTGTAACTCCAAAAAAAACTCAATCCAGCAACCTAATCTACATCAAGTCCCTCTTCATCTCTGTGTACTTCTTTCCTCCCTTCATCCCATCCAGTATCCCTATCCTGTTCCTGCCCTTTCCTCGCTTGCCCAAAATTCTCACCTCTATTACCTTCTTCAACATTCTACTACCGCTCAATACGCCTTTCATCCATTTTTCCTGCCTCCAAAGGATATCTCCCAACAAACCCCTCTCCTCACCCATCATCTCCAGTACTTCCTCATTTGTTTTCCTTTCGGTCCATTTCACCTTCTTCATTCTTCTCCACACCCACATTTCAAAAGCCTCCAATCTACGTCTATCCTCCTGCTTCAGTGATCACGTTTCCGCGCCGTTTATCCTACGCTCCACATAAGATTTTTTATGAATCTTTTCTTAACCTCCCTACTCAACGTCCCCGTCATCAACTCCCTCCTTGAGAAAGCCTCCTTGCCCAGCGCAATTCTTCTCCATACGTCCCTACTACTTTGACCGTAACGGTCCAAAACACTTCTTAGATAGGTAAACTGTTCTACCTGTTCTATTTTCCCCGCCTATTTTAATGTTTAGTTTATCCTTTTTATTTCTGGAAAATAAATCTCCATAGGAGCAGAAATAATATTTGAGGACTACTTTTGGTTATAATTAAATTTAAAATGAGCATTATTTAAGGTCTGAATTGATTTTGAATACCTGCCATCCACTCAGAATGAATATATTTACAGTAGGGTATGTTATCATATCTAAATCAGAGCCATTAGTTTCACATTTAACACGATTTTCAACTTTCTTCACAGAAAAAATGTTGTCAAATGATTTTTTGTTTATATATGTATGGGATGAGAACTAATGTTAGTAAAGCAAAGCTAATGAGGCTTCCAAGGAATAGGAAGGAAGGAAGGAATATTACAATCAGAGCATAGAGCATGCAGAACAATTCACATATATAAGAAGTGTTTTGGACAAGATGGTCAAAGCAGCAAGGATATAATAAGAAGAGTTGCTTCAGGCAAAGAAGCTGTTGCAAAAGACGAGAGTTGGTCCCCAGGACCTAGATTAAAGATGTTAAGAAAAGAGAAGTGAAAATTTTGATGCAAAGCATAGCTTTCTCATAATGGAAATTTGATCATTGAGCTAAGATGATAGGTGTGGCTTTGGAGGCTTTTGAGATGGTGGGAGAAATGATAGGCTTGGTTGTGGAGAAGGATTAAAAAATTAAATGGATGGAAAGGATGAAAAATCGGAAGTACTAGCCATGGTAGGGGATAGTAGAGGGTTGTGGAGCAAATCTAAAATAGGCAAGAACAGTATTTGTTGGGGATTTTGACTGATGATGGAATGTTGAGACTGATGGGAGGGGAGGACCTTAAGAGATGGAAGAACTATTAGCAGATGATGCAGGAGGAAGAAAGAATAGGCAAGGGGACACAAAGTAGTTTTGTGGAATGGAAGAAAAGCATATTGTAATGCAGGGTATTACATTGTGTCACATTAACAATCAAAACCAACCCTAAAACCCACTCCAATTAGTAGACTACAAACTAATATCATAAATTTGGCCTCCCCTCTCCTCTTGAGAATTTTTAAACCCACTGCTAGTCTCCACTGATGAGTTTGGTAGGTAACTTGATCTTTCAATTTCAGTACTACTTATTACCACATCAAAGCATTAACAAAACCCCCAAAGTCAAGGATAAGTGAGTATTCACATAACAATTCATTTCATACCATTCTTCATGGTCATAACTCTTACCACAATTATGAATAAAGCATAGAACTTTGAATGAAATATGCCAAAAAAAATGCCATGTGTGGAAGTAATGAGTGTAATAAATTGCTAACAGATCTGACCAAGCATGTGAAGATGTAAGTGTAACATTAGTATGACACATTGGTAGGTAGCTGAAATCATGATTATACTGGAGCATATTCCTGCATGAAGAGATTATAAAAATTGATTTTTGAACCTGTAAATAATAACAAATTATATAATCTTTATATAAAAATCTAATCTTTATAAAATAAATTCTCTCCAACATGATCAGGGATGGCTACAGTATTAGCCATTCAATTAAATTATTTATTGCTTCCGTAAGATCACAAAAGTAATTAATATTCCAACAATTTACATAATTCCAGAAAAAAAGCCAATGAAGAGGTTCTTAATGGCACAATAGCCGGTTCATTTTCGACCAAGATGTGTATTGTCAACAAATTTCCTTCCCTTATGAAAGAAGTGATTGTCTAAATTGTATTGTGTGTGGCTGTATTGTTCAAGAGGCATCAAGACATCAATAGTACACTTTAATAGATAATCTCACATACCACAGTATGTTAATTTTGCACACAACCCTGAACATCTTCACTCACTTCACTCTAGCAAAATTCCTTCCTCCTCACAGCTCACAGCAAAAAGCCAATGAAGAGGTTCTTAATGGCACAATAGCCGGTTCATTTTCGACCAAGATGTGTATTGTCAACAAATTTCCTTCCCTTATGAAAGAAGTGATTGTCTAAACTGTATTGTGTGTGGCTGTATTGTTCAAGAGGCATCAAGACATCAATAGTACGCTTTAATAGATAATCTCACATACCACAGTATGTTAATTTTGCACACAACCCTGAACATCTTCACTCACTTCACTCTAGCAAAATTCCTTCCTCCTCACAGCTCTTTATCCTTTTAACCCCTTGTGGAGAGATTTCATTTTACCCAGAATCTTCCAAGTAATCATGAATTTAGCATGTGTACAAGTATGAACCCACTTGTGCTGTTGAGTCTTGTACTGTGGGTCTTTCACTCATTACCAGACGATGGTTTTAGAATTTTCAATTGACTCTTGACCATTGGTAGGTCCAATATGCAATCAATGAATATACATGTATTTCCATGATTTAGGGTGGTTAACACTGTCATGAATATTACAGCCTTACTCTTCTTCTTTTCAGTCGATTTTAAATTTCCATGCACATCTATCTTCACATATATTGTTGCCAAACCTAATTATTCTTTATACAGATTAGTAGAACTCTTATATAATTCTGTATTTATAAGTTTTAATTAGCTAAGTACTGTGATGAGTTTGGTAGACTGCTGTGTGAAAGAACGGAGGGCCTGGGTTTGATTCCAGGTGATCCAACTGGGCATATCAACTTCACCCAAGCTGTGTAATTTTTGGTACCAGATCTTCCTGGGAAATCATAGGAGCCACATGGAAAGGAACTGGTCCTTGCCTTGACAAGTGAATTTCATATACCATTGAGGTTTTGCTAGTTGATCTCTATCCTCACCTATCAAACCAACCTTAGGTTTGATCACTTTGGTGGCTATATCCTCCAAAATAGAGGTGTATATAGATTAAGTCAAAGTTACTTAGTATTATGTACTTAGTGAGATGAAAGTTGCTGTACTAGCTACTATGGTCTTTACCTTCACTCACAGAAAGAAGGCCCACTACCCCTCTCCTTGGGCTAATTATTTTCTGGATCTTATTGCCAAATCATTGCAACATCTTTAAATTCTCCATCATTAGGCAGTCTATCTTAAACAAGGAAGAACCCCAACACCTTATTAGTGGAATCACATATTGTCTAGAACCTATTATTCCTCAAGTATTATTACTTATTTTGCTGCTAACCTTGAAATCCAGAGGCTACCTTGGCTACCACAGCCTAGAAAGTGCTTTCAGTAGGTCTAAGCGGGGCCCTAAGTCATTAATAATGGTTTTTAAAATATTATATTCTACTCATAAAATTATCAACCTGAAGAAGGCTGAAAGCTTAAATAATCTACAATGTGAGTGTCCTTTTACATGTTGTCTAATTTATTTTGTGTTCTATTGTGCCATCCAAATGTTATATATATATAAAAAATCATAAACACAGTAATCAACCTGAAGGTTGGTTTAGTAGTTGATGGGTAGAGTTCATCCAGTACTAAGCCCGACAGCATGTGAATATTCGCACATCAAGGTAGGGGGACCAGTTCCTTTCCCTGTCCCGGTTATGGTTTCCCAGGAAGATTTGGTATTGTTGTGTTATTTTTGTAGTGCAGCTGTTCCAGAGAGTAACAGTAGAATTTGAGGGCTCAGATCCTGGGAAATTGCTTTGCTCTTCCCAGGTTAGTAACATCACTGCCCTTGTTATTTATATGTTCAAGTTAGAGTAACATCCAAAAATTACCTTAATCACACTATATAGCATGAGTCACATGCACATTGGTCCAGTTAAGAGCTGGGAAAGATGATATAAAATGTCAAAGAATGTAAATGAATTTTTTGTCAGTTATAATTGAAAAGAAATTCATATGAATAAAAAGTCAAATTTTCAATCTTAAAATTCAAAGAATAACTTTCTATTTCATGAAACTAATCCCATTTAAATGTTAAGCCATACTATCAGGAATAATTATATCTGACAATACATCATAATTAATTCCCCATTTTCAAGTTATAGATGTTATAAAAGTTCACTTAATCTCCTGTGATGCAACAATTTCCAAAAATTCTCCAAGAGTGAACTGATGGCCCAACTGAAGCATTTGAACCCCTTCTTGTTCCTTGGAAAAGTGTGTACAAGATATGGAGGTCCAGCACCCTCTCTCCTGAACTATTTTGACTCATTGTGACAACAGAAAAAAAATGTGTACATGCATTCCCTTCACCCTGCTTCCATTTTAGGGTACCCTACTCCATAAAGCATCGCTATGAAGCTATTTAATGGATCTATTCCCTTTTCCTAATTTCTTACATACTGCATCACCCTTGAATACTTCTTTTATCTATGCCACATTATTTTGTACATTGTTTCATACATGCTTTTCTGTCTCCGAGGTTGCTAATACTCCTCATTATGGGAGTCTTTCCACCCACATTCATCCATGACTTTCTCAGTCTAATCCTTCCTCTCAACCATTCAATCTATTTTCCAAAATCCATTTCGTAAAACTCTTTTTATTCTCTCAACATGATCAAATCACCTTAACACACTTCTTTCATACCTGCCCATTACTGGGTATCTATTCCAGTTGATAGCTGCTTCATTGTTTTGAAAATATGAAAACCATAGCAGTCGGGAAGAGTTATGGAATTAAACACAATAAATATTTTTCCATGAGTTTTATTTCAATAGAAATGAGAGAGATGCTCCCTCTCAGCATTTGATACACACTTTACAATGTTGCAAAATTTTGAAGAAAATTCACAACAGATCAGCTACTCACATCCATCAGTCATTCTCTATATACAGTAATGTACATGGGGCAAATATGAATTCACCCTACCAAGTGTGTCTTTGATTGTCATCTGTAACCTTTAAGTAGATTTTCTGTACATTTGAATATGCAAAAATCAACAACTATTAATCACGCTTTGAAATTAACTTGAGATATTAACATCTGCAAATTTTTTCCACGATTCTAAAAATTTCGTAAAATATTCTTGTAGAAGACAGTTTTTTTCAAGCACCTGTTCCATCATATTTTCATGACCTTGCAACTAAGAAAGGAAAAATGAGGAAATGTGCAGTAAAAATTGTAATAAATTTTGAAAGAGTTTTAAATATTGTTGCAGAATACCAAAGGCACTGGGCACAAATAAAATGAACAATGATATTATAAAACAAATACATCCAGCTAATTATAAATTTTTTGACAACAGACACAGTAGAAAATATCATTTAGATTAAATTCAGAAACATACTGCATACAGGAGGTAGACAGCAGGTTTTTTTTTTTTAATTCTGCACTGCCACTATCAACTTCAAAGCCAAGAAAAACATTCAGCACCTAAAGCTTCACTCTTGGGAAATGAGGAAAACCCCAATAGACAACAACATCAAACATTATCCACAATTCCCTTTGGACGGCATAGTTATTATATTTTGGGTATGAATCCATTCTCATTACTTAACAATATGTCAAGGAGAAGAAGTCTAATCAACCTCCCATCTTGATATATATATTTTTTTAAACTTTTGGAAAAGACAAATGTAAGGCATTTTTTTTACCACCCTCAATTTAGTATGAATCCATACAAGTTAATTGAGGCACCAACCAAAACGGATAAATCAAATGAACTTCACATTATAAAATGTTTAAGACTTATAAATACTGCATAGTTTAGCAAGTTTATCTCTTAAGTACCCACATAGAAAGAATATGGATAGTGGCAGGAATTCCACAACAATGCAATGGAATGTACTATTGCTGATAATTCTTGAATGGCTAATTCCAAATGCATTATTTCTGGTTAATTACACAGTGGTATTACAAGAAGTATGAGTTATCTTTTACAAATATAGTTTCCTCGCAAAATATATCTAAATAGAAGTTGTGGTTGCAGCCACTAATTTCAAGAGAATAAGTATTCATACCCTGGCCCATTGTTAAAGTTCTTGGTTAACAAACCAACGTGCAGGCAGCTACTCAATTACATATGCAACCCTTTTAAAGCTCTTGCACAATACGACAAATTTTTAATTTTGTTACATTTCATTAACTTTTTAACATGGCGTGTCAAAGAATATTGTTAATGACTTTATTACTGAAATTTGATCATTTAGCCTAGCTGCAATATGAGTAAAAATTCCCAATAATATAAGTATCTCAAGTATTCAACATTTCCAGCATTCTCTATACCTCATTGTGGCATAAATTTAACCATGTGCGCCTTATGCAACATTAATGGCCAATTACATTGGTCCTCAATCCAAATTGAGTCCCGTTAATGATTTAAAGGCTTGACATCTCCTTCCCAAATTGGCACAGGAGAGTTTTTTCATGTATACATTTTATTTTTAAAGACACAGTATGAAGGAGACTGAAGGCTCAACCTTTTTAATACATTAAATTTACTCAAGGCACTGTATCTCACAGTAAAGTAACTTGATTGCAATGTCCTCACTATGTGACACCAAGCTGTCACACAAAGCATTGCTTTGATGTGGTCGGATGAGAATTCTTCCCTGGCAATCAATCTAGCTTTTAAATTTTCCATACAGAGTGACTCAATCATTTTGTGACTGAGAGAAAATAATGAGACAACATCTCACAAAATGGCAACAATGACCTTAAAAAATTCCTGAGGTAGAACCAAACTGACTTGAGATTGCGATTCAAGGAAGGGATGGAGAAAAAGTTTGTTGTTATGCTCTTGATTAAACAAAATAAACCAGACTATTTCTTTTTGTATGCAGTACTCAAAAAATGGCAGCAATATAAGGCTTTAGAATCATCCCATTATGGTCAGTGCAGTAGTTTCTCTTGCGTATAAAGTACTTCATGGAGGGGAGACAATAACTGCTGTTCAGGGATGTACATGTATGGCAAATGTGCTTTAAAATTTTGATAATAAAAAAAATGACATAGCAATAGAGCAAATATGAACATGAATTGGACTGGTAACAGCAGTTATAATACATAGTTAGAAACTAGCATTTTTTGGTTTATTTTGCTCAGCTTCCTTAGCAATAACTTTTCATAAAGTTATAAAATCTCAAAATTGCACTGACTTTTTTTTAAATTATTCTAGGAAAGTGATTCCTACAATGTACAATATTTATAATATGTATGTATATATTTATATATATACTACCTATAAGCTTTTTATATAAAATAACAAAGTGCTCTGCAACGAGTACCAGCCCACTTTTCACAATCACAGTGGGCCATCACTGGGCAGGGGAGGAAAAAAAATCAGTCATCTTTTGTACCCTGTACATAGGGACTGCTTGTTTTTTTACCACATATTTACACAATTCTCTCCACAGTTCTCTTTTTATTTTTTTTCCAGTAAAAAAAATTAGGCAGACTTGTTTCATCGTAAGCATCACTTAATGTGCAGCATGGAACAACTCCCATCGCTCTCATCCTGAGAGAGCCCAAGTCCCAACGAGTAACTCGTCACACAAAAAAAGTTCCCTTGGGGACACACGTGAATCAATAAAGGCTCTCTCTCCTACCCTTTGTACTTTTATGGTGAAACAGGAAGGGAGTGAGGCTGTTTCCAAAATATATGGGCACATTGCTTACAGGCGGCATCTCTTCACCCCCCCCCCCAATTCCCCCAATATTCCACAACCACTTTGGCATGGCAGTGAGGAGGGTGGGTGGTGAGAGGGATAGACCATCTCCCCACAACAACAATCGACTAAGGCCTCGAGAATTCTTCTTCCGCACCAGCATCCCTCACTCCTGGGAATGACTGGAACAGGCACTGGTGGTCGGCACGGGGCCAACCGTGGTAGTAGGATGGCAGCAGAGACACTGGGGAAGGGAGGAGTAGTGCCGGGGGTGGCTCACAGAGCACCAAACGAGTCACGAGCCACCGGGCCTCCCCCCCCCTCCCCTTTGCTCTTCATCACCTACATGGCACGAGGAGCACCTCTAGCCAGCAAGGGCACGATGTGATCTCTTGCCGAGTGTACTTGGAGCCCCAACCCTTGGCAAAACTGATTCGAACTGAGTTGGGGTCAACAGGACCATCACGGGGGTCCCAAGTGGCACGATTGTACACCCCAGACTTTTTCCTTTCCCCATCAAAAATTTTAAGGCAGTGTCCAGATGGCACACGATAAACCAGTAACGTCCGCAAATCTGGGTCATCCAGAGTTGGAGAGTTGACAAAGATGGGGCTTTCTGAACGATTGTATACCCACACACCATCAGGCTCTTGGCTAAGCGTAACACCTGCAAGAGAAGAAAAGATACTTTGATTAGTCTATCATTTCAAAGAATGCATGAATATCAATGCTAAGGTAAAAGCAATATCATTATCAAGTGATACCAAACCTATTGGACTCCACAGTCCGAGGCCCACTTAATATCAAAGTGTGATCTCACAAGTTTCTTTTAACTTAATAGGGGGATTATAGCTGCAGTTTCCCACGACAACAATTTTTCATTGATGCACTTCATTGTGCACATTCATGTTGCAAAATGTCACTATATGATTGTTTGAAACATGACCCAGTGAGGGTGTGACACAAGAATTATCATGCTTTCATGGATAATAACAGAGGAGTGGGATGTATCATCAATGACCATTCTATTCATTTGTATGATCTCAGCATCACCTCTGTCACACAACAGTTAGATGGAACACGTCCACATATTTTTGAGTCCAAAATTATTCAATTCATTTGCAGCGTTTTATGCATAAGGAACAGCTCATGCTACTTGTGCAATTCTTTTGCATGTTGCTTCAATTTTTCTTTAGCTACTTACCTAACCCAATCTTGGAGCGTGTGCGTCGTACAGGCTCAGCAGATGGCACTGGTCTGTGGTGCGCAGCTAGAGTTGCCAAGCACAGGCCATCCCCTCGATGCCGTGCTGAGAAAACGTTGACAGCAGGCAATTCCACAGAATATTGACGGCCGACTCTGGTTCCCAGTTCCCAGTATGCCAACTTACACCACTCTCTCTCCCCACCTTCACCTGAGAAAATCAGAAATAAGTACCAAAATTAGAAATCAATAGTTAATGTAACAGAAAACCAATCATGGCACAAGGAACTTGAGGAAGACATATGAATCAATGTTTAAATTATCTTATTCAAAAGAAACATTACCAGAGAACATGATAAAGTAAATCCACAGGCTTACACTTAAGTATGTTGAAGCACTATGTTGTTTCATCAAATAAAAAACTGATAAAATGGTGAACCTAAATTAGAAAAATTATTCAATGCACACATATTAATATAATGAATTGCTCATAGCAGACAACAACAAAATATTTCATGTAAAATACCAAAAAAAATCACTGAGATTACATGAATTAAAATGAAAAAGTTGGCAAAGTCCAACATGCCAAAAATACAAATTATAGTGATGCCTATAAAAAGCTAGCAAAATATTATGTAGCTACTTCATCCCATTAGTCGTTACTGGTTTTACAATTGGGTACAGCTGGGTGTTGAAAGTTTCTGCACTCCAAATATGGTGCTTAAAAAACATAAAGCATCATCCAGGAGGAATGAGGCGCCCAATGAGAGGAAAAGACGTACATCAGAATATTATCTGAAACTCTATCACTCCACAATACAATCAAACACGAAGTTATGCAATGTAATGCAATTAAACGATGCATATATATATATATATATATATATATATATATATATATATATATGTGTGTGTGTGTGTGTGTATAATATATATATTCTTTCACATGGAAATAGATATAAGGAAAGGGGATAGGAACACACATAAAAGAACACAGGGGAGGAGGGGAAGGCGTATATATATAAAGTGTTGAACTACTGACCGGAGGACCTGGGTTCGATTCCAGGGCGAGCCTCTCTGGGCACCTGCAGCTCCACCAAAGCTATGTGATTTTTTGGGTACCAGATCTTCCTTGGAAACCATAACCGGCACAGGGAAAGGAACTGGCCCCCCTACCCTGATGTGTGAATATTCACACGCCGTCGGTCTTAGTACTGGGTGAACTCCTACCATCGCCTACCAAACCGACCTTCGGGTTGATTGCTGTGTTTATGGTTTTATTTGTTTGTGTGTGTGTGTGTGTTAGGACATTGTTAGAAACAAACCGATCACATATGAGACAACACATCACTGGCACAATATCAACACGAGAGTTACATCGATCAGTTCTGCAGTGCCCAGCAAGTTTAAAGATCCGGTGACAGGTGATCTCCTCCATCGCATGTGTATAACGAACTCGACCGGCACTCGTCGACGAGTCAGCGCCGTGTCGTCGAGCGTGCATATAATTAATCTCCGGCCTTCCTTGACGTCGCTAACGTGGAGATTTTCGTCCATCAAACATTTTTGGGACGCCCAGCATATTATATGCCTCGAGGTGCGTCCTTGTATGGCGGGTCTAGCTTAGATGCTGCTCGCCGCCTACGAACGATCTTCGCCTCATCAATATTCCATTTTATCTGTCGCCCGGGCCAAAGCTTTCCCATGGGCCCATGGCGCCACCTGGCCTTGTGCTTCCGGCCTGGGGCGCCGTGTCCCCCTCATTTACTCGACCTCTCCCCCCCTTTCTCTTCTAGCCCTCGCCCTCCTCCCCCATTGAAATCCTCCCTGGCACCTCCCTCCACTTCCTAGCGAGTCGTAACCCATTCTTCGTGATCCCCCCCCCGCGCACACGTCTTCCGACCGAGACCACTACTCCAGCGACAGCGTCTGGGCTAAAGGCGTCGGAAAAAGGCAAGGGAGAGGGGGTGGGGGGTTGGGAGTTAAAAAGCTTGCAGCCAGGGAAGAAGCTGGTGCATGGAAAAGGGGTTGTGAGAGGAGGAGGTGGAATACGAGGGGAGGAAGAAAACAGGAGAGAAAGAGAGAGGGAGGGAGATTTATAAAGAAGGGGGCAACGGAGGCGAGAGGAACGAGGTGGAAGAGAGAGAGGGGAAAAAGAAGATGGGGGAGACCATTCTTAGCCGCCGGGTCGGGGGAGGAGGGAGGGGAAGAAACAGGAGAGAGAGAGAAAGAGGCAGTACGGAGAGTGAGAGGGAGAGAGGGGGGAGGAGGTTTCCCGCCAACCCGGCGCCCCAGGCCGTGACGAGCCGGCCCAAAGAAGAACCGAGCCAAGCCGAATGACGTCACGCTCCCGGCAATCGAACCACGACTTTTAAGTTGCACTCCTTTTGCTGCGAGAGAAGGGAGGGGGTGGGTGGGAGGGCACTCGGAAACTCGCGGAATCCCTACCACCCCTCCCCCGTCCTCCCCCTCGTACGTCTCTCCTACCGCCCTCCCCCCCATCCCCCCTCCTCGGTCGGATCTCCTTGTGGTGCTCATTGAGCACCGTTCGAGTGATCTCGCATACGACTGGTTGCGATGATGATAGATGGCCATCCCCCCTCGGATCAATCGTCGCTTTCGTGCGCCGTCGAGTTGCATGTCCTGGGTCCCGCGGCGAAGAATGTGTGCGTGCCTGCCGATCGAGGAGGTCCCACGCACCGAAATGTTTACCCGGTCGTGTGTTACATAACGTACGTCTCATTAAAGTTTCCAGAAAGCCACGGGACGTTAAGAGTTAAACGGAGCACTTTTAATCGAATCCGGATTTGGGCCCAATCGAAGGTCACCACACTCACGCATCGTGAAACAAAATTTCTCGACACATTTTTCATTATGAGGAGATATTATTTTACAGGGTAAACCTTTTTAAAAAAAGAAACTAGGATTTTTAGTTCGGAACAACGTGCAGGGGTCATCGAGCAACTGATATAACCTTCACTCAGAGCGATGGGCGCCATTTACGCGTTAAAATGGACCATGTTTTTTCTAGATTAGGTTGCAACCTTTACGCGCGTTTCATAGTTCGTTCACGATGATAAAATCAATGTCGGAGGCAAGTCGGCAAACCCTTCTCTGTGTGTTGAAATTTTTGCAATAACTCTACACTTTTCCCAATTCTCTTTCGATTGAATAAATTAGAGGGTAAAAGATTCTTTTAAAACCCTTCCGTTACGGATTGGCAAAAACCTCTATTTATATAATATATTTTTTAATATATATATATATATATATATATCCCGGTTAAGGAAATATTTTTACTTTTGTGATCTGCTCAAAACCGCCTTCCCCACATGTCCTGTGTTCGCCGTTTGTGTTGTGTGTTTTCCTATCCCCTTTCCTTTTACCTATTTCTATGTTTCAATGAATATTTGTGCGCCGTATGGCGGGATTTCGTATTTGAATGTATATGTATATATATATATATATATATATTCTTTATCAGTCTGACCTGAAGAAGGCCTCGGGGTAGGCCGAAAGCTTAAAAAATCTACAATGTGTCCTTTAACGTGTTATATATTTCATTCTGTTCTATTGTGCCGTCCAAATGTTATATTGCTCTAGTGAGTGCTTCCACATCATCGATATATATATATATAACTTAGACAGTAACACACAGCACGAGAACACATAAAAAGAACACTCACAATAATATCTTGATAATTTCGACGGAGCTCAAGTCCGTCGAAATTATCAAGATATTATTGTGAGTGTTCTTTTTATGTGTTCTCGTGCTGTGTGTTACTGTCTAAGTTTTTTTATTCAACACTTCCGTGTTACTTCGAAGAAATTATATATATATATATATATATATATATATATATATATATATATAATATATATATGTATAATACATATATATAATATATATATATGTATATATAATATATAATACATATATATATATATATATATATATATATATAATATATATATATAATATATATATATGGTCCTGCAGGAACAATATATATATATATATATATATTGTTCCTGCAGGGAAACATTTGATAGTGATGGGGGATTGGAATGCGACGGTAGGCGAAGGAAGAGATGGTGGTGAGGTGGGGGACTATGGGTTAGGCACGAGGAATGAACGCGGGGAGAAAGCAATTGAATTCTGCAGGAGACAGGGGTTAGTCATCACTAACACATGGTTTAGACACCACAAAAGGCGTAGGTATACATGGAAAATGCCAGGTGACTCAGAAAGGTATCAGTTAGATTATATTATGGTTAGGCACAGGTTTAGGAACAGTGTGATAAATTCGCACAGTTTCCCAGGAGCGGACTCTGACCACAATTTAGTTGTTATGAAATGTAATGTTCGTTTCAAGAAGATAAGGCAAGGGCGGCGGGCTAAAAAATGGAATTTAGAAGCAGTAAATGAATTAACGAGGAAGGAGTATCAGGAGGCTGTAGAGAAAATGATGGATGACGGTAAAGAACTGAGTACTATCGAAGAAAAATGGGAATGTATCAAGAAAGGGATATTGGAAGCCGCTAAAGACACTATAGGAACCGTTAACGGGAAAAGGATAAGGAAACCATGGGTAACGGATGAGATGATTGCAAAGATGGATGAGAGAAGAAGATGGAAAAATGTAAACACAGAATTAGGCAAAATGAAGTACAAAGAGTTAAACAATAAATTGAGAAGGGCCACAAATAAAGCAAAAGAAGAATGGTGGAAAACGCAATGCGAGGATATGGAAAGTTTACAGAAGAAGGGTGAAATTGGTGCTCTATACAGCAAGGTTAAGTTATTATCGGGAAGTAAGAAGGCAAGATCAGTGCTAACAGTTAAAGATAAATGGGGTAAGATAATAGTTGAACCAGGAAAAATCCAAGAGAGATGGAAGGAATATATAGAAACACTGTATGGTAAAGAACTTAGGCTGACAAGGTTAGAGATAGAAAAGGAACATGACGTAGAAGAAGATAGCCTAGGTCCAGGCATACTCGACGATGAAATAGAAAGGGCATTAAAGGAGATGAAAGCAAATAAGGCTGTGGGGCTGGACAATATTCCTGTAGAAATGTTGAAATGGTTAGGGAAAGGTGGGAAGAAGGCCATATATGGACTGATTCGTAGTATCTATGAGGAAGGAATCTGGCCGGAAGATTTTGTGAGATCGGTGTTAGTTCCTATTCCAAAAAAGGCAAAGGCTTCGTCATGTGAGGATTACAGAACAATAAGTTTGATATCCCACGCAGCTAAAGTTATTCTCAGGATCATCAACAAAAGGATAGAGAGTAAGGCAAATGATTACTTAGGGGATGATCAGTTTGGGTTCAGGAAAGGAAGAGGTACGCGTGATGCCATTGCAGTAATGAGATCACTAGTCGAGAGGAATATAGAATACAATCAGGACGTTTTTGCCTGTTTTGTAGATTTCGAAAAAGCGTTTGATAGAGTGAATTGGGAAAAATTAATGCGTGTATTGCAGAAAATAGGAATGGATTGGAGGGACAGGAGACTGATCCGCAACCTGTACATGTCTCAGACTGCTCAGGTGCGAGTGGGGAACGGAGAGTCCGGATGGGCAGTGTTAGGAAGAGGTGTAAGGCAGGGTTGCCCATTGTCACCGGTACTGTTCAACGTATATGTAGAGGAAATGATTAAAGAGGCATGGGAAGAACTGGAGGTAGGAATGAAAGTCGGAGGGGAATTCGTAAAATCGGTTAGGTTTGCTGATGACCAAGCATTAGTTGCTCAGTCAGCCAAGGGGTTGCAAGCATTGTTGAGTGAATTGGAGGTTCAGTGCGATAAATATGGGATGAGAATAAATATTAATAAAACAAAGGTTATGCGATTTTCCAGAAAGAAAAAGGCTAAGCTAAATATTAAAATAGGCGGGGAAAAAATAGAGCAGGTAGAACAGTTTACATATCTCGGAAGTGTTTTGGACCAACACGGTCAAAGTGGTAGGGACGTAAGGAGAAGAATTGCGCTAGGCAAGGAGGCTTTCTCAAGGAGGAGGGAGTTGATGACGGGGACGTTGAGTAGGGATGTTAAGACAAGACTCGTAAAAACTCTGATATGGAGCGTAGCTATGTACGGCGCGGAAACGTGGTCGCTGAAGCAGGAGGATAGACGTAGATTGGAGGCTTTTGAAATGTGGGTGTGGAGAAGAATGGAAAAGGTGAAATGGACCGAAAGGAAAACAAATGAGGAAGTACTAGAAATGGTGGGGGAGGAGAGGGGTTTGTTGAGAGAAATCCTATGGAGGCAGGAAAAATGGATGAAGGGCGTATTGAGCGGTAGTGGAATGTTGAAGAGGGTAATAGAGGGAAGAATGTTGGGCAAGCGAGGTAAGGGTAGGAACAGGATAGGGATGTTGGACGAGATGAAGGGAGGAAAGAAGTACACCGAGATGAAGAGGGACCTGATATAGATTAGTTTGCTAGGTGGGGAGTCACAAAATGTTTATTTGATAGTTGGGTCCATCCAAAAACCTACCTTAACCGGTAGATTACCTAAAATATATATATATATATATATATATATATATATATATATATATATAAAAGCGTGAAGATGGAAATGGAAAACTCCTTCCACTTGCGGGATGCAAGGACCATTAATATACGGAAATAAATCTATTACTAGGATTGTGAGGATTTTATTATGCTCTGCATTTATCAGTTACCGACACAAGATGAATGTGGCCACGAGTTATGGTACATTAACCGTTGCAGCTGACATCGAAAGTATATTTCTGCCAGATGATCTGTGTAGAATGCGATTTCTTCTCTTAAACCATCGAAATAAACTGAACACGTAATCACATTTTCCCCAGACCCATAAAAGCCTTGCGTTCATAGAGGCCTTCAGATGAAGTAATAAAATCAAGAAGCTTTAATCAAAAGCTAAGGAAGCCCAGGATCTAATCACCGAAGTTTGGAGGAAAGTTTTGAATTTGATACGCAGCTTGAATTAAAACTTGAGGCGTAACCAAAGAATAGTGTGATATATCTCCCCTCACGTAAATTACCGTGTTTCGAGCAAGATAATGACTAATGACCAGATTAAATACACGTAACGCCAGCGAACGGGGCTTTTAAATTGGTTTGGACTTCTCTTGATGTGCTTAATGAAGATAGCGTCGCCCCGAGCGAGTTTACATTAAAATTCAGAGAATGAACCTTGCGTCAAAAAAGAGATTACGCGGCTACGTAATATTACAAAAGATCACCGAAGAGATCATGAAAGAGTGAAAACGGAGTTACCGTATTTTTCGAAGAAACTACGCACTCCCATGGTACGCGCAATGATTATTCACTCAATGGCGACTGTGGGGTCTTCCCTCATACCCTCAAAAACTTCAAAGTTGAATACTTGCAGAAAATTCACTGACATTACAAATGGGGTCGGAAAAGCCGCAGAGGAGTCTGACGCATCAAAAACGACATTTATTTAGATAAAAATACGCAAAGATTGCAGCATTAAAGGAATTTTAATTCGCTGCGCTTCAATAGAAAAGCGTCCATCGACGTCTCATGATTATTCATGAAAAAGTTATTCGCCATGTTCAGCAACTCTCTCTCAAGTAAATCAGCAAATCTCTCTAAGTTTGTGATGTCAATTGACCAGCAGCGTAGCGAAAATATCAACCTACAATTTTCCGTCGCAAAGCTTAAAATTCTTCGCGGTCGAGGCAAATGAAAAATACAGGCACTTGGACATGAAGACGCCCGCCGGAATCTGAGAAGTGGCTCATCCTCTTGCCTGTCAGCTCAAAAAAAAAAAGAAAGAAAATTCCCATAATCGAGTTTATACCCGAGTTTACTCACTTTTCGTGCCCCGGGACTTTTTATATAAACGCCGATAAAGTCGCGAACGGAACCGAAAGCGAATATCTCGGCAGGTATATCGCGAGGCAAACGGCCTCGTATATTACGACGACCCTTTCTCTCTCTCTCTCGAAGGAGGAGGAGGAGGGAACAAACCCCTAAAGAAAATACGAAGGAATGAATCCGTTGGGGAAAGACCAGACCGCGGATCGAGTAAATCAATTTAGAGAATTCAAACACGCAGCGAAATAATCTCTCCCGCGACCCTCGGCAAGTCAAAACACGCCCGTTAATTAAGATGGAATTAAATGAAATAAAAAAACGCCATTTTCTGAGGAAATAAACGAAAGAACGAGCGTGGCAAAATTAAAGAAAAACAAGTAAGACGGGCAGGAGAGGAGAAAATGGCGCGCCTGGGGCGAGAAGAGAAAAATCATCCTTGGAGGACAAACATCGTGGCTCGACCGGAGCTCCGCGGGAAGGAAGGACTGCTGCCACCGACGTTGTACCCTCAGCTGCCCCGCAGAAGATGTTTGTTGAAAAGACGACGGATGGTTCGGGGTGGTTGGGTGGTGTGCGGGGAAGCGTGTGGGGTGGGGTAGGAGGGAATCCTCCCGCTAACCCCTCGCGCCGTGACCCATTCGTGCATCAGGGTGACCCAGATCCCCCTCCCCGCCACCGCCTCTTCTTCTTCGGTGGGAGGGTGTGATCAATCGGGGGAGGGGTGGGAGCAGGGGGGGGTGAGACGCCCGGAGATGCGCGGGGTACTGCGGGTACGCAAGGGCAATGGTGTTGAGATACGAACGCTTTTGTCGAATGCCCGACTAAAAAATGTCGCGCGAGAATAGAAGCGTAAAAATTTCCCCAAATCCTCCTCCCTCCCTCCCTTCGTCCTTCCCCACCTCCGGACCAGCTCCTCCCCTTCCCGACTCTTAATATGACTCCCTTCTCCTTACAACCTATTTTTAATATACTTCCAGATTTCGTTCCAGGCGAGGTCCCCTGGCGCCTCTCGAAATACTTTGCGCTCCGTTAAGCGAAGTTCGATCGAACGGGCAGAGACCGTGTGGGTGCCCGAATGTAGACATCTTCGTGGAGCAATGCAGCGTGTCATTGGGTGCCCGCGAAGAAAAAGCTTAACAAAATAATTTAACAAGGACTCGGGTAGAGGGGAGGCATTTTTCCATCATTGTGCAATCGACGCTAAGCCATTGGTGCAATATATTCAGTCACAACAATATCAACACAAAAAAATCAAATGAAATAAATAATTATTACAAAATCCTTCGAATCAATAGCTGTCCAAAGCCATTGACCTATCCCCAACTAATAAATTAGCCTCAATACCCACGAATATATTACTCCGAAACCTTTTAAAACCGTTCCCAAAAGGGCTCACGACCGGAGGGTGTCGAATGATTTACGTATTGCGTCTACTTCGGAATTGGGCGTCCATGTGGCCAAAAAACCACAGCATTAAAATAAAAACTTTCCGTTTTTTTTTTGCTGGTAGAATTGGGTTATGAAATATGAAGTTTTGGAGATCACTGAATTTTAGCAGCACTCTCAATCGCCATACACGAACTGTTCTACAACGGCTAGGAAAGTTTTGCTAGTACGGCCTCTCCAGCAGGCGTTTCAACCCGGTAAACGGGGCATCTTGTACCGTATCTTCCAGCACAAATCCATTCATGCACCCTCCCGTGCGGCGCAACCCCCTCTAGTATCATCCAAAATTTTCGCCAACAAACACATCTGGGGAAGCAATTTTTCGTCAAGGGAGATGACACTTACCAACTCTGCAGAACATTTACTATGCAAACTGCTATATAAGGTATTCTAATGGCCTACTACTTCGTTATTCGGGGAGAAATACACTTTGCCCCGCGTGCTCACGCGCGACACGCTTAACAAGGGCGCGGGGCATGGAAACTGGGCGGGAACTGCACGAAAAAAAATTCCTCCAAAATTCTTCCGAAAAGTTGTCTGGTCGAAAAGAGGTCCTTCCGTACGTCTCTCTCATTTATTATTCAAGCCGTGCCGCCGCGCCGTCGGGCACGCAAATTGAAAAATGCATTAAAGCGACTCGCAAAGTTCTGCGTCTCAGCTCGAACCCTCGGCTACGGAGGGAGGCGTGTCGGGCCCACATGTGCATATTTGCACGCGGGAGCCCATTTCTCTCCAGGACGCGAAGGTGGGTCGGGGTTTAAAGAGGGGGGGCCGGGGGAGTTTGGAGGGGAGTGGGAGACAAGGGGACGGGCAAATCGATCTCGCGTCGGCTGGATGGAGTCTTGCACTTGTCGAGCAAACCATTGTGAAACCGTCCCTCAATGTCTCCGATCGACCCGATCCGATAAAACGGTCGGACATGCTTTATGCCTCCAAACAACCTTGTGTGTTTCGACATGTTGATGCGACGTTTTGTAACTTGAAAGGCGACAAGTTATTCCGCCACTTAGGGGTGGGAGGAGGGGATGCAACTATGGGGCGATCCGCATCGTTTCTAAGTTTCTTGAGAGGACGGTTTTATGCTGCGCAAGAGGATATCTATCACTATTGGAGAGTTGAGCCACGACTGGAAGTTTTCGTCGGCAATACGCGATACCAATTTTAGCCTTACTAGACGGTTATATATGGCCGAAAAAATCATTATAATGTTCCATTTTTCTCAGCAGCATCATCATCACGGGTATTCAATCTCAGGATTGGTTTGTAGCAGCTCTCCAAACGAACCGGTTCCCTTCAAATCTCTCCAATCCCTCACAGCTCCGTACACTGACAATTTCAATTGCTTCTAAAAATTCATCCTTCTCCTTCCAACATTCTTCCTCTGTGATTATTCCCTTCTTCAACTCTGGTCTTCAGTATTTTATCATGCATCAAGCCATGCCCAAATATTTTGGGTCGAAATTAGTCTGGTGTGTAGTGATCACACACGTGACCCCCTGCCACACACCCTAGCGGTGGCTTGCAGGGTACTATGTAAACAAAGAAAATAACCAATTAGTTTTCTTCTTGTGAGTGCCCTCCATAGGCTTCTCTCTTAACCCGCTCTTCGAAGAACTTATTCGTTTGATACTCGTTCAATTCGTCATATTTTCACCGTTCTTCTGCAGCACCGCTTTCCCATTCCCTCCATCCTTTCCAAGAGGAACAAAAGAATCGCAGAAGGTATTCAACGCCCTTTAAGGGCTGGATGGCGACCACTACGTTCCAGTTGAGACGATTCTTGAAAAGACATTGAATAATATTCGGGAAAATATGGTCACAAATGACCACTTCGGCGATAGCAAACGATATAAATTACCACCTATGTCCGTGGGCTCGCGAGAAATAATCCACTTGCCATTTTTGACGAACGGATTAAAACAACGTTGACAACACAGAACAGACCACACAACTAACTTACACGTGTACAAGAGACTTGGGAACTGACAAATTCATATCCTACGATGGGTAGCCCATCGCTCAAATCACACTTTCCCGGAAAGTGCACCTCCGCAGGCAGTTAAGGATGTGGAAGTCGGCGGCGGGAAAGGGACATACATTCAAGGATTAAAGGGGAAGAGATGAAACGACATTAAGGGATGGCATTAAGGGAGAAGAGGAGATTACGGGCTGATGCGACAAGCACGAGGGCCGACGCATTGGGGAAGGGTTCAAGAGTCGGGAAGTCTCGTCGACCCCTCTCCTGGCCTCATTCCCTTCCCCCCCCCTCCGATCTCCTCAACTCCCTCCCCTATCCCGCCTGCCTCCTAAAAGGACGCTCACTCGGATGAAAATGGGAGAGGGAGGGAGAGCAGTCAGTGAATGGGCCCCCTTTCGGATTACCTTTAACTCCCTCGGATTAGTCCAACTCGATACCCTCTACACATGCAGCATTTCTTAAAGTGGGGTCACGACCCCCATGGAAGATGGGTGTGCCTACTTGAATGTGCAATGGGAAGTTCTTCATGAAATGTGAACAAATAAGCGGATATTATAAATCATGCAACCGTACAACGACTCTTCTTCCTCATACATACGATCTAATTCAAAATTTGATATTTTACTCTTTCCAATTGAACATTATCTATCAAACTATTAAATAAGTAATAGAAAAAATTATAAACACAGTAATCAACCTGAAGGTCGGTTTGGTAGGTGATGGTAGAGTTCACCCAGTACTAAGCCCGACGGCGTGTGAAATTCACACATCAGGGTAGGGGGGGGGCAGTTCCTTTCCCTTTATGGTTTCCCAGGAAGATCTGATACCCGAAAAAAACACGGTTTGGAGTCCAGAGAGCCTTGCCCGGGAACCCGAGCCCTCCGGTCAATAGTCTAACGCTCGACCTCTGGACTACCGCGACCCCCACATATACATGTGTATATGTATATATAATATATATATATATATATATATATTCATTCACGCAAAGAAATAGATAATTGGTAGCGCATCCACCCATACACAATACATATCCACGATACACAATGGTTAAGGAAATATTTTTGCATTTGTGATCTGCTCAAATCCGCCTTCCCCACATGGCCTGTGTTCGTCTTTTATGTGTTTTCCTATCCCCTTTCCTTATATCTATTTCTATGTGTGAATGAATATTTGTTCGCCGTATGGCGGGATTTCGTATTTGAATGTATGTATGAAAAAAAAAATATATATATATATATATATATATATATATATATATATATATATATATATATATATAAAACTTCTGTGAAAGTCTCACGGGTATAAATAATATTGTACACCAAGATAGCCCTTGCGAACAAAAACAAAAACCCGGAAACTCAAGAAGCAAGTACTCCGAATTTTCGGTGGGGATACCACCTTTCTCAAGGGAGAGAAGGGTTTATATATAAACAAACACTCTTTCGGAACGAAGCTTATTCGTTTACCTCGGTCCCTGTGACTCCGTCAGGCAGCCACCTGATAGACAAAGTGAACACTGGGTGGACTCTCTCAAAAGATGTAGCGCCCTATCTATGCCAATATTAAAAAAGAATGACTACTCCAAAAAAAAACTCGATTAGGTTTAACTACGTGGACACTTACACTTCGTAAATCATACTTAATGCAGTCCATGTACTGGCAATAGTGTAAATGCTCTACCACTTAGAGATGAGAGATTTTTCGGCAATATGAGCACACTCGTTTTCTCCCTAATCGAGATGCGGAACCCACCTATTATGGAAACAAAATATATTTTTCGTACATTATTGTATACACTAAATTGTACCCGGCAAGCCTCCGCTAGAGTGTGTGGCAGGGGGTTAAGCACGAGTCGTTAAGCAGCATTATTGGAACGAGGGAAAAATCACCAGGATCATTTGGACGAATTGGGGACTGTGCGTGTTGTGCGTGTGTTTGTGGGTGATCGTTGCCCAGAGCCAGACATCGGCGTTAATAGAGGGAGAAAATGATCGCGGGGGTGGAGAGAGAGATTGGATTTTTGGGGGAGGAAGGGAGGGAAGGGGACTGCTCTGCCTGGGGCGCACGAGGACTCCGGCTGCGAGGCCCCCGGAGCCACCCCCCACGGCGCCACTTCCGGGTGACGGGAGGGTGGTGACACGGCACCGGGGGGGTCGTGAGAAGGGGGGGCGGATGACGTGCAACCCTCGTGTCTTCCCGACGTTGTCGCCGGCGCGGCGGTGGTCTCGGCCCCCGACGACGCTCGCGCATGCTAGGCGATGAGTAATTCCTCCCTCCTCTCTCTTGCCGTGGACCTCCTCCTCACATAAGGCAATCGCCGGCCAGCTAAGGGCACGGCGAGAGGACTCGACCGCAAGCTTTTCCCCGGGAACGCTCCACACGCTATTAAATTAAAGGTGGGGGCCGTGGAAGGGAGGGCTCTTGGGTTAAATATAAGAGGGACTCTCCCATTCATGGGGATGACTTGGCGGACGTAACTGTATCACGCTTCTTGACGTCGAGGGCACCACAAACGTTTCCGGTTTTTAACTCCGAGAATGAAAAACTATATAAACAAGAATGAAGTTTTATCATAATCACTTGATGATTATGAAAGTAATGGTTCCGATGCACTCCATCGAATAAGGGTTTATAAGAATAGATTTGTGCGTCAAAATGAGTTTTGGAGTGATAATCAATGGAAAACAACAGTTTTTTTAATACCGCTATTGAATTCATTCATGAACATGACACTTCTTCAAACAAATTAAGGTCATTTTTTCATATATACAATAAATAACTCAAAGAGCCTTTAATATTTAATGTAATCGGGCACGGAGGCGGGGGAGTAACTTCCTCGCCTGCTGACCTGAGAGGGTCGATTGTGAGGATCACTGGGTCGATTACTACATAAGTGGATTTCCTCCACCTATTACTTGGGTCTTGAAATAGTAGTTGTTATTTTCATATCGACAAGCAACGAAAAAGGGCAAAAAGATTTCATATTAGTACCAAACAAACAAAATAAATATTGAAAGGTTCCACCACGTGACACTTGATTCATAGGCGTATGCAAATACACACAAAAAAATGAACTGAAAAAAAAATATCGGATCGGAAATAATCGGAAAACGAGCAAATATTTATCCGAAAAGTTCTTAATCAACATTACCATAAAAAAATAAAATTCTTATTTTGAAAAAATAACAATCCGATTCGCGCTCATAAATTTTCATTCATCAGATTCAAGCATTCTGAAAGCAACGAGGACGTTCTCCACACGTAGCCTCCATCGAAAACAAATGATAACAAAGAGCGCACAGCCTGTTGCTAACATCGTCCTTGGGTTGAGAATGGACCACGTGCAAAGCATGCACCCATTCAGTTTTTACTCCTTTAGACAATGAATTTCGATTCAGAAGATAAACGCTTCCCCTATGACGGATTCTCTATTTACGGCTTTGTGACGACAAGTACATTCGAGTGCAGAATAAAAATAGGAAAGAGATTAAAAGACGTCTTTAGAAGACGAATAAATGAGTTATTTCGACATTTACTACCAATGCTATCGTGTGCAAACACGGAAATATTTACATCCCCGCGTGTAAGCATTTCATACAAAATACATTCCTGACGATTACGCACTTAAGTCAATTGCGTCGTAAACAGAAGATATCGATAATAATCACAGTAATCAACCCGAAAGTCGGTTTAGTAGGTGATGGTAGAGCTCACCCATGTACCAAGCCCTATACGGCGTGTGAATATTCACACATCAGGGTAGGGGGGCCAGCTCCTTTCCCTGTGCCGGTTATGGTTTCCCAGGAAGATCTGGTACCCGAAAAATCAACTAGCTTGGGTGGAGCTGCAGGTGCCCAAAGTGTCTTGCCCGGGAATCGAACCCGGGACCCTCCGGTCAGCAGTCCAACGCTCTACCCGCTAGACCACCGCGACCCGCAAGATATCGATAAATTACCTTAATTTATTTTTTTTAATTAACAATTATATTCATCGCATTAATTCAGCAGGACTCATCAGACGTACACTAAAGAAACAGGAGACGAACTAAATGCTCGAGCACTACACATTAAAGACACATTTTTTACGAGAATTCGATCAAATTTAACATATTTTTCACGAAAATTAAAAAAAAATAAGAAATTATTTTTTTTCATACAGTAATGGAAATTCAAGTAAATGTATTAGAAGAGACCTGCATATGCACGGCAAAACTCCGACTAAACGCGGAACGGAATGGGATACTTGAATAGTGTTTGTGGTAAAAATAAATGAGATTGCGAGAGGAATGAGTGGGTCATAAAGAATGTGGATTGAATGTACCGGAAATGGGCAAGAATGACGGACATTAGTTACACATGCTTGATCATGTTGGGAAAATGAATTATGGTCAAATCACCTGAGGGATAGTTACACGTGAGGAGAGTATGTGGTTGGGTAGGTCAAGGGAGGGGTGGATCAAGAAAGTCACGGGGTGATTATTACTGAAGGGCGAGGGATATTATAAATTTCACGAACGGAGTGAAACAATCAACAAGACACATAAAACAATCAATGGTGACAGGGACGAAAGAAATTTTCAATGATACGGTAGCGTGGAAGGAATTCGTGAAAAAAGTGAGTTTCCTGCCATAACCTCAAATCGGATTTTATATATTGTCGTCCACAGTGCCAACCCCTCCTCCCGGATTTCATTCTGACCACCCAAAGCGAAGTCAATCCCGAGCAACGGGCGCCGCCGCGATGGGTCGTCAACCCGAGGTAGACGAACCTCGACTAAGCTAGGGCTTTTACACGTAGAAAAATATGAGTGGCAACGCAATTAACCAGCGCGAAAACCCGCATTGTCATCGGTATAATTAAATCGCGGAATTCACTCATCATTTCACCCCGAGGCAATCCTAAATCACGCACAAGGAAGCTCCGGGATAAAAACTAATGAAATGAACCGGGGCTCCGGGACGAAGCGGTTCTGAAAATGGAACCCGAGGAAAAGGATAGATAGCCTGGGGAAGGGAAGGGAGAAGTAAAATAAAAAAAGAAAAAAAAATGAAAATCCATCCGATATTGATATACGCCCGCAGGCGGCGGTGAGCGAGTGCAACTCTTAAAGCATTGGGAGCGTGCGCGCATGTATTTTTAGTGGCACACCCTCGTCGTAAAAGCATCCCATCACCCCTCCCTCCTTCAGCACATCCATCCTCCTCCCATAGCCACCCACCCCCACCGACTCGAGTATGCATGTATGTATTCGGTCGCGGAGACGAAAGGGAGAGAAAGAGTGTTTTCATTTTATCAACCGTGGCAGAAGACTTTTACTGCGCGTTCTTTTGCTTCAATGGCACGAGATACCTCTCTCTCTCCCTCGCCTCATGCTCTGGAGTGAGAGAGGGAGAGATGGAGGGAAGGAGAGCTCCGACGGACGGGGAGCCCGGCTCGCCCTAAGACGAGTGGCGCCGTGTCGGCGAGCGTGATGCACGGGGGGAGGGTGTGAGGAAAGGGGGAGGCGGCGGACGGGACGGGGGGACTGGGCTGGGGAGATCGGAGAGGGGATGGGTGAGGGGGGGGGAAGTAGAAGGTGGCGGACTGGGGTGTCGAGGTGGGGTTGAGGAAAGAATGGCAGCGCCGGGAGCAGCCCCCCGCAGCAGCCGACAAAGTGCTCGTCACTGCGACAAGACACACCGCTCTTGCTTCTCGCGTTTAACAACAATCCCCTCCCCTGTCCCCGCACCCCCACTCCACCTTCGGAGTGGTGAGAGCGAGGGAGTTGGGGGATGGGGGAAAGGTTGTGGGGGGGAGGAGGGGGTTGAGGCGAGCGTGGGTATATAAAGAGAAGGTGGGGAAGTGTCTGAATCACGCCACTCTCAAATAAACGCGAAAACACCTCAAAGAGCCAATATTAACAATGGCACACGGATGCTCGGGATGCCGGAGAGAAAACTCCCCGGCATGGTCATGCTCCCTTGAGACGAACGCAGCAAACACCTCGATGTGCCAATGCTGGCGAGTCTCGAGGGCGGGGGAGTGAGGACCCCAACCCAACCACCCACCCACCCTCCACTCCCGACGAGGAAAGAATCCGGGATGAAGTTAATTATAGTAGCGGTTACGCCGTGGAATCCCAGCGCCGGCCATATAAAAAAAAAGGTGGCACGGAACAATGGATATATGATTCCGCATCTAGGTGGAAGGAACATGTGCGGCCCCCGCGCCGCGCGAACATTTGGAAATCCTCGTCTGCACGAGCTTCGAGCTACCTCGCCATCGGCGCCAATTCAAAACATTTTTCCCCTTCCCCGAGATTATGAACTTCCTCCACTTACGCAATACCCCTTTCGTGACTTCTATTCTGCTTTTATTCAATTACATTTATCCGCTTGCATTTACATCAACCTTCGAAGAAAAGAATCGAAGGAAATGAATGGACCTTTTCGGATAGAAATGTGCTCGCCAATTGCAGTTGATGCACCTCAGAATCCTCCTGGGAAGGTGACGAAAAATAATCACTTCCGAACAAATCCGGCCGACAATGTGATATGCCCTTCCGTCTGCATTTAACGATTACCCCGAACACGACTGCAGTCGAGATGACTATTAACCAAGAGGAGGGCTACTGTTTCAATCACGCCTCGGTTACATGACAGTTAATGTCTCGAGTTCTGCAAACACCAGGAAGGAAAAATAATGGGACGATAAAAAATTGGAGAGGAAACGGCGACAATGGTGAAGATATTTTCCCAGAAAAAAGGAGGACAGCGACAAAATCCACCCGGACAACAGTGAACGCAGGCATATGCCGAAATGAGGCGAGTGAGGATCCTTTTTTCGCGACCCACAGGGCGTAAAATAGCAAACTTAACTTCTTCTTTGGGCATCTACGGGACGGATGGGGGATTTTGGGCTCCTGCAACAGATGACATAGAAATTATCATTTAACTCAATCGCCATCCTTTCCCTCAAAAACTCCCTATCGAATTGAAGGGTGGATGGGCTTCAACAAGCACTGCGAGTGACAACGAACGGCCGAGAAGAGCGTAAGAAGGAATGCGGAGAGGGGGAGAGAGAGGAAATGGGAAAATGAAACTTCGCTCCGGAATAAAACATTCTCGTCGCAGTCGCAGAGGCCCAAAATCCTTTTACCGGCGGTAAAAATTTGTGCGACTGGCTCAACAGCCACTGCCAGTAAAATACACTCAAAGTGTCATCAACCAGTACAACGAAAGGGGAGAAATCTCGTTTTTTCGACACATGCTCCGGGGAAGCGGCCGGTTTAAATAGCGGGCAGTTCCCTGCCTCGGTTTAAGTCATAGAGTCAAGCATTTATATTTCAATACATCAAATACTGTTCAAGAAGTTAAGGTGCTAGACATAGATTCGCATGTTGACGAGGTTCTTACTTATTCATTAAAACAAGGAGTGTATTCGTTTAATCTAAAAAATGATGGAATATGTACCCAAGACGGAAGGACGCTTGGGAGTGATTAGGGGATAGGAGGGGGTTGACACCCAGAAGTCCTACATAGGTCTTAAGAAATGCAGCAGGACGATGGTCGAAAATTATGTTTGTGCATTAAAAGCGAACGTTTTCAGGCAAATTGACAAGCATTCAGTGCGAAATTAAAATCGTTGTCCTTGGAAAGTTGCACCCCTGCGCAACAGGCAGAAGATGTGCGACCATCAAAAGTAAAACGGGGAGAAGCCGAAATATCTGCACTTTCTTACGGCGGATCTCAACAGTAACCTACACCGATTCTACACTGAATAATTAATCAATTAATCTATTGTAACCGCTCGGCATATACTACTACACTCTGGACTTCAGGCGGATCACTCATAATGGACCCACTCAGGAATTTAACATCGACGGAATCGGAACTGTCGAAAAATTAAATCTCAACGCCAAAACAAGTCCTGGATACAATAAAAATCCTTTTGATTTTGCTTCCAGACGGATACGAGTACGTTGACCGCAAAAGTAGGCGAACGACTAGCCGGGGGCTTTGCGGCACGCTCGACTCGGGGAATCGGAGAACCTTAAAATGAGAACCTTAAAGGGAGAAGATCCCGAATGGAATAAAAAATAAATCCACGAAACCCCCTACAACTAAACACATCCACCCCCTTCTCACCGAAACGGCGCATTAGAGGAGGAACGAGGAGGTTGGAGACGATGGCAAGACACGGGCGATGATGAAGAGTGGGAAATGGGGGAATGGTGGGATCAGATAAATGGGACCCTATTCCTGGAGCAGTCATAGAGCGGAGTGGCGGCGATAGACAAGGAGGGGGCGAGGAGGGTGGAAAGGGGGGGAGGGGACCGAAGTGAGGGGGGAATACGAGAGAGAGAGACAGACAGGCGAAAGAGTTACGGCTAGACATCTGACGTCACCTCCCCACCAAACCACCCACCCATTCCCCCCCTTGGCCCCGCGTGTGACGTGGCGTCTGGGCGCCCCCCATGCTGGCGCCTCGGCCCGCCTCTTTCCCCCCACCTCCCTCTCTCCGACCGCCCACGCCCTCTCTCTCTCCTTCCCTCCTCCCCCGGTCCCCTCAACCTCCCTCTCGGCCGCTCGCGCAACCTTGCGACGTAGTCTCCCCGCCCTCGACCCCCTACCCTACCCTCCCCCCCCCGACCCTCCCCACCTCCTCCCGAGTACGTACCCGCCGTTGGTGCAGCTGGGGGTGGGTGGGTGAGGCGTGAGGAGGGGAGGGACGGCGGCGGAGACGGCTGCCGCCGCCGACGAGGGCTGCACCGGCCGACCGTTCCCGAGGGCGGAAAACGCCGCCGACGGGTTTCGGTGGAAGAGTTCGATCCGGGGGGGCGGGCGTATGAGGGGGGGGACGACGCATTCCTAGGTCGAGATCCTCGGGAAGGATTATACGGGGGTGATCGGTTGGGTGCTGTGGTTGGAACTTCACGAGTTCCCACCGACCGATATCTTGGTTAAAGACTGCTGTCCAGGCATTTCAATTCGTGCTCTCGGAAGTTAAATCGCCTTGGTCGAGAAGTTCGCAATTGGCAGTGCACGAGACCATTCTGATATAACGTTCAAATGCGCACAGGCTGAAGACTGAATGTAATTGATTGAAGCTCATCGAGTATGACTTTTTGATGCAAATGGAAGATAAAGGTGGCCAGAGATGTCTATTTGTTACATCTATGAACCATTGCTTACTCATAAATTTGTATTAAACTTAATTCCTTCCAAACATAGCTCCCGATACCCACGCAACTCAAATAGAATGATCTGTGATTTGTTGAATTTCATCCGCCTTTGGTGGAATTCCAAGGTAAACTCTTTAAGAGCAATTCAGCCGCGCCATTAATCCTTGCTTACAATTTTTTTCGGCATTTTTGACAGCAGCATTCCGCTTTGATATTAACGGAAAGAAAAATATCGGTCACATCAACATGATGGAAAAGGACTTAGTTTCGCCTTTAACTGAGTAGTTACGTATTCAAAATAACTCGACACCAGAAAAAATTACTATAAAGTCATACAAGAGTAAACAATGGCATCCGTTCATATTCCTTAATATTAAGTTTGAAGCACTGACCATCCTCAATAAGGGGAATACATAGTCACATTATCCAACATTTGTTTTAGACACACTAGCAGAATACTCGTATCAGAGAAGCAAGTTTCACTAAGCAGAGTAACTGAGCTCCTGAAGGAAACCGACTGGTAATAACAACATAATGTAAGGCTGTCAGACAAGAGCACGTACTAACGATAATGTCATCTACATACACCATGCCATGCCTATCACTGCGTCAATGAACGCATTCACCATTGCAGTCTAAAAAAACCATGGATTGCAAAAAATGGCAAATGCAAACGACTCCATCTTGGTCGTGATTTTCATTCCATCAATTCAAGTAAAAATTGAAATTGGATTCTGATGGCATTGATTGGCAAGCGCTGCGTTACGTTGCATCGCTTAATGCTAATCAATTTTCACTCTGAAGTTTTTTGTAGTTCAGAAAACGAAATAGATTGTGTGCATGCACCCCAGCCCTATAGCGACGCGCTGAGGCATTGCATGAGCGAATAGCGCGCCCGCCAACGAATAAACAGGGGAGACCCGCGAGTCGATGCCACATCAGGAAATCTTTCCCCGAGACCAATTCGTCGCTCGAGGGGACCACTTGATAAAATAAAAGGAGAAAATTACATTTTCACCGGGACACATGAGGAGGGTATTAAAGACTGCTTCGCGCCGCAGAATTTATTTAAAACGTACATGTTTTCAGCGGCGCTTGATTGAAAAATGAAGTGGAATCGTTCCCGGGTGGGAGGGCCCCGCGCGGCAGCTGCATCTGTTCCCCCCCCCTCCATCCACCGCACGCGCCTCGTTGGTCGCAACCGCTTTGCCAATATACGTTTCGAACTTATCTCGACGCGAATTGAAAATGATTTAAATCAAACAGATTAATTTACTGGCTTCTCTTTTATAAATCTCTCCGATGTCGACCGGGTTTCCTCCCGCGACGCCACATCGCCGTCGTCTGGCCGCGTGGGCGGAATGTTGGTAACGCGGGCTTTAAAAAAGTATTTGCTATAGTAAATGCATACATGTATATATATATATATATATATATATGTAATTAAAGCTTTCTACTACAGGGGAAAGCGACATAATTACCAAAACATTTAATTGTGTGATCAGTGTCGGTTGAACAATTACCTTCATCGGCGTAAGGATAGTTGAATGTAAGAAGAGTCAAACTCATTTAGATTAATACTAATCAAAATTAAAAGAGATCGCAGAGCTATCCAAATATTCAATTACTTGAATTGTGTTTCCATTTTTTGGCGTCTTGCTCCATCATCCCGCTTACATATACATGAACATTTGGATGGTCAAATCGTTTGAATCCCCATGTTTGCATTCTTCTCAGCTTTTTACCATGTCCCAACAATTGTAACATTATATATCTTGTTTACATGCATTTGCTCTCGTGTTTATGTGAACAAACAAATAATTACCCATTCATTACGTATAAATATATCAATACATACGTTTACGTGAACAAAACACACACAAAAGAAATCACGACAATATTTCGGTGGTATTAGCCACCTTCACATATACGTATTGTATGGATGCACGCGGATATACAGTATGCACATGTATGTTTGTGTGTGTATATATCTATTCATATTCGTTCTCGTGGATATAAATATTAGAAAATATATAAATATATAGAAATAAAGAAAATCATTTTTATTTATATAAGGATCGCGGTGGTCTAGTGGGTAGAGCGTTGGACTACTGACCGGAGGGTCCCGGGTTCCCGGGTTCCGGGCGAGGCACTCTGGGTACCTGCAGCTCCACCCAAGCTAGTTGATTTTTCGGGTACCAGCTCTTCCTCGTAAACCATAACCGGCACAGGGAAAGGAACTGGCCCCCCTACCCTGATGTGTGAATATTCACACATCAGGGTAGGGGGTACAGGGCTTGGTACATGGGTGAGCTCTTACCATCACCTACTAAACCGATCTTCGGGTTGATTACTGTTTTTATGGTGTATCTATTACTGGTGTATATATATTACTGTGTTTTGCTGTATCCATATATATATATATATATATATATATATATATATATATATATAAACCGATCTTCGGGTTGATTACTGTTTTTATGGTGTATCTATTACTGGTGTATATATATTACTGTGTTTTGCTGTATCCATATATATATATATATACATATATATATATATATATATATATATATATATATATATATATATATATATATATATGGAGAGAGAGAGAGATCTAAAAAAAGAATATTAAGTGGAGTTGAATGAAACGACTCTCACTTTTATTTGCCAGAGTGTTTTTCCATTAGACGGCCCCTGTCTGATTGCTCTTTTACCACCGAGGCCGTGACGGTAGGGAAGGGGAATGCGGGAGGGTGGGAGGGAGAAAGAGTGGCCCCGGGGATGGGTGGAAGGGGCGAGGCAACGAAAGGGGAAGGGGGAGAAAAAAATCCTAAGAGGGATGTCTGAGGCGGAGAGGTACCGAGGCGCCACCGCGGAGAGAGCATTTCGTCATAAAATGGCGAAATTACACGGGGGGAGGGGGGAAATCAATTGAATTGCCGTAATTAACGCTTTAAAAATGACACGAAGTGAAGTCTTTTTCCGTTCCAGCATGTTAATTGCGCCATTTAATTCGAAGATCACCCCGTAAATTAACCTTAAAACTCCCCGAAGAAGAAAAAAAAAAGAACACGAAAGCGTCGGAATGTGCCTCGGGAGTAAGTGCATGTAATTAAACCGGAAGTGTTTAAACAAACCAAATTCCCCGACGCCATTTCCCACCTGCTTCATTGCTCCGATCCGAATTCTCCAAAGGCACCGTACATTTTTTTTTTTGAGTTTTCGAGTCCACCGGGAAACTTTAACGAGTCATGAACGTGGACTGGACCGGAGAGATTTCGTCGTTTGACAGAAAGAGACGAGATACCCGCGGGAGAAACGGTGGAAGATCAAATACGGAAAGAATTCGAGCACGCGCCCGTGGACGACACCAATGATACGTAAGTCAATGGCTCGTGGGAGCGGCAGCTAGCAGTTCAGTAACACCAGTACGTGCAAACGTCTCTCCTGCGCCTAAAGTGGGATGGAAATCGTCCAATGTGTGACGAGATGCATATCACGCACCACTACCGACTTCTCCGCGAGAGTGTAATAGTAAGATTTCGAAAATTATTGATGACCAAACTGTTTCCCGACGATAAATTTTCACGATGCAATGCGGAACTTGGTCACAATGTTTTATATCACAAACACCGATCACCTGTTGATCGGGCTCTAGGGGGTGGATCCATTCGCCATGACTCTTGCACCGCACCCCATAAATCTTTGCCGTAGTTATCTCTAATGCTCTAGGAGTGAAAAACGGAGAAGTCGAACCACACCGAGGCTGAGCGAGAGCGGTCCATTCGAGTGCTTCCCTTTCTTTTTTTCTACGAGCAAACCTTGATCGAATCCTTAAAGACGTTAGTAACTGAACATAATAACTGTTGAAAATGTATTTAGAAAAAATATCAAAACAGAGAACATATTGATGTTTGCAGATTCGCCGAACTGACGGTTTGGATACTCGCATATAGTATATCTGGAATGTAAGCCTACGGCGTTTCTGCCCATTGGTCCTCATTAAATTAACGATGACTCTTGTCTGGTTAGCCAAAATAGGACCCCATATTAACCCAAGCATTTTCATTCAGGCCACCCACCCCTCAATTAAGAAAAGGTTGAAAGAATCGAAAATAAATTTATCAGACGATCAATCATTACAATATACTGTGGCTGCCGAATTATCTCGACATATCTACATAACATTTCGCAAAGGTTCTCCTTCTTCGTATTTATGATGCCCTACGGGGAAAGGCCGATCATAGAATATCGACAACAATATTCAACGCCAGCCTTGTGACCTCATGACACACAAAAATAAAAAAAGTAAGCATAAATACGATATGTTTACAATGTTTAGCTTTTCGACAAACTTCACGATTTAACATAAACACAACATAAATTTCAACATTGAATGGATGATTTCTAGGGTAATCTCTGGAGCATGGGAGGTAGAGCCGCACCGGGGTTGAGTTATATCCTCTGGGGATAATTCAACCCAGGGATGACCGTCGGGGTGAGGGGGGCATGAGGGCCCGCGGTGGAAAGGGGCGGAACCCCGAGGGGATGGACGGTGGTGGAAAGAAGGGTTGGGTGGTAGGGTAGGTAGATCGATCAAAGAGCGATGCCACCCTCCCCTCCCCCATCACCCTCGCAAACGATACCCCTCCTCTCCCCCCCCCGAGGGGAGGGTGCCACTGCCACCGACGAGCTAAGAATAAGCGCGCGCTGCCTTCGCAACCTCCCTTCGCGTCTCTTCGCCAACCCCCTCAACCACCGGCACGCCACTCACGCACGCCTCGTACGTACATCGCCCGGGGTGGATGGGTACGGTGGAGGTTGAGGGGGGGGGCGTCGGAGGACTGTATGGGGTTGGGCGACGAAGGGAGTGAGCTGGAGAGATGTGTGCGAGAGGGAAGATGAGGTGGGACGGCACGAGACGCCCTCACCTCGAATCCGACGCGAGACAGGTGCTTCTTCTCTCTCCCTCGGGACACGCAAATCGCCAGGGGGCGGGGGGGGGGGAGGGAGAAGAAAGAACGCCACCCCGTCCCGCCTCTCCTCCATCTCTCTCTGAATCCTCATCCTCCCGCCCAAAAATCACTCGACCGTGAACGGAAAAAAATTCGAATGCATACATAATCACCGCCCCCTCGCGCCGGCAACTACAACTGTTGCGGAGGTGTTAACGACTTTTAACTCTTCGGAACGAATCGAGACCGGCCCAATCAACCGATCCATCAATCAGCTGTTCCGGAAGATTGGAGTCGAATGATAATTTTGGTCGCGCTCTGCCGCCGGGGACTTCACGCGGGGCTGTCGCAGACGACCTCTTCGGAATCATTCTCACACTAAAACCCTGCCGACACCCTTTCAACCAACCTCAGACTGTCTACCTTCTCCTAAGAGTTACGAGCTTGTACAACATGCAAATTCTAGTATTTCGAAATAGGGAAATGTCTCAGGCGACACTTAGTGAAAATGCTGGACATTCACTTTAATAAGTCTTGTGTTCGAGGCTTGGGCGGTCAAAATTGAACTAAAGGTGAAAATGTATCTGTTAACCATTTAATTATCATGAATGCACACCTATTTTAAACGATGGCGAAATTACCTACACCATCTTCAGGTCAAGACCGAAAAATCGATTAGTCGAAACCTGGTCGGATATAAGTTTTGAGAACAAGTGAAAAAAACTACTGCTAAGTAAATTAAAATTATTTCAAAGAACTTCGGGAGATGCCGCAACATAAACTTTTAACGGAGTCAACCGCTAATATGCATTAAAATGTACACATTTTTACACTTTGAAAGGTTTGCATTGAAATTATTTCCCTCATAAATGTATTCATCAAATTAATATGCCTTCCCGGTTATCTAGAGGTATCGTATCACACTTCCAATCACTAAATAATAAATAACAAGACCCAGTATATAGTTAAGGCGACTGACACTACACGATTCACAGCAGGCGTAAGATTTAATACCACTGCTTCAGAATAGTACATGTAAATCCATTCTCAATACAAGTCAATGAATGGGCTATGGTGTTGGCTTTGGAAGCATCCCAGTAAAGATAACTGCTTCTTGAACAAACCGTATAGCTTATGAAGTTCTGAAGGAAGTGTTTGATACCCTTCGCCTCATTCATCTGACCGACAGCAGCAATGAAGATAACTAGGGGAATACTCAATCCAATTCGAAGCAAATGAGAAGCTTCACAGCAAAGTAAGTCATCTCCCAACTGGCAGTGGGAAGAAGTAGGTTTGTTATAATAAGACCGACAAATCCTTGTGGGGAAAATTGAATTGTAGCAAGGAAACGAGCGCCGCTGCAAAAACCTTATCAAGTGACAGCCCGGAGATTGACGGCTAGGAAAACTTTCACTGCGCTAAAGACGAGGACCCGATCATGGAGAAATTACAAATGAAACTTCACGCGCGCCAGTGAGCTACCCACCCGGTGACCTAAGTTTTTGAAAAAATCATTTCCGATTTCACGATAGAACCGGTTACTGGAAAGCCTGCCTCCATTGCACTTATATTAGTGTTTTGCGTTCAAAGGAATCGCAAGTTAGGGGTGTGGGTTCGTGCATCAAGGTAGTTTAAAATGCAATGAGCTCGGAAGAAATGAATCCTCGCTTACTTTTAATCCTTGATTTAATCATTGATCATAATTTTCATAACTTGACATCTTCTGGAGGTTTTACTAATATATTCAAATCAAGTGGTCAGCAAGTTTTTCATTAGGAGAGTCTACATCTATTTTCTCATGACCAGACAATGGATACATATCGACTTGAAAAATCATTATACCCTACATTTTGGCTTTCAATAGAACTATTTAATGGTATTGACGATCGAGTCAGAATTGACTTGTTTTATTTGTTGTGTTCAATAGAAAGCGTAAATTGTGGTTTCCGATAACACTTATGATAATAAGAACAATTTTGTCGTAGCCTGACAACGGTGGACTCCTCAGTGGACGTTTCACATTATCGCCGGATCAAATCCGAACTGCACGGACGTTATCGAAAAAAATAATTACAGCGCAGTAAGGGTCGTGCATAATTCATGTAAATTTGAAATCATGCCGGACTTCCTTTCGAGTGAGCGCAAAGTGCACACGTGAGTGCAGCGGTTTTCGCATGGTGGGATTTAAAAACATTACATTCTCTCCGAACGACGCGGGATCGCGAACGGGAAGCGCAACGAAGCACACGATCGACCTCCGACACAACACACCGTCGCGGCAGCCTCACCCGAGGGAGCCAACTCTACAGAGAACGCCCTCGCGGAGTCATTGCGTCATCCGAGACAATCTCAGTGCAACCCAAGGTCGCGTCCGTGTCCGAGGAAGTAACAAAACATTTGCCCCGAAGAATGCCTCCCCCTCTCTTGTGGTGGTTTTCACGAAAACGAGGCGTATGGAGAGAGAGAGAGAGAAAGAGGAAGAAGAAAAGGGGTGTGTGAAGTGCCCAAGGTCGGAGCCGGAGTTTTCGAGCATAACTGTGTCGAGCACACACGCCCTACCCGAGAGCTCTTTACCCTCAAATTAACCGTGAAGCCCATCGGCAAGAGCGAACAAGTCACACCACAGAGAATGGCCACCAGTTTGCTCCGCGCCTTACCGTAAGCGCGCGACCCGAGCCGCGGTCGGTGGGGATGTTTAAGTCACCTCCTGGAAATAATTTCTTTATTATCGCCTCATCCACTACTGCTTGAATTCCAGAGATAATCAAGAACGCGTCGATTCAATAAACAGAAGTGTACTCAGAGTTTAGGAGAGAGAGAGAGAAAAACTACATGCAAGGGACTTCAAACCCACCAAGTTGCGCAGAATAAACAGGATAAAACTCTAGCCACCTTATCAATGTTGTTTTTCGAAACTTATTCTCTCCATATCATTCAATTAAACGGCGCCACTTCCAAGGACAAAGAATAAAAAAAAGAAGGGAAAGAGCGAGGATTTCAACAGTTAGCTTTGTCAACCGAGAGATACTGTCCGGCAACAACAAGAAGCACTTGACCCCTCCGAGACGATCACCATTTCACGATCGGCGAGGAAAATGAAGGGATAAAGTCTTTTACTCTTTTCTTTGTTCTAAAAAAAAAAGACTCCTCCTCCCACAGAACTCGGCAGAGCGAGAAGGCAAGGGTGCCTGTCCAACGATTACCACGGCGATTCCTGGGAAAGACGAGAGCCTGATAATAAACCTCTCAGACCGAGCAAAAAGAATGATAAAAAAAATACACACACACACACCGCCTCTCTCAACCTCGGCGCATCAAAACGGTTGACATGCCGTGGCGCCTAACAAACGAGCGTTTGAGCGCATAAAACTGAGAAAAATAAATAAATAAATGAATAAGTATAAAGAGAGAGACGACCGCCTCGGCTTGTCGCCGTCTTGGAGCCGTGGGAGTCGGCCGGGGAGGGGGTGAACAGGTTGACTCCGAACCACCACCACCACCCCCCTCTCTCTCGGCCCCTTGCGCACCCACGGGGTAAGGTAATGTGACGTGGGGTGGCGTCTAAACGGGAGGGGATGGGGGAGAGCAAAAAACTGCATCGCGGAGCAAGAAAAAGGCTACGCGCCGGTGCGTACGTGTCCGCCAGCACAACAGCCATGAAGTGGCACGCAAAACTAGTCGCGTGTGTGTATGTGTGCGTTCGCGCTCTTCCCCTACCTCCCTTATCTAAGCACGCCCGACCTTCCCCCACGCCACCTTCTCCCCCTCTCCTTCCCAATCCACGGGGAGCGAAAGGAGGATGCTTCTCCCACGGTGGGAGGGGAGGGGGAGGGGTGGGGATTTCAAACGCCCCCTCGTGAACCGCGTCGGGGGGATTATTGAATAGGGTGGGTGGGTGGGGTGGCGGCGTACGTATTTCTCTTTATCTGGGGAGAGACCCTCGGGGTGCGGGCACAAAACTCCTCCCCACGGAAGACGGCCGCTCCCTCCGCAAATCCTGCCCCTCGGACTCGAGAGTCCCAAGGTGTGAGTGCTCTCGGCGACACTCTCCCAGGAGTAACGCGGATTTCTCCCCTCCATCGAAGGAGGTTCCTACCGGGGACGAAGTGCCATCGGGGGACGGAGGAAGGGGTGACCATGGGTGTCCGATTAATTATAAAACGGAGAGCTACTTCTCCACGACTTTCTTGAAGACGGCAGGGGTTAAATCAAGTGCCCAACGCACTCGAGGCGCGCGCTCCATTACGTTTGGCTTTATCCTGTTGTTCCAATAAGATTCATCCGAGAACAGAAGAGATTTTAGCTAACGCCCAGCTACCCACAATGTGGATATCATCGAATTTTTATAAATTACAAACGTGCGAAATGGGAGAGATGGAACTTGGAACAAATTAATCAATTTCCTTACTCTCTGCTATCATGAGACTTGATCTCCAAAGTTATATGCCATCTAAACACAACCGGATTATTTTTCATTTAAATGCCATGCAATAAAATGAGAAATTTAGTGCATTTACAAGGGCATACTGCTTGGATAAATTAAAACCTCTATGTCCTAACGAGAGCCGTCTATTTACTGGTAATGACCCGTATAGAATATAGACATATTGACCTTTGATTTCAAGGATAAATGAGAGTTTTCATGCAATTTGGAAATTATTTCCTGCAAACATACATGAATCTTGCTTTTGTTACCTGAAATTTACATGGCATAAAAACTATTACAACGCAATATTCCACACAAGCCCGAAATGCGTGTATCTCCGTGCAAAAACAGGGTGCTTATCATTGGAAAGCAAACCTCACTTCGGTTAAGTGGGTAAAAAACGGTCTCCTTCAAAATGGGTTATCATTTAAACGGCATAATAAGTCACGTATGCGGAAAAATCGCGGAAAAGTTCGCGTAGAACAACGGAGGAGGGGGGGGGAGGAGGAAGGGATACACGGAAGGCAGTTCGAACGCGCATGCCCCGAGATCTCCTCTACAGTGCAACGAGTTGCGCCACGCCGCCGTGGACGTCAAAACGGAAAGGAGGCGAGGGAGCGGTTATCGCCAACTCTCTCCCTCCCTTTCCCTTCCCTCCCGCCCCCTCCCGCCTTTCAAGCCGAGGGACAGGGCTCGATTCCAAAAGGAGAGGCTTTTCCCCACCGTTGCACCGACACCATCCAAAGGGGTCGCTTGGGTTAAAAAATCCACGCTATCGTAAATTTCTTCACCGAATCCCGATTCCCTTTTTCCCTTTACCTCCCGATCATCGCTTTAAAACCCATCGTCCTTATTCTAACTCCTCCCGATAGAACAAAAATGCTATGTTTGAAATGAAATCACTGACTTTGTAATTCTACACATTTTATTTTAAAACACGTTGATCACGTTGATGATGACGTTCAACGTCGAAACCTGAGTCGTGTTTTTACATAAAATGTGTGGAATTACTAGGTCAATAATTTCATTCCAATATGCCATGCAAATTCCATAAAGTTACGCCGGAGACAACGAAAATAACCACCACGACTTTTCCGATCAGTCCCGATTCCGAGAGCATGTCAATGCAATGATGTTAGGCTCCACACGAGAGAAAGGAAGTTCATTTTCTCCTGAGGTCGAAACTACGAAGGAGCCATTTGAATATAAAATGAATGAAGATACAAAGATGGGACACTGGTGGGTCTTACCAACCATTCTATATACACCACCACAGTTAAGGAAAGGTAAGAACTCTAACCCGCGATTATCTATTATCGAACTCTTAACTTATTATTTTTCGGTGAAATCTTAATGCCTAATGATAATTACTAAACCATTTTCTGCGGTATCCCCACCAGTTGTAACGAAATTTATTGTCTTTTTTTAATTATGTATTCAAAAGTTGTTTGGATACAACTAAGTCCGCAAGACGATGCTCTGCGAAATGCCAATAAATATCAATGAGACAGAAATATAAGATTCCCAAAGTTCCAAACGGACCCCCACTTTTGGTATTAAAATTGATGTACTTGAAACTAAAATAAAAATATACTGACTCACCCCAAAAAAAATCCTTCCTAGAAGAGAAATATCGGTGGTGCCAAATTATGTTTTACGGTAAATTGCACCATATTTGCGCATTGAAGTATCACACACAACACTCGACATAGGCAACCTACTCGCTGCGAGGAACACGCTATGTCTTAAAACACGACTCCATCGCTCAATTTATAAAGAATTCAGAGGAGCGACAAGTGAACTCAACGATACAGTCGAGACCACCAAAGCATTTTTGCGTTGAACGTGAAACGCCACAGTACCTTTTCCGGAAGACGGCATGGTTCGAAGTAATAATCCCTGCCCGTTCCAAATCGGGATGCAAAGTTTGTGGAGCATTTCAGGGGGTTCGAACTCGCCAAGGCTGAGGCAAGACGGGGTCAAGGGTCCGCGCGGCACATCCCGCTGCCTCGGTCGAATCGTTAAATCATCCCCCCTTTCTAGTGCATTGACGTCCAGTGAGTGCCCTTCCGCTGACATTCCGCCGCACTCTTCGAGAATCGCGACAATTCCGGCACCATACGCGACGACGGGCGAGAATTCTCCGATCGCACGCAAGCTAGGATTCTTCGCTGACGATATTTCGCCGACGATCGCTCCTCTGTTGCGCCGCCAAAGAGACGATACCTGAGGAGGATACTGACAAAGAAGCCTATGTGTATGTGGGAGGAAGATGGTCAGAAGGAACCGACCTTACCGCGACACGACAAAGCTGAAAGAATGGGAAAAGGGGACGGAGGAGGATTTTGGAGGAGGAGGCGAACGGTCGGTGTCGATGTGTGGGACTCCTCCCCTTCGGCGGCGACAATGCGTCACGCGCAAGGCGCGGCGGCGCGACAAACGAAGCCTTAAGTCCATCTGAACGCGCTGTAAAGGAACCGCGGGACAGAGGGCGAATTACCGTGGAGGGCGGGGTGACCTGGCCGATGGCGAGGTTCGAGTTCGGTCGCTCCACGACTACGTACCAACGTATCGCACCAGCCAATAGTGGTGAAAACGAACGACAAAACAACGGCACACAAAATTGGGGCAGTACCCCACTCATGGTGGGATGGTAAAGAGTATTAAGGCACCTGGCTTTGTAATGACCAGGAAAATAACCTTGGAATTTTTGTCACTCTTGAAAACGATTTTAGGCACATCGGCATCCGCCCCTTACGTCTGCCCGGTCGTTGATATATCCAAAACATTGCGGCTAATATCTAATTCCAGCCACCGTATCTCGAAAAAAATTCAAAATTATTAGCAGCATCACGATGCCAATGATTGACTGTTGTGATCGCGAGAAAGGACAAGCCTGCTACTTTAAATTCAAGTAATTCCTTGCCAGTACGAGGCAATGCTGATCAAAGAATAAATATTTTGAGGTAATGAACTTTCATTTAAAACGTGGCATAGGAAGTGGACAGGAATCATTGAAGCACATGTACGTAACACAAATGCCATTTAATATCACGACTTCCGCTACTAAAAACATTTGTGGCATGCACTCGGGTCCGACCAAATCGTTCACTTGAGGAAAGTCGAGGATAAAACAACTGAGTTCCTCATAATGACTCAGTTTTTTTGTCGCATTAAAAGGCTATACTCATTCCCAGCACGGGATCCAAACACGCTACATGAAGGAATGAATCTCAATCCCTACGTAAACGTATGTACAGAGCCACCTCGTCCGGTAGCATTGCATGGAATTAGGGAAGACAAAAAAATGCTTAAAATGGCATCATTAAGCATTGGTTATTAAAAAATTTCCATTGACAATTTATGCCACAGCGCTAATTTCTGATGAAATGTAACGGGAAAGAAGATGCCCCCGAACCGAGAAAGGGGTGATTCTGAGTGTGTAACCATGATACAAAATGGCAACTCCAAAGAATTGGTTTTCAGCTCCACAACAGGTGATGGTGATATATAGCATCGTGCGCAGACAACACTAAAATTACAATTTTATTTCCTAGTAAAAATATCCTATGTCTTGGTGTTTGATTCATAACATGTACAAGCCTATAATAAATTGATATTACTATTTGCATCACCATCCATTTGCGAACAGTTATGACGGAATGCCAAACAAAAATAAATAAAATTGAAACAATAGAGTACGATAATTACTACAATTTGTTTATCCTCATTTCCCGAGTAAAAAAAGTCTAAAACTGAAATTCAAACAAATATTCGTATGCTCCAATATTTCGTACCAATACCGTTTAATTGTCAAATTTTCACTTTAATCGCCAAAACGTAAATTCAATGACTTTTACAGCTACATTTAAATAAATTACGAACCGCTAAAATTTTGTTGGTGCCCTTCTTAGCAGTATGTACACAGTACCTTCAAAAACATCAAACCATATATTATAAATCATTAACTCCATATCATATTAGGGGCACTCACTAACAGATCAAGCTTTAATATATAATTATTAGTATTTCACTAATATTGTTTATGTCACCGTGCGTATTTTGACCTTTGACCCACCCTTGACACAAGAGTTCCATAAATAAATTTCATATCAACCGGGTAGACATCCGCCAAATATCCATGTGATGTCAAAGTATTGCCACATCACTATACCCTAGGTGAAGGGCACTAAGGTAGAGGTTCCGTCTGTCATTGTACGGGGAAGGGTGGTTCGGAGCTCCAAGTGGGAGTCTAAACAGGGAATGAAGGGTGGGACAGGTGGGAGGGGACAGATGGGCGGTGCGAATGAACTCCTGTTGACATGGTGAGTGAGCCGAAAAAAAACCCAGCAATGTCCTCTCCCCCGCCGAGGCGAAGGCCCAAGGACGTTCGTTTGCCTGCGGCCGCCGCGTGCCATGCGGACCGCGCGCCGCTTCCTCCTTCCCGGAAGGTCTGGGCGAGGAGGCGGATCTTTCCGCGAATTTAGACGGAGGTGAATGTCGCATCCCGCTGAATCGATAACCGCGGACGCACTTGGAAAGCGCCACCCTAGTGCACGCAAGCCGTTCCTTGAATTTCACAGCATCTACATATTCATCTACGTTCAACCTGCCGCGGGAGCGCACGAGAGGCGGTTTTGAGTCGCCAGCCATTCGGGGAACCTGCGATTTTATCGCGAGATTTATAGCACAATTAGGTAATATTTTTAAGTGATTTGAGTGGCTGCGCATGCGTTGTCTACGCAGGTGATCGCAATTTGCTCGAGGGGAAAAAGGATCCCTCATGTCGGTTTGTACGAAAGTCTTTTATTTCCTTAACTCCTCATCGAGGGCTCTCTCATCAACTCAACACGGGGTTAGAATTAGTCTCTCTCTGTGTCGGCATTACATCCATTCGATTGATATCTATCTAGTCGGTTAATGCGTACATGTAATCTTCGAGCATATTCATTTACTTTTTCTTTCGTAACACACCAGACTGCTTTCTTTTGCATTCTATTTGATTCACGCATTCAATCATACGACCAATATTCGAAGCGTATTCATGTTATTGTACGCCAAACAGAGATAATACCACGATGAGATTGAATTCGGAGCTAAAGTAGCCCATAACGCCGAAATCGGATTAAATAGATAACTTCCAAGAAACTAAGGGAGGTGCCTTGACAGTAGCTTCTAATAGCGCCATCTGCTAACTGTGCATTACAAAAATTTCAGAGAATAAAAATCATTCGCCTAGAACGGGATCACGGCGAATGATTTTTGCAATCTGAAATTGTTTAATAGATAGTATTTGTAAAATTAACCTAGCTCATTTCGAGCTTACTACGAATCAAACACTAAAATTCCCAATCAGAACTAATAGCTATTTTTGAGTGGCGTAACAAAAAAAACTGTTCAGCCATCAATTGATGCGCATCTCTGAAACATTATTATGGCTCATTAATTATGAAGCGAAAATCAACAGGTACTCCGTCTCCGATCAGAAGTAATTCCGCTACTCTGAATGAGGATGAATTTCATTCGCGAATCAACGAAGTGTAACAAACACACATCGCAAAAACGCAAAACTACTCAACGGATGGAGCAAACCCCAAACCACGGGATTTGGGTGAAGCACACTCGGATGCATGTAAGTTCCACGTTAAGACCGGTGCGGAGAAAACGCACATTTTCGAACGGGATGCAACCTCAGCCTCATTAAGAACACGCGAAAGGTTTCCCCATTAACACGGCCGCGTACCCCCAATTCCTCCGCCTTCAGAGACAGATGTTTTGACGAAGCCCGCCGTGGAAAAACAATAAGACGTCAAAGACTCTCCCCAATCTTCCCTTCACCTCATCTTCCCCCGCCCCCCCTACCCGCTTCCCCCACATCCGTCAAGATTCTCGAGAGTTGATCCCGGAGAGTGGCGGCAAACACTATTTGCGACTCCCGCCCCACGGCTTTCTAAGAGTTCCGCGCACAACCATCCCACGGCATCAAAGGGAGAAAGAGAGAGAGGTGGGAGGGAAGGAGGGAAGAGAGGGAGAGACGGAACAGCCTTGTTGTAAGCGGCGACCGCACTTATTTACGACGCAACTCAGACAGCACGCGCCTTAAACGGGGACTCGCCCCGACGAGAGAGTCCCGGCACTCAATCGGGTCGGTGGCGCCGAAGACCGAAGGCGCCAAGCATCGGGGCCGCGAGCGGGAGTGCGAGGAGGAGGAGGAGGAAGTTGCAAAGGGAAAGACGAAGGAAAGAAATGAACGGGGAAAGAGAGGGAAGAGAAGTCGAAGGAAGGAAATCGACGAGGATTACACTAGATTATGAGGGAGAGAAAGTGAACGAGAGATCAAGAGAGAGAGAGAGAAGAGGGAGTAAGTAATAGATAGAGATATTAAAGAGAGAACGAGCGAAATGGACGAATTTTTACGACAAAAAGGAGAGGCGTTTTTAGAAGAGGTTACGAGCAATTGAGATTGGGAGATATTAAAGGAAATTTAAATGAAAAGATTAAAGCAGAGAAAGAGATGTATATACAAAGGGGGAGGGAGATAAAAATAACAGAAACAAAGAGAAATCGAGCGTATACAAGATAGGTGGGGGAAATGGCAGGGAGCAAAAGAGAAATAGATGAAACAAAATGAAAGAGAATGAGAGATTAAGAAAGATAATAAGATAGGAGAATAAGAGTAAAAAATGAGAGAGAGAGCGAATGAGGAAGAGAATGGTGGAAGAGAAGGATGGAGGAATAGAAAGACAAGACAGAGAGAGATGGAATGAAAGAGGATGGGAGAGAGAGAGAGGGAGAGGAGGGAAGAGGTGAGAGACAAGACGGGGTCCAATGGGAGGAGTGAGAGATGGGGAGGAAAAGAGGGAATGGGGTGGAGGGGCACGATGGAACAGGGGCATAAATTCCTGTCTCCCCGCCCCGCGGCCACTTTCACACGGCGGGCGGGAGGGAGAGAGGGGCGGGAGGGTGGAGGCCCCGCCGCCGTCCGAGTGGGTGGCGGAAGGAGCGGCCCTCGGGGAGAGAGGGAGGAAAGAGTTAAGACTATGCGAAGAGGAAGAGGTGGGAAGATGCGTATATTTATTTACCATTATCGAGACGAGCGAGAGGAGCGACCGGGGTGGAGGGGGAGGGTGAGAAAGGGGGAGGGTGAGAAAGAGGGAGGGAGGAGGCAGACGACGAGGAGGTGAGGCGACGGGTGGGGAGGGGAAAGATACCCCCTTCCAATCCACCATTGGAGGAGAAGCGACGGGGGGAGTCGGGATTTAAGGGTGGATGGACCATTGGGGTCATTTGCACCGCGCTCAATCCAGCTCGTGGAACTCAAGCGTTGCCAATGTGTGGATAAATTTTCAAATGAAACCCAAGAGGTAAATAAAGCAAATCCCAGTTCATTCAAAAAGAAAACAGCCATCATTATCTTAAGGTACTGAATTTCCCGGGATCTCGGATGTGGAATTTATCGATTACAGAAGAAATGTTACACATTTTTTCCATTAAAATTTTAGAATGAAATGCTCAGAGCTGTAGAAGGTATCATTCCTTCCTTGAAGCCAAAGGTAAGTCTAAACCTCTTCTCTTTCCGTCTCGTATCGGGTGATTTTCGGAAATATTGATAAAACTGTAATGCCGCGTCATTAAAAAAGATGGTCCAAATGTAAAAATATAGAGCGAAACTGTATAATAGAGTGCCGATGGTGACACAAATATTTTCATAACTAATCAAGTCGATCTTCCTTCCATCCCGTCCCATTCGCCTTGTCCACGACCCCGAGAGAGCGAATCGATGTGGCGGCAAGTGATCCATCTCAGCGCTCCATGAGAAATCAATGCAATCGAATGGTACTTTGAGACAGTGGAACGGTATAAAACAGAGAATATCGAAGCCGAGTTTACGGGGCAACTGTTTTCATAAGGAAAATTATCAAGGCGTAATCCAAAATTATAAAAATCAAACTTTAAATTTTGTGAAAAGTCAAGTCACGTTATTCTTCCCAGCAAGTCTTCACTTCCGAGAAAACAAAACTTATTACACCACATCGTGAGCATGTTAAACATCGCAAAGCGAAGGGTCGTGACAATATTTCGGTTGACGAAAACAGCCAAAGAAATAAACGCACGATCCTATGGCGCGACCAAATGTAAGAGACCGGTGAAACGCCGAGAAAGCCATCCTCTCACTCTATCTCCACCAACAGCCGTTTGGCGAAGACAAAACGAATAGCATACCGCAAGCGCACAGCGAAATGTATTCCTAAACCAAGAGAAACATATCGCGAATCTTGGCTCCAATTTTGCTCGTTTTTCAGCTCAGGTTAGTATCCCGCAACCTAATTTATCACGGCGGATGTTACGTCAGGGCCGAACGGATCCTAATTTATGCCTCAGGGAAAGGGGCAGCCTGCGACACTGCCCACAGCGGGAAAACTAAGCACGATTTATGAACTCATAATATTTTTACGAGAGCCTTTTTTTTATATTTACGTCGAGCCAAGTGGCAACTTTGAATAAAAAGGGCAGATGATTCTTTAAATACCTGTTTCGCGTGGAAAACTGGCGCCCAGAAATCAAAATAATTAAAATACTCCCTCGGAGAAACGGCCGGTCTACAGAAATGAAATGAGAATCCTTAAGGACGGGTAATGTTAACTCCCCGCGGATTACAAACATCCATCCATCGATTCACCGAAACGGAGATTTGCGAAGACAATATTTAAATGCCTGCGAATCACACGTGGAAGGAAGACAAGTAATCACGGTAGTTGATATCTGGGGAGAACGACTACAGTATAATAAAGACAAAACAGAACATGAGGACTCTCCGACTCGATGACGCCGCGAAAAACCGAATCCTCCGGGGAGGCTGAAAAGAGCCAACGGCCTTTTAAGTGGGATTTCGGCACTATCGCGAAAATACGTTGCCAAAAAATACGACTCCGCCAATAAAAGCAGAGAAACCCACGCAGCAAATGGAAGCGGGGAGGGTAGGGGAGGAGGAGGAAAGGGGAAGGAGAATAGGAAAGGAAGGAGAGAGGGAGGGAAAAAAGAGGAGGAAGGGAGAGAGAGGTGAAGGAGACGGCGGTGGACGCGCTACGGACATGACGGCGGTGAGGTCACAGTTAATTCCGCCTTGGACGCCGCGATCGAGGGAATGGGAAGGGAGAAAAGAAACAGAAGAAGCTCAGAGAGAGAGAGAGACCGTTTCCTTCTTCTTCCTCTCCTCCTTCCCCACTCTCTCTCTCCTTCTCTCTCCCTCTGCCTGGAATCAAGGAATGGCGACACTCCCGTTCAAATCCTGGTGAATACGATTTTGCCGCGACGTGGGCGAGGAAGAAGGAGGGTAACTATTTACGGACACCTCGCTATTTTATCCGTACTGGTTCGAGAGCGTCCAGCGTCGAGCCAAAAACCACTGACGTGCCGTCAAAAGTCACCGTGACTGTCGCGCTGGGTTTCGGAAACGGAAGGCTCGGAAGCGCCCGTGATGCGCGTCTCCCTTTTCGGCTTGCCCGGGAGTCGACAGACATTGTTGAGTTCCAACACGATCGAAAATGGCATGGAAACGAAAACATTCCGGTGCGAAATTGATGTTTGGCGGTTTTAAAAATAAGGGGAAACGCGATCAATGGCGAATAAACCATACAGATGACTCAGGCGGAGGGATTAATATTAATCATATGGTCTAACATTCGAGAGAGAACGCACGGAGAGGATATAATTCTTTCCCCACCTCTCTGGAGAGATGATAGCCAAATGCTCGGGACCCACTGCATTTTCCAATTGCATTTCTAACGCCTAACCTCCACACCCCCACGAACCTTATACGACCAAGGGATAAGTGTTCGACGTCGATCGTCATGCACTAGGTCATCAAAAACCATCAATTGAGAAAATCATCGTGCCGGGCACAGCAATAATAAAGCGTCATAATATTCACGTTCAATCACGGACCGTCGGAATCTGAGACGTCGAGCCTCAGAACAAGTCAATAAATTCGGATAGATTTGCGACGCACCACTCGACAATCTCATAAAACGATATCGTCCATATGGTGTGCCGAGGGAGGGAGAGGATGAGCGAGGATAGAAAGGATACAAATCGTAATACTTAATAAAAAAAATCCTAATCAAATCTTTAGAGCACTCAAGAAACTGCGATATTGTCGCCCGTGGCTAGAACGTTGTAAGAAGAACACATCCACATTTATTTCGATGCTCGATTCTCTAAAGCGCAACAATGTTCCAATGCGAAGGAGACACGCAGACTTACAGATCATATAACCGCCCCCTATCCCCCCCCTCTCCCGTCGTGCCGCCACCACCACTCGTTGCTCGTTTACCATCATCCTCTCCGTCGTTCGACAAGGATGAGGTGGGAGCGAAGACCGACTGTGGTGGGTGGAGGGTGTGGGGGGGGGGGGGGTTGAGCGGGAGAGGGAACAGGGTGGAGGGGGCGGAGAGTTGGGAAGGAACGGGCGGGAGGGTCGGGAGGAGGATCCGCGTGTTTTTTGGGCTCGGGCGAGCGAGCACGAGCGAGTGACCTTGGGTCAACTTTATACAAATTATTTTTTCGTTCTTTTATGTATTTACTGCTCGTCCTCCCCCAATCCCTCCCCACCCTCCCTTACTCCTTCGCCAACCACCCCTTCCATACCGATTTTATCTATCCACGGGCCACCCAATCTCCCCACCCTCCTTCGTATTAATAATATTTCTCGGGCAGAGTCGATCTCTCTGGGCCCCACGGAAGAAACCCCTTTAAAGGTCGCCCGAATGCCGACGGAAATCGTTTTATTTTTTTTCCGGACCCCTCTACCTCCCCGCCTCCCTCCCTCACCCCCCAAGATCCTAGAAGATTACTAAGGAATATTTCCCGGTAGCGCCGGATCTTTTTTTTTTAACTCCGTGACAACCAAACTTAAGGAAACTTCTACAAAGAAAATGAGATGTCCTACAAGGAGACGCCTTCAACTCTTAAAAAGGTGCTTCAACTCACGGAGACGGAATTTTCCGAATAAAACTCCGCACGCGCCTTTACGGGATTTCTGAAAAATATGGTTGGCCACGTTCTCACCGAGTATTACGCAAGGAACAGCGATATATTAGCCATAAATGACTTCCTTCGCGCAATGAATTTCTCTTCACAAACATTTTAATGCGGAGCGAGTTGTTCGTCAAATGCAGCAGCTAAAAATGTTTACCAGGTATGGGTGAATTTTAAAAGAGAAAAATTCCGAGTGGCCCTGTGGGAAAGTACGAGAAAAAGAAAGTACTTTGACAAATACTTATCGTTTCCCAAGACATTGAAAACCCAAAATGTCATTCACTAAAAAAAAAGTGCATTTAGGACAACTTGGACAATTATGTTCTCAAAGTCGCACACGACCCATATGCCGCTACAGAGAGAAAAATACAAAGCCACGCCTCCCCGAAGTTTTTAAATCTAGTAAAGAGGTGCCCTTAATATCACCCAGTCGTTTCCACCACCTCCTCCACCACCCTCTCCGCACAAAATTCGCTTTTCATCTCCCACGAAGCCTCCTCTTCTCTCTCCCCCCCATGCCCCCACTCCCCTTCCCTAATCGGAAAAATGCTCCTCCTTCCACTTCCCCCCCCCGCTTCATCTCACGCAATATGCGGCCAGCGTCTCAAACGCCGGATCCGAGAAGGGATTCAAGAATAAACGGAGGAGAGTGGCGGGGGGTCGGGAAGGGAAGGGATTTGAGGGGGGAGGAGGGGTTTGACCGAGGGGAGGGAGTGAAAGGGGAATAGGGAGCGGCTCGGAGAGCAACCGCGGGAAACGGCCGTCCTCTCGGCACGAGAGGAAAGAAGGGAGAGGAGGAAGGAAGAGGAGGAGGAGAGGGAGAGAGAGAGATGAGGAGGACGAATGAGGCTCCGCCGTGACGAGAAAAATACGGCGATTAAAAGGCCTGGCAACAACAAACAATTGACTGCGCGGAGAGGGAGAACAGGGTGGTGGTGGTGGTGGGCAGGAGTGAAGATGCGGGGAGGAGGAGAGGGGAAGGGATAAAAACTTGGGAATTACATAAAAGTAACGTTCTTTCTACCCCCCCCCTCCAATCCCTCCCCACCCCTCCCGTATCCCACCCACTCCGACCCCGAGCACCGCGCCCAAAAATACTGCGCGAGGGATAACAAGTAACGAGCGATTGTTTTCGAGGAGGGAAATATTGTAATGAGTGCGCGTCCTAATGGTCTATTAGCCGCCGACATCTGTTATCTATCCACATATATGTATATGAGACGGGGTTGCTCATCCATTTTTCGTGGACTCAGCGCCATGCCGGCGAAAAGACCACTCACTCTACACTCCCCCTCCTTCGGAGTGCTTAGTCCCTCACACGCGCCAGTAAGTATTCTTCCCCGGGAGATATTTTTAACGAGTACTCCGGGAATAATCGAAAATTACGGAGCTTACATCGAAAGGGAAAAACACTCAAAGAGAAGCGATTTAAACTCCAGCGCCATTTCTCAAAACTCCACGTTTTAAATTTGCGTCTTTTAAGGGTTCTTCACAGGAGTCATTGCCATGAAAATGAATTTGTTAAATCGCCTGCCGTGACTTACTCGTCCACTTATCACAGAATCTGGCAGAGGAAGTTTTTACTCTAGGCATACGACTTTTACGAAGGACTTGTTGGTTGAATTGCACCGAACAGAAAAAGGAGCATTTCCACTATGTATCGAATAAACTCGGGTAATAATGACTTCTCGGGTCAATTTAAACGTAAAATGTTTAGCAAAACGCCAAAGTTGGGCGAAAGAAAACAACAATCCAACATCGTGACACGAGTATTCGGTGTTTCATTCAACATCCCAATTTACGGTACGCATGTACTCATCAGGACTAATACTTATCACAATAATCATATTTATCTGCGTCAAATCACGGGGGCCGCATCATATTATCGCTGACGGTGACTGGCGGAGGCAGCCTTCAATGATTTATGACAGTTCACATCAGGGCTTATCACTCAAAATTGCTCGCTAGTGTACCTACCTGTGGTCGCGAACCGAGCAAAGGAATAAAGAACACTGAAATCTATCCACGAGAGAAACCTCAATTCTCCTATTTTATCTGGTTGTTCTAATCTGCCGATATATTGCGAGGCCTTAATAATTCATTCGGAGGCAACCGTAAGCTTGACAGCCCCGTACTTTTCTTAAAACCTAAGCCTGCCTTGCCCTCTTCGTGACTCGAGGGGTTCTCTAATAACCCTATAACACTTAGTACGCAGCCATAAACATAGCCGCGAATAAAACACAAAATAATATTCACGGTCGGCGGAAGGCATGCGATCGCTGGAGTGATCCAGCAAAGGAGGCGTTGTTACTTTTTAAGGGCAGACCATCGAGTCTCGTTTCTCAAGCGACGCTCGACAGATAACTAATTCGTGATCAGAACAAAATGAAAGTTCCCCACGGCATTCAAACCTCACGCATGACGCCAAAAAAGGACAAAAAGAGCTGTCAGCAGATCTCCGTAGCCCGAGAAAAATTTACAATCATATTACGAAGACGTTTCATTTGGAACGCTTAACGGCAATGGGTTTATTACTCAAAGCAGAAAAACTGTTCAAACAAGGGTGTAGCGACATTAGTTCCCAAAATCGTCTTTCAACCTGAGATCTGACAATCACCTGAAAGAAGAATAATCGATCCAAAGTTTGTGTGTCCAACGAAATTAGATTGGAATGAAAATGGATTCAAAAGTTCTCGATTTTCCAGTCATACGGGTGCACAATTATACATTTAGGAAAATACTTAAAACATTTCGTACAAATCTCCCAGATAAGTAGCTATGAAATATAACCTTTCGATTATGAATTGTAATTTTAAATTACCCCTTTCGAATCAATGCGAAATTTCGTCGAAATGCTAAGCTACTCATAGTTTATTAGACTTGGCGCGCAATCTTCTACCGTGGCAGTAATGGACATTTATCCTTCGGCACGCTAACTACTACAAAAGGAATCGAAAATTCACCTCGGGGAACCACGATGAAACGTCCCGTCACGCCCCGGGTCGCGCCCTCCAACCAGCCACGAGGCGGATCCCAATCCCAGGTCCGCCAAACTTTCGTCGGGGTTGGAAATCTTTGCGGCTCCCTTCCCTTTTTCGGGAGCGGGGACGGCGGACGCGTTCCACGGCGTCCAACCCACTCGCGGGGTCCCGTCTGGAAAATTTTTCTTCAAGTCTTGGCAACGGGGTCAAGAGGGAGTGCGTACGGCGTACGCGAAATTCTTTACTCCTTCCATTCAGGAAGGGCGAGGGGAGTCCGGAGGTGGGCGGGATGGGTCGGGAGGGGAGAAGCGATGGGAGAGGAGTGGGAAGAAGGGAGAGGGGAGAAGGAAGGCGGAGGGGGAGAGGTGGCAGAGGCGTGGGCATCGGGACGAGTGGGGCCCACGCGAAGCCGCAGAGACACAAGCCTAACGCCGAAAACACCTGCGCATCGATTTAAAATCCCTCCACAGGATCCTTTCTCTCCCAATTTTCCGGATGGCTATTGTCTAGGCGAACCTCTTTTGCCCACTCTGGAGGCGGCGGACGCTATGCGAGAAAAAAATTAATCCTGGCATACGAAATGTTTCGAGTCTGGCTGGAAAGGCGACAATCTGTCAACACATCTTCGATCAAAAAGTCTAAATGTTTACCGAAAGTATCCAAAACGGAAAAGAAGACGAGAACAAACGTGAATCAAATCGACAGATGAAGGAGGATGTGAAGGCCTAATGGGAAGGAAGCGAGCTAAAAATTATTCATCGGGTGGAGCGTAAGTTTTTGTTGGAGTACAATTTTATTAGTGGTAAATACCTTCTAAGGTACTGCACCGAGTCCATTTCCCAGCGTCCCGAAACCCTGAGATCCTGTAGTTTGGAAAAACCCTGCTGAATCGTCCGCCCAAGGTCCGCGAATGCCAGACCAATTATCATTTATGCGTTCAAGCCACAATACGGATGGATACAAGAAATAGTAATGGAAGGATGGTCGCCATCTCCCATCAACAGTGAAGTGAGAAAAAACAACACCCACCTTTGTTTATTATGCCCAACTAACTCGAGCTCCACGTTGGATATACAGAAAAAACAATCTGTGGAAATAAGAAAACATCCATTTTCTCTCATACAGAGATTGTTCTAGGGGCAAGGAAGCGAGAGAGTAGCCAATCTTGATCACCCCGAGGGCCCTTCTGGCCCGATCCTCCGCCCGATTTCACCAGGAGGTACCACCGCCGAGTACCTCACATTACACATCGGATGGACCAGAGCGGCCATTACAGAGGGGGGAGGGGAAGCTGGGGTAATGGTAAACGCAGGCGTCTAAAAGGGACGAGGAAAGTGGCGGGGAAAGGGAGGGAGGAGGAGCAGGCACAGCAACGCGACCACGGCCCTCGCGGGGCCCTCTATCCCACACACACACACACCTTCCCATCATCCCTCCCACACACGCACATACACACACAAACGCACACGCTTAACACCCCTTTCGCATTTCATTCGTCCTTCCGTATGTGCCTTTCGCTACCTCGCCTTTGTTTTGTTTCGCCCGCTCCAAGGTCACGGTACAATGTGCGGTGAAGTTGAAACACTTGGCCAAATACCAACTTGACAAACTCCCTCTCTGTTTCTTTCTTTCTCTCTCCCCGAACGACCGTCGCGAGCGCTGGACTCGCGGTCAGGGAGTGGCGCAGGAGGGGGGGGGGAAGAGAGGGAGGGAGGTGGGAGAGAGAGAGAGAGAGAGAGAGAGAGAGAGAGAGAGAGAGAGAGAGAGAGAGAGAGAGAGAGAGAGAGAGAGAGAGAGAGAGAGAGGAGGGAGGTGGGG